>CM029362.1:19928684-19985907 GCA_017140985.1 Hormaphis cornu
TTTTTTTTTTTTTTTTTTTTGTATGCATCATGTTGGTACTGTTTATTTGCAAATTTTTTTCATTTTATTTAACTGTAATTGGTGAGATTAATATTCTTTTGAGATGATTCACTTTAAACAAAAACTAAAATTAATTATAACATAATAATAATACATAATTTTATTTTTATCAAATTAATATATAGATTGTGAATTCACATCCTATCCATTTGTTTCCTTTTTTGTGTTATAGGTAAGTATTGAAAACGATTCAATGGAGGAAAAATCTCTTCAATCCACCGTATCTTCATCTACTGATGCTGACAGTGAAGAAGGAGGGCGTCTTTTCTACATTCCTTTGCCAGCTGGCGTTCAAGCTCAACCTTTGATCCAGGGTGTTACCGTAAAACTTGGCACGGAGGGACCTCAAAACAAATTAGTCATGAGCGCTAAGCTGGTTACCAAACCCCCAGCTTTGACAATACCAGTTAGGTATGTGCATTGTGCTACATAATTTTTGGTCTCCCTAATAAATACTATTAATTTTGGTTTTTTCTGTAAAATAGTTTACCTTAGCATATTTAATATTTATCATAACCTAAGTACTTTTTTCTAATGTGCCATTGGTAATCCAGTTTTTTTTTTCAAATACCATTTAATGTTTTGTAGTTCTATATCACCAAAACCAGAGCGAAAAATCAAGCCTCTATGTTCAACTAAAATCAACAACAGTTCTACTCCTGTTGGTACAGTACAACCAACCACTCGAACTGTTCAACCGGCAAAGTGTGTTCCCTCAACTTCTAAACAATTGTTACCATTATTGCCCCAACCACAAAACACGGAAAAAAAAGACGAAAAGAAACGATTACAACAAATTACTACTGCCATTACCAATAAGGAGTTGAAAAAATCGTCATCGTCGTTTTCCGTGTCTGTTGTTGACAAAAGAAAACGAAAAAAGTATGTTAAATTGTTTAGTAACCATTTCAGACTCATACTTATTACACATCATGTTTTTAAATTCCAAAGGACTGAAAAACAAGTAAACAAAAGAAAGTCCAGTGAAAAAGTGGCTTCCAAAAAGAAATTTTTAAAAGAATGTGCTGAAATTATGGAAGCACCAACGTTTTACCCATCTGAAGAAGATTTCAAGGATCCGTTAGAATATTTTGACATTGTAAGGCCTGTTGCTCAAAAGTACGGGATATGCAGAGTCGTGCCACCTCCTAGTTTCAAGGTTTGTGTAAATATACATTTTAGTAAACAATAATATATAAAATTGATGTACTTAGTGTGTGTTAAAATTTATTTGTTGATAAAATTGTACACAAACAATAAGTTTTTATTTATAAAAAGTATGAACATAAAATAATGAATGATATAAAATATATTTTCTATTTTAAAAAAATATGTTGGCCGCGGATAACCGGCGTTCATTTTTATTTGAAAATCTGTCAAAGTCTCTTAATATTGTCGACTGTAATGTTTAAGGTAAATAAAACAGTTTTAGTTTTATAATTAAATTTTGTATCTTTCTTCCCTTAATTTAATTATTGGTTATGTAAAAAAAATTATTAATTTATTTATAAAACATACGAAAATTGTAAATGCATATTTTATTGTTTATAAGTGCATATATACATACATACTTTGATAGTTTTTAGTGCATTAGTTTCCGGGCCCTAACATTTAAAAATAATGATCATAAAATTAAAATTTGTTTTACACTTTTCATTAGTATAAAAAAAACATTTCTCAAGATGATGCACACAAACAATCAGATATGACTGGAAAGTTATCAAATCTAAAATCTGAAATGATCGGTACATGACTGCCTACTTATACAATTTTTTCATTGAAAATAATATCTCTATTCATACTGTCCTATAACTATGTTGGCCGAGTTTAACCACTTGAAAACCAAAAACTAAGAAGACATCATAAAGGACACTGTCAGTAGAAGTGATGTGCATTGCACGCAAAAGAAATGTTTATTGTACATAATTAAGGTTTTAATAACGTCAGTCAATAAAGTCTGTGCTGTTCGTCCCGGTTCAAAAATGTATCAAATGTTTCTTATTAACTTTTTGGTTGTAATTACTTGTTAGTTTTTTGTTTTGAATGAGAAAGTGAAAATATTGTTTCTTCTAGTATTTTTCTATGTCTTTAGATAGCAATTGTTTCTTATTTCTTTGTTTTTTTTATTTAATTAAGCCGGAATGTAAAGTTAGTGATGGCATGCGGTTCACGGCCTATAACCAGTATGTGCACAAGATGATGGATCGGTGGGGTCCGAATGTCCGCGAGTTGATGGCCATGAAAAAATACCTTAAAACGCAGTCCATAGTACTGTCCAATCCACCACTTATTAGTGGGGTAGAATTGGACTTGCCAAGACTGTACCATACGGTTCAGAAACTGGGTGGCCTCAAAGAAGTAATAGAGTTAGACAAGTGGTGTCGTGTCGCTGACTTGATGAAAATACCAAAGAATGCACAAGTTTCCAAGCTCGATGACATATATTGCAAGTATCTTTTGCCTTATGATACTCTCTCGCATGGTGAGTTTTGTGCAACTAGCCTGGTACTAAATAGCCAATAATTTCAATTTTCAAAAAAAATTTTCACAGAGGAACGACAGAAATTAATTGCTGAAGTTGATAAGGAATGGAAACAGATCTGCAAGAAAGATGATTCTGAAAACGAATTGTATGAAGATGTCAATGATTGCATAAAAAAGGTAGAAAAAAAAAAATGATTTCTAATTTACCCTTAATGGCCTTAATACCTTGTTTTTTTTTTTATTTGATTAAACTTACTTAGTAGTTTTATTCATAGTTAAAGTACTTACAGAAATCATAATAAAAACTCTGTGATTTTGTTGATTAATAAACTAAGGAGTTTCTTTAAAATTGGTCTGGTAATTTTCAAGCTTTTGTTATACTTGAGTACATAATATAACAATGCTGAATTAAATGTTTAAACAATGTTTAAAATGTGTACATAATACTCTATTCTAGTCGATATTTTGATTCCTTTTTTCATTGTTTTAAAAAAATATTAAAACAAAATTTTTAAGTTTTTGGACTTTCTATAAATTGTATTCTTTTTTAACTTAAGAAAAAGGTACGTTTATATTTTATTATTATAACTTACCTATACATTTGTATTTTTGAACTTAAAAAAAGATAACTCAAATTTTTACTTTAAATTCCCATTCTAAATTTAACCCGAATCTGTAACTTATTCCAAACCTTTAGATTGGTTTTTAAAAAATATATTTTGTTCATTATTAGCTTTTTTTTTTTATAAATTATGGGCCTATGTTTTTTTTTTTTTATGAATAAACTTTAATAATTTGAAATGTTTGAATAAACTTTAAAAGGAAATTTTAGTTTTGATAAACATCCATCATAGTTTGATAATACTACAAACTTCTTACTGATGTTTTAGGGTCGTAGCATTGCATTAAGTGTCTATTACCGGGTGGCTCGCAATACTGCTGCCATGTGGTATAAAGAAGAGCAGAATCAAGGTGGCAGTAGCAATTTATCTTCATCCGCATCAGTGTCTAGTAAACAAAGTACGGAGGTTATTCGTGCAGAAGAAGTTGAATCGTTATACTGGAAACAAGTACACGAGAAAAAGAACCATATTTGCGTGTTGTCAGGATCTATAGATTCTGGTGCTGAGGGTTATGGATTCCCCACTGCCAAGACAGCCACGTTCACCCAACACCCTTGGAACCTGAAGGTATTGACAAACAACTCGGCATCGGTACTTAAATCACTCGGCCCAGTTATGGGCATGACTGTGCCCACCATACATATGGGCATGATGTTCTCGGCCTGCTGTTGGTATAAGGACCCTCACGGGTTACCTTGGATTGAATACTTGCATACAGGCGCTGACAAAGTGTGGTATGGCGTACCGTCTGGTCGGAGTGACAAGTTTCAGGCAGCTATGAAGCGATTATTGCCTCAAGCTGTAGCTGAGGGGCAAAACCATCATAGTTGGCTGGCTGCCGACAGCGGTATGGTGCCTCCTAACATGCTAATTGAAAACGGAGTTAGCCTCACCAGAACCATCCAAAAACCAGGACAGTTTTTGTTAGTTATGCCACGCGCATATACTTGTAACGTGTCTACTGGTTATGTTATTTCCGAAAGTGTTTACTTCACCCAGTCCAACTGGCTAAATGGTGCCGAGAAAATTTTTCAGGTATTTACAATGATTTTAACCGTACAAACTTTTATCTCATATTCATTTCTACTGTATTATGTATAGGACTTGCAAAGAAATTGTGAACCTGCTGCATTTTCATTGGAAAAATTACTGATAAACATGTCCAGCGATTCACGTACGCCTCAACATATTCTGAAGCAGGCAAGTTTACATCAAATTAAATGTACTACATGATATTTTCAAACATTGTATGATGTTTGTTTACTCCGAGGTCAGTGACATATAGTACACGTTATGAAAACGTGCGGTGACCGTCATACGCTGGGCGGTGATTTCACAGCAGAATTTTATTAATTTTTACATGTATTTATTGTAAGCTGGCCATGATGGAGATTGTACAATAATCATTGTTTTTAAGCTCCCTGGGATTAAAAATAATTACTTTCCCTGCCTGATGCTAAATTATTATCAGCACAACTTCGTGATTCTAATTTAATTATATTTAATAATACAGTTGATAGAGCCAAACTAATAACATTAAAGGTGCCAGCTATTTATTAAAGTGAAAAATATAAGCAATTTCTACCACTTGCAATGCATTCAAATGGACAAAGTTGACTTGGCTGGAAAACTTTTGTCTCGTAGAATCAATTATAATAATTTTTTTTTTACTCATAAAACTGTTTGGGTTAAATATAAATTCACACTTTGATTTCATTTAAAACTATGAACAAAAATGTTGAAATGTAAATTTGTAATAAAACCAAAGCATTATTTAAAATAAAAGTGTTGAAAAAAGAAACGTACATTTTAATTCTAGGCAGAAGGACTTTTCTCGCAGAGCGTGTTTTGGGTGAAAAATGGGCCCCTAAAAAAAATTGAAAACCACCAATCATTCTAAATATTATTTTATTTTTTACTTACATGCATTGTAGGTATTATTAAAAATAACAATAATTCAACCATGCACAATTGAAATAATCTTTTAATTTGCATTCTTTTAGCTGCTTGGCATATTAAGTAATATGAGAGACTGTGAAATAGCACTAAGGAGTCAGTTGGTTGAGGATCTGGGCTTGAAGTCATCTGAACGAATTCGGCCCGTCACATCTAAGTCAAATGAACAAGATGATGACTATGAGTGTGATGTGTGCCATTCTATACTTTACATATCAATGGTAATGATAAGTGTTAATTAATATTATTTATTTGTATAATTTAAATTATGTGTCTGCGGTAGAGAGAATTGATTAATAATAATTGTTATTTGTCGTGTGTTCATCATATTGTGACTAATATAGCTACAAATTTGTTTGTGTACACAGGTAAACAACTCACACGAAGACTGCGACTATTGTTTAAGGCACGGTATTGAGATCCTAACAAAAAAACACAATCAGCTCAAGTATTGCAAGTTTATGTACACGTTTAATGAGGTGAGGAACAACAATACTTATCATTCTAATTAATAATATCAACATAATGATTAGAAATTGATTTTGTAGTAGCACAGCGTCAACACAAAGTAAACATACTTGGTTCATAAATTTTTTCTTTTATATATTTAATTTAGTTATTGAAGTTAAACTACTATATCAATTACAAATAAATTAGACTGCGATTAAAGGAAATTTTTAAAAGTTATTCACTGTCATTTATTATGAGTAAAACCATTAAAAAATAAAGAAATTTTTATACAAATAAAATCTTAAATTTATTGATGAGTTAGTATTATTTTTGTGTCAGAATGATAACCTTTTTAAATTTTTTTTTTACCTATACGTAACTTTGGTAGTAAAGCGGATTGTACAATCCAAAACTGAAAAAAAAAATAGTCAAGTTCCCAATGTTTTTGACGTACATTTATTATATTTAATTTTAATGCTTCTATGTTTGTATAAATTTTTTATTTTCATGTTTCAGGATGAGTTAGATTCAATTCTGGTTAAACTGCGGGAAAGAATTGTTTAAAAAAAAAGGCAATGTCAAACATCAGAATTTTTTTTTAAAAAAAACGGTCAATGAATATACATTAATGAACAATTTATTAAATAATGAATTCAATCTAAATTAAACATTAAGTAAATAAATGTAAAACTAATTAATTTTTTTTTTAAACGACATTAATTATCAAAATACGTTGCCGACAGTGTTCGATTGTTTATAATATTTATATTGTAACCCTCTTGCAGAGGAAGTGAATTTCAAGACTTAATTTTATTTTCTCAATATAATTTTTTTTTTTTTGTATGTTCCAACATTTTGTGATTTATACATTTTAGATTCTGATTGGAGATCGGAATGTATTTTTATTTTTTTTTTTTTTTATGGCAATTATTTAATTTTTTTTATATTTGTACAAAAATTGTGTTCATATGGTCTCAGAAATTTGTTAATTATCTGTTTAGCAAATTTTTGTACTTAATAGATTTAATAGTATTTTTGTCAAACTTGCGTTTTTTTGTGCGTGTTCGAATAGTTATGTACTACGAATAAAAAAAAAAAAAAAAAGAAAAAAAAGACTTGTGTATCGCGAAATGATTATGTTGGTCATTCCACCTGTGATTATGTGTCTAGTAAAAAAATAAAAAGATAATAAACGCGATTAGTATTATTGAATGGCAAAATCATCTGTTGTTTTCTTTTTATTACATTTAACTTTTGTTTACCCACCAGTGTCGTGATGTATAATATTATTATGACGTCACGATTAAATTGTGTGCAGTAGCAGTACACTTCACACATAATGTGTATGCCTTAAGACTAACAATTGATTGGGTGTGTTGATTATTCAAAATTTGATAGCCCAGAGACAATACGGTTTCCAGCGCTGTGGCGAATTGAAGATTGTAGTGGTTTACCAAAATCTTACCAAAGACATAGTACATTTAAATGTGAAATATTTTGCTGAATGGGCAGCAAAATATAGCAAACAAGAACCACCCGCTTACTTAACGCTCGACTTTTTCATTCTTTACGTACATGATGCATCCAATAACATTAGACTTCCAGTCAAACACCAATATGGTATTGTTATGGTGGCGCTACTAAAATCTCTAATATTAATTGCGTCCGAAGATTTCAGTCGGAAAAATATTGCATGATTTCTAAAGTCCCTTTTTATCTATAAATATCCTCCACTTTGACTAATGATTATACATCGATATCTTCAAACTCCACTACAAACGCTTCAACAGTTGCTTAGCTCTCCAGAAGAATCCCTCTATCTCTAAATTTTCATCTTTCACTATTATCCCAGACGACCTAATTAAAAGATTAAAACAACAATGTTGTTGTGCCTTACTATTATAATTAGTTGATTATATAAATATATATTTCCATGTTCATTTGTGAACAGATAGTATAAAATATTAAAAAAAAATTTTAAAGGCTGATTAATTCTTTTTATGTGTTGTTTCTTCCCAAACAACTTAACCAAAAATTGAAAAAGTGATGGTATGACTGAATGTGGTGTTGGCACCGAAAAGTTCGCGAAGGCTATATTTCAATGGCTCTACGAACGTGTAATAATTGGGTCAACTCCAAATTCAAGAATTTCTGAAAAATAGAAATTTTTTTAGTTTATTATAAAAATCCACCGATTTTTACATATATCAGTATAAAATCAGTATACAAATGTTATTAAAACTACAATAATTTTTTGGTAACATAATGTACTCAAAATATTTTTTTGTTTTTTCTTAAGTATAGTATACCTTTAACAACACGCGTTTAGATCATTTTAAAGAATAAAACTAACTTATAGAGCAACAGTGTCAGCAATAAATTGTTAAGTTAAGACAAGTAATTATAATGATGTTTAAGGGAAACGTCAACTATTATGAATAGTAAATTCGGCTGTTTCAATGGTAACTATCTATAAGTATTGAGCGTGTTCAGTGGTAACATTTCACTTTAAATTTCCATTAATGAACCTGAAAAAAAAAAAAAAAGTTTTTAAAAAGCAATTAAACAGCTAAGCAAGGGAATTTTATACAAACTTGTGGTATGTGAAATTGGTCTGGGAGTGAATATTGCGAACGTGTTTGGTCAAGTTGCTCTGGCTATTGGACGAATGGTTGCAAAACGGACAGCAGTATGGTTTATAGCGAGAATGTATTAACAAGTGTCTCTTCAGGAGCGAAGACGTTTGAAAAGATTTGTCACAAACTTGACATGTGTGCACGCGTTGGTTGTGTACAGTGTTCTTGTGTGTTGTTAAACGACTCTTTAAAGAGAACATTGAACCACATTCCTCACACCTTTGGGGAAACACAAATACACAGGATAAATTTAAATTCCCAAGGAAAAACAATTTGGGATCACTTCTGTGTAGTTTATTAAAAAAACTGTTGGTTTTTTTAATGGTGCGTATGGTGTTGGATAAAAAAAAAAAAATAATAACAAAAATATGCGTACGAGAAGTTTACGACACCAATGTACTCACATGTAAGGCTTGACTTTATTGTGGACGTACGAATGAATGGCCAAGTCGTGTTTGGTAGAACTCACGTGATAGCAAACGGAGCAGACAAATTTTGACGCCGAGTTGGCGCAGTGTTTCACTTTCTCATGACGTTTCAACGAGTCGTACAAGTACGTCATATACGTGCACTACAGTTAACGGGAGATATAGAAATCAGTTAAAATCACTTGAGTTTTTAACGACTAAAAATACGAGTAAATTATATCACGTACAGTTTTACAACTGTACTGTTGCTTTTTAGTGTGATTGGCATTTACGTGCCTTTCCAAGTTGTATTTGTCAAAAAATGTTCTGGAACAGTAGTTGCAGCAATAGTTGCACACTCCCATGTGACGTTTCAAGTGTTTTTTCAAATCGGCTTTTCTGGGCGTCTGGTATTTGCAATCTGCACACTTGTAAACACTTTGTTTGTGAACGGCTAAAGATAAAAAAATAATGAGCACATCGACTTTTTCGTAATCATCAACCGAAATACCAAAAGTGAACGTACACGATGGATTTTTTTCACTGCACAGGGCTTTAAAACTGTCGAACGCATTGTGATTAGTTTTTTTCCTAGTGAAATTAACTTCTTCACAAACTCTGAAATACGTTAATAAAAAAATTTACAAAAACATACATATTATAGACGTTAATCGATGAACTCGCAAACTTACATTTCGGCAATGTTGTTATCGTAATGAATTACTTCGTTGTTAGCGTCGGTATTGATTTTACACATAAAGTCTTGTAACACGATGAGTATTTTTTCAAACGTCGATTGCTTCAATAAGGCGGTAGTCTGAACACACAGAATATCCTCGAAAGCCTGTTTGCACTGAAACACACAATTTTGGTAATAATAACAGGCAAGTACATACTAAACAATGGAATAGGCGAATTAAAAAACAATTCATTTTGCAAAAAACGTCCGGGAAGCCACTGCCGTTCGTCGTCAAACCGGCGGATAAAAATCAACACGCAAACGAGGATTATTATAAAAAACGACCGGACGACTCACTTGTACGAACGCATTTTCCAACGTTTGTGCGCTGTAATCGCCGAGGTCCGTTGTCATTTGGAGGACTTTCGCGGGAAATATCGCGGTCTGAAGCGATCGTATAATACACCTAAATAACAGTTATAAAAATTTAGTAACCGTTGTTGTTGGTTTGTTTTTTGGGTCAAATTTTCCGCTTTTTATTGTTGTTATTAACGGCACGAGGCAGCAGCAGCACACTATCTACTATCGCGACGAGTTATCTCGTATTATTTTCGTGATATTCCAGTACTGATGACGTTGACCTGTTTCAATTCATCGTTCATCGACAGACAAACTGTTGTTTAAGGGGCCTGCGAGTAAACTTTTTTTCTAAATTGACTGAATCAAGTTAGAAAATTGATACTTAACGTAACTACTTTTAACTGTTTTTTTTTTAATTAACTCGTAAATTGTCAACCTTGCAGGACTTTTATGAAATACTTTCTCACTACTGTTTTTTTTTTGAATGTAAATATAAAATGGACCACCCGATCGTTATTTTTATAAACATTTAAACGACGTGAAGAACGTATGGAGAAACATTAGAATGCTTAAACCGAAACTGTTGTTGTAGTAGTGAAAACATAGACGCGTACAAACAAATTCGTCTATTTATTACCGAGTCATACGCGTCTTTTTTCGTCCTGTGAATAGTAGTGTATTAAAAAATAGGAGAATGGCATGGGCCGGTCATGTATGGAGGACAAATGGACTTATGAGAGAGGTTTTAAAATGGAAACCTCAGGGAAAAAGACCACTTGGTAGACCGAAACAAAGGTGGATTGACAAAGTGGAGAAGAATTTAGCAGAAATTGGAATACGAGATGGAGAAACAATAGCACAGGACAGGGACAGATGGAAGCAAGTTTGTATTGCGGTAATGGGCCTCAATGGCCTTTAGGAAACCGAAGAAGAAGAAGAAGAAGAAGAATAGTAGTGTAAGTGTAACGTCTCGAAACGATTTTGACGACTCGGTCCATTGTACTGCGGAGTTTATAATATTGTTAACGTCGTTAAAGAAAGCAACAAGTTCGCTGCGAGAACAACAGGTGTGATTTTTAAAGTTAACAGAAAAAATACACACCACAAAACTTCTACGTACCGCGGGGGGCGTACCTGGTTAGTTTTTAAGAAATTCGTAAAAATTCGCTTTCAAAGTCGTGATAGTGATGAAGTCGTGATATCGTGATGAAGTCGTGATGTGGCCCACAAAAGAAATCGTTTGCCCGGGAAATTATTGCAGCTGTGTGCCTATACGCGTATACCGAACGATACTACAACGCGGCTTTTGTTTTACACGAGAATTTGCGAGTATACATTTTGCAGACGTCTCACCACCTATTTTTTATTTTCTTATTTTGTTTTTTTTTTTCCCATTCGGAGCTATTTGCGAGTGCACAACGGAGTGTCGGATTCGATTATTTTCCGTTTCGTAAACCTTCTCTCTCGATCTTTGTGCCCGATCAGGCCCGTCGTGGATACACCTCTTTTTGCTTCCGACGGCGCAGACTCGTCCGGACAAATCGCTCGCGAGACGCGTCGAAAAAGGAAAATTGATTTCGCGCATAACGCTATTGTCTAGTTTACCCGAATTCGGAAAGTAAGGTTCCCATATTTTTTTCATATTCAAAACAATGTTTATTTCTTATACATCGTTGGGGAATCTTTGTTTCGTACACTATTTTTCCACATAATCACCACCTAGTTCTACGCATTTTTTCCGTCGAATAATCCACTTTTCAAAACCTTCGGCATAGTCCTCCGCCTCCAGCTCGTTGAGGTATTTCGTCACAGCTTCTCGAACTTCAATATCGCTTCCGAAGCGCTGTCCAGCAAGGTGATTTTTGAATGTTTTGGGAACAGGCGGAAGTCACTGGGGGCTAAGTCGGGGCTGTAGGGGGCTCGGGGGACGATATCCCAGCCAAATTTTTCAGGGTCAGGGCCTGGGTCGCACGAGAAGTGTGTTGTCGTGGTGTAACCAAACCTCGTGGTAGCCCAACGTTTCGGTCACAATTTTGTGCATCGTGGTTTCGCTGACGTCTGGAACCCGAAGAGACGACTCCTTCGTCGTTGTTCGCCGATCTTCCAGCAAAACGCGCTGAACTTTCGCCACAACTTCATCACAGACGTTGACGGGCGACCACTTCGCGGCTCGTCGTGAACGTCGGTGCGGCCTTCAGTGCGCCACTTTCGGACACGTTGAACACTAATACATTTTTCACCATAAACGTCCGTTAGTCGGCGATAAATTTCGATAGGTTCTCCACCTTCTTCTCATGCAGAAATCGAATCACTGCGCGGATCTCACACCTGGCGGCGATCTTGGGCTCCGTCGCGTTTGACTGCTGAGCCGGTACTGACGGTGTTAGCGGCGCGTTCAAGGTCAGAGATTGTGGAGGGGAACACGGCGGTGTTGTCGGATTTCGCCTAGCGTCAACCGTTCGAAAGTTAGACCCTTATTACACTTATTACCCTTATTATAGACATAGGGACCCTTATTTTCCGAATTACCCTCTTACGCACACACACACACACACGGATCGACACACATCCACATTCGACACCTGCAGGGAGGTCAGGTTTTAAATTGAAAAAGAAAAAAACTCTAATTGGTGTAAACTCTTGAGCGTCCCCCGTGTATGTACTACTACGACGACATCCGTACAACGTGAATTAAACAGATTGAGGGGAGACGCGGGGGGCCCGTTCGCCGAGGGAAAACGGCGAAAATCCTGCGAAGAAATCGGAAATCCGGTCATACGTAGTAAAATATCTATATACGAGACCAGCAGTTTTCGTTTTCCTGTACCAAAAATTCAAGCGACACGTTTTAATCCAGCAGTTTTACCGAATTTTTACTCAGCGCTGTCATTTCAACAGCAGTTTGGCTTCGACATTTTAACTACCACTGGCGAATCAACTTTTGAATTTTCGTAATCCATCTCACGGGATAATTTGTTTTGTTTTTCCTTTGTTTCAACGCCGAGTTGTTTTTTTATACGTATTGGACTGGACCTGAACAAATTACCGTGTATTTTGTCATTTTTTTTCAAAAGTAAAATAATTATATTACTATCTGATTTTTGTTTTACGCGAAGGGGTGTTCTTCGGCGGTGTATATTATACGGCCAGTCCCTAACTGCAGAGCCGTAACTTATATAATTACATTTAAGGTATGAAAAACTGGAGGAAACTCGTAAAAAGGAAAAAAATGGCCTGTAGTAAAATTATTTTCGCGAGTGGTGACTTCAACGGTAACATGGATAACTTTCAATAAAAACGCGAGTTTTCGTCGACGTGCAACGGGCTCTCTTTACTCATAGGTACAATGCAAATATTGATTTTATAAAAAAAAACATGAAAGGAATAACGAACCGAGTATAGATAATATAAAGTCATTGCTTTGGGTCACTTGTTACGAGAATAACGATTCTGCGTGAGCTCAGCGAGAAAAAAAGTATACTCAACACCACATTGTGAATTTTACTATGAATCGTAAAATTTACGTATTCTGCGTTGGAAAACGTATGAAATTCTTTCCACGTTTGTACTTTCAAAAACTATTACAAACATTTAATTTAAACTGAACAATTTTTGAAATAAAAAAAATAAAGATTCGAAATAACGAAACAACAAAAGGTCAGACTCTCCTCTCCCGTTGGATTTTCGTCATAATTAAAAAATTATATTTCAAATGAAATGCGCCATTTGATAAACGACACTGTGCTTAGACTCTATTGTATAGATCATTCTTAGGCAGTGCCGGCAGTTCGAGGGCAGTTCGAGGCGTTCCGTCGAACAGGGCGCCAGAAAATGGGGGGCGCCAATTTTTCTGTAGACATTCAATATCGAAAAAGTAGAGGGGAGAGGGGGCGCATTTTTCACTTTCGAACAGGGCGCTGATATTATTGGAGCCGGCACTGTTCTTAGGAAAATCTAACTGTTCAGGTTGTTGTGGTTTGAAAAATTTTTAGGTTGGCGCCTTTTTCTTTCACCCTCTTACGCGCTACGCGTGGGCCAACCAACCATTTGGCAACACCGTCTGATGACCGTCTGATTTATAGTAGAACGGTTATACACTCGTATCGTTATGGTCGAGTACCTGCTTATTTAATTAATTAATTATTACCAATCGTGGTGATGCTTGCCGACGACCGCCGACGAATGTGGATTTGAGAATTTCGCGTTCGTTCGAATTTTATTTCATACAAATTTAATTTTCAGTGCTCGCATAATTAAAAAAAAAAATTTCAGATTCTTAGTATCGGTTTAAAACGTGATGTTGTGTGTTTTATTTTCTACATAGGTACCTCTACATTTCATCCAATCATCTCGAAAACGACGTGTTGCATAATTTATAAGCAAACAAACACCTATGTATCAGCAAAAAGCACTTATTTTGTCGAAAATATTAGTGTACGACATCACATGTCTGCATTTTTTATGATAATGCGATTACGTATGGTTTTACATACGTAGGTACTACCGACCTTAACAAGCATCGAGGTATATTTGTGTAGGACTCGACATTGATAATGAGCCAAATAAGTATCTGCGGAATTTTCGGGGTTCACAATTTGCTCGACAACGCCTATAGGAGAGCTTTTATTCTTTTTTATATCACAAGAGTATATTTTTAATGTAAAAAAAAAAATACTACAAGCTTATAAAAAAATAATAATATCGCGTGCATCGGCTATTGAAAGCTAATAAAAATTCTTTTTCGTCGGTTCGACATTCCAAAAATATGCTTTCACGTTTAATTATTATCCATTTATGATAGAAGAAATGTGTTAGCACAATGTTAAAAATTAAATAATCATTTCACATTGTCCTATATCAAATATCAAATGATAATTTACTTAAAGTACAAATTTTACAGCCTAGTTTACCAAATATAAGTGTATTTTTAGTAAACGACAAATGAGTTCATTGTTAACAAATTCGTAAAAATTCTTTTATTTTATTAAACAACAATCGTGATAGTAATTTACATAAAAGTTTGTAACTCTTTCTGCCTAGCTCATTAGTAATTTCACCGTTGTCTAAATCAATAAGTATTGATTTTTCAATTGACGTTAACATGAACGCTTCCAAGTGATCATTAGTCGTCGAGTTTCGCAATCTATTTTTTAGGTACTCTTTTATGTGAAAAATGATCTCTCACAGGAAACTTGAGTGACTGACAGCGTCAACAGATATTGATAAATGTTTTGTACAAATTGCTCAATGTTAAACAATTATTATTATTATTATCGTTTCGTCTCAAATATAAGACGTATAGTTTGTTATTTGACATACGGGCCATTTTACATAATATTTGGCCAGGCCACCCAAAATTGTACCGGTCGCCCGGTGGGCCACTCCGCCCCTGTACAGTGATAATAATAACAAACAGTTTCAATTATTAATAACACAGTTGGTCTACACACAAATCGCATGTTTACGACAATTTTTTTTATTCACGTAAACCACGGTGGATTAAAAAAAAGGCCCCAAACACAAAAACCCGCATCTGGTTTCAATCAGTTTAATAACGATGGAACGCGCAAAAGTTTTCGATCATTTTTAATACTCTAAAAAGTCATCGCGGGGAGAATATTAAAAAAAAAAAAGCGAAATAATATTCATATACGTATCATTGTGAAAGGTACTTATGTATTATGTATATTTTTCGCTTTGCAGTTTGCTCGGAATAAAAAAAAAAGTACACATTATTATTGTACCAAAAGTTTTGCTGTTCTCCTATTTGGTTATCGAACACGCGTTATGTCAACACGCGTGTTCGTCACGAACGAATAGCGCCAAGAGATGTTTGTGAACGCGCGGACTTGCGTTTCCTCGAAGTAATCCATCAAAAACTTTTTGTAGCCGCTGTTTTTTTTTTTCAAGCTGTTCGTTTTTTATTTTTCCCAATAGCAGACTCGACGCTATCGATCGTTTTCCCTGTTGGTTTGGACGAAAAATTCATCACGCACATTTATGCTGTATTACTTTTGGATTTCGTCGCGATGAGTGATCATCGGACGGGGACTTGTTGAAGGGGCTTTTGATTTTGACGTTTATCGCGCAAACTTACTAAAAAAACGTCATTAATCGAGTTTTTTTTTTGGGTGTAAGGTATGTTTCTGCGACTCCGCGAGAGAAATTTATGTACTACCGGTGAATCCAAGTCGTCGCCTAATACAGGGTGATGTCTCGTAAAATTGCGTTACTATTTGTGGCGCACACTATAATAATTTAAAAAAAACTATCTAGTTTGTTTACGCGTTGTTTCAACTTTTCTAGTTTAGTGTAAAATCAACAGATTTACATGTGGTTCGTGACTTTTTCAGTTCACACTTTACGAAGCTACCGATTTAGAACGATATCGTTTTTCCGTACAGTTCGATTTTCAAATGATTTCTTTTAGACCACCCTGTGTCGCGGCACACTTGTGATGCAGTGCTCGATCGCGTCCAAAACTTTGAACTGAACTCCGCTCGTTACCTTCCGTCGGTACCAATCAACCCGCTGTCAGGTCAATCTACTGTAAATAGAACGAACGTGGGAAAAAATCGATTTAAATACGGTAAAAGTTCTTAAAACGGGCGGTACGAATAGTATACAGTGTCGAATTTGGCATTCCGATTTGCATTCCGCACGTACTATTTCAATCGACGAAATCCCAAAAAAGTTTCGGCTTCGAGCAGCGCGATCAAAAGAATGTAAGATTGTGTATAGAGCTAACGCGTGTTGTTTTAACTCAACGGAGTGAAAACAATCCGTAACGGTCGTGTCGGTTAGTTTAATATGATTTTCGAGTAGGTAAAAAAGTAGTTTATAAAAGAAATAATAACTTTTTACAGAAATCCAAAAAGTTTCGCGGCTTCGAGCAGCGCGATCAAAATAGAATGTAAGATTGTGTATATGGCTGACGCGTGTTGTTTTAACTCAACGAAGTGAAAACAATCCGTAACGGTCGTGTCGGTTAGTTTAATTCAATTTTCGAGTAGGGAAAAAAGTAGATAAAAAAAAAAAAAAAAATAATTTTTTACAAAATTTTTCTACTTAAGCTAACTGTTTCTCTAACCGTTCTAAAAGCATATCGACGCATTTTTATTCTTCGTATAAATAGTTTGGTATTCAACTCAATAATTTTTTTTTATAATCTTTTGAGTTTTAACAATTTTATTTTTATTCTTTTAGAGCAGTAAAAATGGTTTTAAGAACTTTGGCGTTTTCCTCCTTAGGAGACGATACGAAACAGCTGATGGAACTTACTTATTTTATTTTACACGTTTTTTCGAATTCATCAACGTTTTATCGTACCATCCGAACAAGAAACTACCGAATAATAATTGCAGTGCAATAACGGCGATCGGTGGAATTGAGGCGCGCACGTCGGTTACTGTGGTGTGATATATAAAAAAAAATAAATAACAATCTTATGGACTGGATACCGTTCCTACATATGAACCTATAAATATTTTTGTGTAAAACGATTATTTTTTTTACAACTCCATGAACTGGATGAGAAAATATTTTTTTTGAAAATAAAACCAAAGTGAAATAAAATCGAAAATCGCGGATAAATGTTATAGATTAAAGTACTCACGAGGCTTACACGCTCCCAGCGAAGTCACGTAGGACTTAAAACCAACAACTTTTAATTAAATTCGGATACGAAAAGTTCTCAGTAACAGGTGCGTCAGAGGAATTAATAATTATCGTATACAACTAAACGACCAGCTAGTGGGTGAATCTCGTTTCATTGTTTTTCTCTCATAGTATCTTCAAATATTTTTTAAATTGTCAATTTTTTTCGTTAAGGAACACCATGGTAAGGATAGGTGGTAAACGGTGCCATGTCGCGGGCACTATACACATTTTGTGCATGTAATTATTTAAAATTTTTGTTTCAATTAAATTTATTTTCACCTACTACTATTATTATTATTTTTTTAAACCATAGTACCATCCAGCACTGATAAACTATCTTTTGAAGGGCTCTATGTAATGTTTGGAGCATTTTCGCAACCTGAATGGTTGTTTTGAGGAAAACAATATGGGAAAGAAAGTATTATTGTAAAATTGCAGCAATATTATATTCCTAGCTCCGCTCAGAAAAGTTATTTCGATCTTACAAGTATTAAAAAACAATCGATTGATAACACAACTTGAGTTTGGCAAAATAAATTTTAAGTAGACGACAGTATTATGATCAATCGTTTTGACTATATAATAGACTAGCAAAACGGTGTAGATAAGATGACGTCATGATGTCAGACTGAGAGATAAACGTACACAAATTCTGATATTTTTATTTCTTATAGTTTCGAAGAGCGTGTCAAACAAACTATAAGTCTGTATGAAAAATAAACGTCAAATTCTATAGTTACATCCGAGGGTCGAAAATAAGCTGAAAGCAACGTTAGAAGAGGATATAGCGTGAAGTCCTCTAGGAGATTAAATATGGGGGGAAAGGAGTACGAGAGAGAGAGCTTTTTGTTAGATTTTACAGTGACTTTTTGACAGACGTAGAGTATACGAGAAGACTACAATAATAATCGTATTATACAGTACAGAGCCGCATTAGAAATATGGACCGTATTAAAGGACAATAATCGGATTCCGAAGCATCTTTATTAAAAATCCCATTACTACGGTTGCTCGTAAACTCAACATATTCGTACGATTTCGTTTATTTTTCAAATACCTAGGGTACAAGTCGTGATGTTCACTACTAATTTATCGGATGATTTTTTGCGAGAGAAGACTCTTTGAACCGTAGTGACCAAATTTTAACCGTTACTCGGGTTTTTTTACCTCCGTTAAATAAGGAAAAATAAAAAAAAAAATTCAAATAATTGATTTTGTCGAGCGTAAATAAATAATCGTCGTAGTTTTTTGATCTTTTGAATAACACAATTCATAGGTCCGACATGTTTGAATTTTAAATAATACGCGTGCGGTTTCAAACACGTGTTTTTGAATTAACTGTGAACCACTACATACGCAACGGTTTCTGTATTCGACTCAAATTTGACGATTCGTCGCTGTTGGTGAGTATACGGATTGTAAAATAAAAGTTGCGACGGAAACTTACCGGATACATGTAAAAATAACTGCGAGAACTTCGAAGATATCTGTTTGAAATTCGACAAAATCGGTTCGTATCTCTCGCGTTGTTTCGCGCTCGAATAGATCACATGGATAATATGATATTATTTTTTTACAGTTTTACAACAAAACGTAAGACAGTCAACTTTTAAAATACAGGCATTGCCGCATTTGCCGTCAATCGGCCGTATTTATATTATGATCACCGAACATTGCACATATTATTACGTGATATATATACAACGGTGTAAAAAGGTTTCCGATAGACGACCGTAAATCCTTGTGTTTGACAATTTATAATTTTCCGCAAACTCCCGCGAACCAAACGGCTCGGTCAATAAATCAGCTGCAGGTTTCGTCTAAAGTTTTGCCGGCCGTTTACATACACCTGCCTACATTGCGCTCCTCGTTCCTGCGTACAAACGGTTTTTGCTGTTGTAACTATAATGTTGTACTCGACAAAATAGGTGCGTTTGGGACCCGTTCGGATCGACGACAGGCTGGAGCTGGTTTAATCGGGGCCACGGCGGGTTCTTGGAAAAATGATGTTGGCGCAAAACACAACGGGCAATTAATATTCGCACTAACTCTATGTTTAAAACGTTTTTTTGTCATCCGGAAACAAAACAAAAATTTTTTCCCGCCGACAATATGTATACATTTTGTTGTGACGTTTAGCACGAGATACCGTCGTGTGTGTGTGGTGTCAACTCGGTTTATCACAACCCACGTAATATTATTACGTGTTTTACGGCACGTCGGATAATAACAGAAGACGTTTTTATTGTTTTGTCGCACCCCTTTGTGTGCCGCCCTTTGTGTTTTGCACGTACAAACGGCGCGGGGAATTCGTGGGCTTGTTTTGAAAAATCGCGATGTTTTTGTTGCACGTTTTACGACGCGTAGTCCGAGAACGCGTTCGGTGGGTTACGGAAAATTCCGAATTTCGGAAAACGACGACCTTTCCGTACACCTATTTTTCCGCCAACACACCTTTCCGCGTGCCGGATAGTTGATAGGGCGGTGGAGTAAAACTGTTCATTCGTTATGAAACATCGCGTTTTACGACGGCGCACTGTCGAGCCGCAGTGAAAGTCGAAACGTTGTTTTTTTATAAATTTGAACACACGAAAACAGTTGCCGGTTTGTAATCACACTATAATAATACCTTACGTTACGATGTAATTTTATTCGCAAAACGGAATAAAGACGAAATAGAATTGAACCGCTCGCGCGGGTTACAACGTATTCAATCAATCGTGTACTATAACAAAGAGAATCAACGCACAAAGAAGAAAAAAAACACTGAATCGATGTTTATCAATAAAGGATTGATAGTATTAATAAAATAGGAATACTGCGAGAATCGCAAGAGTTTTTAAAAGCTTTTACTTAACTCACTTTGTTGTCCGTCTGCGCGGAATCTTACGTGTCAATTTTTAACTAGTTCCCGATGAGACGGACGCTTTAAATATAGCTTAGAAGTAGATGGCGATACAACGTTAAGTGAAAATTTATATCAATATTTTTCGTGTTAATATTTTTTACCATAACCGTAAATGTTGATTTAACAATTCTCCGAATTATTCGTTTGTTTGAGATTTCATTTCCATCGGAGTCTCGATTCCCGGCGAGACGTCCTCTATTGACTTACGTAAATATGTTCAACAGTGTGTTATAATAGATATAAGCAACGCGTTAGACTTTCACGATGCAAAAAAAAAAAACCGAAGGCAAAAAAGATAAATATGATATCATAAAAAAATGTACCAAAAAGGAAAAAATAATTTTATATGATAGCGTAGAAACCAAAAGCTTTGCAGGGAGTGAGCGTCTATAACACAGCTGTTGCACGTTAATTTGGCTCAACTGATCACTCCCGAAGCTTTTACAGTTTCTGTATTTTAGTATTTTCGTTTGAAAGCTTTTTTTAAAAAACATTTTTTTTTTTGTTGTTGTATAATTTAGTCGTTCACTTATTTATAAAAAATAAATAAATAAAAACACTAATAATTTAATAAGAAAAAAATGTAGACGGTTTTTATTATTTAAACACTAAAAATTTTGTAAAATATTATGTTGATGCACTACGTGTACTTTACTGGCTCACTAATCGACTAACTGTTGGATAGCTAACCGACTCTCTTTATGGTTGCATCGCGCCGTTTTATATTATGTATATAGATGTTCTAGAACATTCTCTTACGGAGCGATCGAGAACATTCGCGCGCGTATATGCGTTTTGTGTTGCCTACCCGTCGCGAAGGTTCTCGATCGTTCCATAGTCACTACATATTATATTACTTTTTTTTCGAACGCGATCGGAGACCGGAACAGATTGTCCCCACACCTATATTTGGGGTGTCGGAGTGAAGTCTCAGATACTTTGTAAGTTTCGTCCCGGAAACGAAGCCCACCAAACACCACGCGTCTGCGTCGTGTAATATCGCTACATTAAAAAATATTATTGTTAGGGATGTAAATGCGCAGTTGTCGCATCTGATGCTTGCGGAATCGATGTGCACATATTTGCAGAACACCTATCGTGCAACGACCACGATATCTTGCCACGCGACGTTTCGGGCTGATGCGCGTGTTCTTCTTCTCCGATGGTTTCGTGCGGTGCTGGGCGTTGTACAACTGGATATCGTTAATATTTTACGTCAAGTGCCGCTCATTTACAGGCACGTAGCGAGGACATTTTCAACTTTTTGGGCCCCCTGACGACGGCTCGAACCGCTAGAAACCGTCCGTTACGTTTCGCTTCAGATTTTCTTTTCTGAAAAATAAATACCCCGAAAATTTCACACGAACTGTTTCAATACAAGCTGTCGCACGTTTCGTCCGCCCTAGTGCTTTTATACGGTTCGGGTGAAAGTGTGTAACATACGTGTGTTATACATCGCAATATTATATTGTATATTAACTTGCGTACGCGCAGGGCAAGACAAGTACAAACGTGTAGCGACAAATCAGTTAACTCTTTATGTACTCGTTGTGTTTTAATACGAAAAACACACGTACGATTTAATGTCGTTTGTCTATGTAGTATTTTTTAAACTCTAAATTAATCAACGTGTTGAGCGCTGTTCAGGCACTCGCTTCAGTAACCTCCAAACCAAGGAACTTTCCATACGGGTAACAAACAAAAAAAAATAAAAAATTGGTGCATTTCGGACGTAATTTACCAAAAAATCCTCAAAAAGACCGTGACAACACCCCCCGCGTTTTCGTCACGCGTGCCGGTCACCGGTTTTCGTGTTCCGAACATGTCGTATAAATACGTGATTCCGACTGTCGAAACGGATAAATTGTTAAAACCGTGGATGCCTGCAGCTAGGAGGATGATTTTTTTTTACAGATGTCTGCAGGTACTCCCGACCCTAGTTAACGTGCCTGGCTCGACGGTGATAATAATTGCAATAGTGCGATATGACGTGCGCATAATTATTACTGTCAAAACGTGTAATCAGATCGCGACACAACTATAATATATATTCTATTCCATACAATATTCACGTGTTTCGAACGCAGGTCGAGCTGCAGGACGCCGTCCCTTGTTGACGTCGTGTTGAATTTCACTAGAAGCGAGACGCGACGCGAGGGAAACGGAAAAAAAAGCCGGGATAGGGGCGGCGATTTTTGAAACGCCGAAATTTTGATTTTTAATAACGGAAAGTGTTTTCGTTCGTTCTTACGAAAATAATATACGTGTACCGAAATTCGAGTTCTGTACATTTTGTACCGTTATCGGTATTTTTAATAGGAAAATAAAACCATAGCTGATACCGTATCTGTAAGTTTGCTAAAAAAAAAAACCCTGTGCGCGCCACTGTCGGTCGCCATTGCAGACGATGTGTGCTTTTATTTTTACATTCTGTGTGAAACGAAGAACGTATTGGTTTTCAACGCACGATGTGCGTTATTTATTTGTGAGTTTTTGTTTGTTTTTATAATCACGACGATGACTTTGTCGATAATGCTTTGATTTTTAACGTCAGCGACTCTAATGATACGGACGCTTTGAGGGGGGCGTAAAATTAAAAATTAACAATAAAAAAAAACTGAGGAAAAAAACGTTAAAAATTACGTGTTTTTTGCGTAAGCCGTAACTTCCGCAATAGAAATCGGAATAAGCTCAAACTTTCACGTACGATATTAAAAACGGTAAGATACAGGTCTGATGCGTATTGAAGAAGTGTCGAACGTTTCCGAGCCAAGTATAGAACTTTGGAAAATTTTCATTTTTTTTTTTTCGTTCGATAGAAAATTTAATTTTCCACAATAATGTTGTAGGTTTCAAACATGTAAATACAACACGAATGAAATGTGAAAAATCCCGTATTCACAATTTTTCTGTTTAGCTGTTTTGGAAATTGTTCGAAAATTGGTCATGCGTTTCACTGTTTTCGGACAAAAATTCGTAATAACTCGCACTAATTATTGTCGTCCGAGATTCGAAAGTTATTGTTCGTCGTGTAAAAACAGTATTCGCTGTATCCGAATAAAAATATTTCAAAAAAATCCGCCCGGCACGTTCTGAAAGCGCGTGAGAAAAGCGTTGAAAAACTATGTACAGCAATGACGCTGCCGCGCGATCGAAAACGCAATAACGCGAATAATTTTTCCGAACGGTTCGAGAAACTCGCGCGCATTATTCATTCGACGAACCGTGATTGATTTCTCACTGTTCCTCTGTCCGAAAAAGAGCACCGCTGAGCTTGAACGGGGTTAGGTGACCGAATTCAGAGTGCGCTTGGCTCTGCGGGGTTGTCGCACGCCTATCGGATACTGTACGCGATATATTATGATGTATGGAGACACGTCAAAATATCAGAACGAGTTTACCGCGGTTTACACGGTACATAGAATATAACACGCGTGTTCGCATTTAAATGTACCTGGTTGTTATTACAATAATAATGTACCCCGGCGCCTTCCCGTCCGCACAACGGCTATTTCGACTCTCCGGTGCCTCCGACAAGGATATTAGGTGCTCATCTGCATTTTCCCGGGGCGGGTGGCGCGCACAACAACTATACACTTACACCCCTTTGCGCGGGGTCCGAAATTAATTTCCGGATTCTCGTCATTGCGAAAGACGTAATCCCCGCGTTTTACATTTCGCAGCAAAACATACATATGTATACATTTATATACTCGGTCGTCGTAAACCTTTTTTTTACACCAGTACGTGTCACTTGCAGCCGATGGTGCGGGGGGATACCTGTGTGTGTGTGTGTGTATTTTATTGGGTGACATTTTGTTTCGCGTTCAATTACGCGCGTCTGGTGACATTGTACATGTTTCACCGCGTTTCGGAGGGCTGAAGAAACAAGCCGATTACATCCATAGTGAGATGCGCGCGTGTACCTCCTGTACTCTTGCGCGGTTTGGGGACGGTGGAACGACGGAGAGTTTAAAAATTTTCACGTCGTTTCGTTCTTAAATTTTTTTTTTCACGTATCCGTCGGGGACTCGTCTCGATGTGTAAAATGGAGATCCCGGTGGTCCGAATTATACGCACACCGCGGAATTTTCGAAACCCAACCGAAAAAGTTATATCGGAAAAAAACTTGAGCGATTCGCGGGTCGCGCCACCCACCGGTTTGACGCTCGTGTTAATTTCATGAGCAATCTAAAAAATTGCGCACCGAAGTCGTGATTCCGATCCAGTTCTAAACAACGAGTCCGTTCCAACGGTAGGTTTGTGAGAAATGTCGAGGAATCGACACGTTTGCGTACGATATTTTTTACCCACTACAACGGCGCGCGTAAAAATTCCAAGTCAAACGGAACATTTCATCAAAAATATTCACAGTTAACAAAAAAAGATACGATTTGGGGCAGATTCCCTATATTTTTGTGGTATAAATAAAGATCGGAGCACTCGTATTCTACGCAAAAAAGCGACGGTAGAAAAGACAGCATAACAACGGTGTTGTAATCTGTTCAAATTTTTGGTTTTTGGATGAAAACAGTGAAATCAAAATTTCGATATTTGTCTGGGAGTGATTTATGGAGGGTCCAGTACTCCCGGACGGGCCGGCCACGGATACGCCACTGGACGTCGTATGGAAGTTTGAATGAACGAGCTGAGAAACGAATTTGAATCGCACGTGTGTTCGAAATTTTTTTTTTTTTCGGTTTTCGGTCAGTTCTTTCGTCTTCGCGCCTGCCCCGGGTAGGTACGACGACGACGACGATGATTATTGTTATTCGTCGTCAAAACGCGTACGAAACTCGCGCGAAACGAATTCATCACGACGAGTGCTAATTATTTAAGGACGGATTTAATTAGACACGACGAAATGTGTACTTTATTAATTCCCGGTGCCCGTGGAGGTTATTATGGTAATGTTGTGCAATGTTTCGCCGTACGTAGTAGTTGAACTCGAAGCACGCGGAACTTCTGCGAAATTCGGCGAATTTGTCGACAAACAGGCCGGGTTTGTCGATCGCGGCCGCGCGCACGTCGTTATTTTGTCCGATTCCAACCCTCCGCCGCAAGCCCTCTGCTGCTGGACTGATCCCTTCCGACGACGGACGGCCGCGTGATGTAAACGAAGCGTGTCGTTGGGCACGATCGGGAGGGACCGTTCGAACGATTCGCAGAAAGTCGATTTTTTTTTTCGAGGGGGTCATCGTCATTCTCTAAGGGAAATCGGTGTAGAGAGTTTAGGAAATCCTAACGATACTACCGAGTGAAACCTCGAGGAGATCCTATAGGAAATCAGATTCATCCGGTGTACAAGACCATATTTATCAATCGCGATCTTTACCGTTATAGTTGATTAGAAGAGAAAAACATATCGTGTCGAACTTTCCCCGCGAACAACAAATTCTGTGTGCACGGTTTCAGGTAATAAATCGAATGTTATCGTTGAATAGTAAGGATCATAATGATACTCTCACGATAACCACCAGTGGCCGCTAATAATACGGTATATTTTTATAGGAAAAATTGTGTGGCATTCCATTCAAAGACGGTACAACTTTTTGTATTTTTGCCGATCACCACCCGTTGAAAAGTTTACGTATACACCGCGATACGTAACGCGATTACTGTTTTCGGCAACGTATCGAGCTACGTTGTACTTGAAGTCGCGCATCGTATCGATGACATCAAAAATCGGTCGTGTACGTAGTTAAAATCAAGTTTGAAGTTATCACCTGATCGTGCGGTGCGTAATTTTAATTTTATTAATTCGACCCGAGTCTGTTCGTTCGAAGCGTGTTTTACGCCGATTTTTACGAGAAATCACGTTCAACGGTGTTGCGAAAATATGAGACGGGCGGGCAATTTTAACTCGCTAAACAACCGCGAATACGATTTTCGTTCTCTCGGATTGTAACGCGAGTAGTGTACAGGCGGTGCTAGCTAGTTTTTTTCGAGAGATCTATACGTATTACTTGATGGCTTATTTTTCGGAGGAACGCGCGGTTTTTGAAAAAAGGAGAACGATCCGGAAACCTTTGCAGCGGCACCACGCCACCCACCCGAGCGCACCACCTCGTCTGTGCCCGGCGGCGGCGTGCGCTCGTCATCGTTTCCCCGGACCACCTGTTCGATCGGGGACCGCCGCCGCCGCCGCCGCCGCCGCCGCCGCCGTTGCAGCCGTCCGTGTCTCGCGCGCGGCCCGCGGCCAGTCACCGTGTCGCGCGCGTTTTCGAATGTTCCGGGTGCCGCGCGCGCGCTTCGCCGTTTCTTCCGCTCGCGTTTCCGCCGCAGTTTTTTGTTTTTCTTTTTTTGCCATTTTTCCCTTCACGTTTTTCCGTCTGAAATATTTTACCGTTTTTTTTCCACGGACATGTTCGCGAATGACTGTCGTCGTTGTTCTCGCGCGTTGCCAGCCGCACCGCCGCCGCAGCCGCAGCCGACGACGACGGCCGACGACGTCGTCTCCTCGGTCGCGTCGTCGCGATGAAGAAGAGCGGTTGACACGGACGTTTTTCCAGGTATGAAGGCTGTTCGCCCAGTATAACGTGATACGAAAAAACAGGTTAAAAAGAGAAAAAATACACTTTCAAACGCGCACGTCGTCGTACGTACCCTTTATACTGTACGTTTGGATGGTGAGAATTTCGGTAAAGAGCGTAGTTAAAATATTACGGAACAGTTCTGGTGTCCCTAAGAACACCAACTGTGCGCAGGTCCGGAATTTCCTGCAGATAAAATTTTTAACGATTATTGTGCGCCGAGTATTGTTGTCCCATAACGGTTTACGAGTTGAGATAGCATCTACCCCTATCTTTCTCTATTTTATGTACGCCTGTGTAAAAAAAAACATTCGTTAGATATAATATGAAACTTTTATCCGACGGTTTTTAAACGGAGACTTTCTTCGCAGAATAAAATCGCCGAGTTATTCGCGCGTTGAAACCGGTTCGGTGTGAGTGTATTCCGGAGTAGCGGGAAAACCGTGGTCTAGCGTCAAAAACGCAGTAATTAATTATAGTTAAAAATATAACGGTATAATTTCGTTTGACCAACAATTATTTATAAGTTGTACGACTTTTTTCGCACAAAAATTAATTACGACCACGCGTTTAAAGAGAACTACCTACAATATGTTTCATTACCATAAGCAATTATTTTACGACTGGATAATATTGCGAAATACCTAACCGGTTCGGACGTACGGCGGTACTGAGAAAGTGTTTTTATCGAAAAACAATCGCAGTGTTGTGTGGCGGCTCGACGGTGGATCTCCGGGACGCCAGAAATTGGGTCCCATATGGCGGCCCTCGGATATGGACTGACGCGCGCCCAATATAATTTATTATCGACACTATCCGATCACGGTGCAATAATAAATTGACGAAACGAATATTATAGGACCCATAAATCTTTTATCGAACGACGTTCTAGATTTCGAGCGAAAAGAAAAAAAACGTAGTCTATCATAATGCGTATATATTTTACGAGTAAAAAAAAGAACATACATCAGTCGCGACATTGGATCGAATTCACAATCTGTTATTAGGTTCATGCTTTTTATTTCCTATCTCGAAGTACGTAAGCTGCTTATAACAATACCGTTTTGAGCATTTATGTTTATAAAATTTCGAGTCGCGCTCGGAAAACAAACGAGTGGAAAATTCCACAGGTTATTGTACACCCACGATTTTCATCGTCTATACGTCGCTTTTATTTGGTAATTTGTTGAAATTTTACTCTCGCGAAACTACTGAAATCGTAGTACACATCATTACAAACGGATCAAAATATTCAAACGTTGTACGTACGTTTTAAACAATATCGACCGTTTTTGAGTTAAACATATAAAACTAAAATTTCATTTGTTTCGCAGGTTTTGTTTATTATGTCGTGCAGTTTTCGTATTTATGTTCTTAAATTTGAACACGAGCTTCACAACGTGCTGTTTTCTTGATAATATCAAATTTGAATCGCTTCTTTGACGATTGTTCGTTATTAACTTATTTCTGAGGATATTTTTGTCATACATTTTTTCGTGCTAATAACTCTTTGAAATATTGTTTAAACTAAACGGAAGTATTAGAAACACGTCGTTATCGCAATGAGTGAAGTCCTAATGCAATGCTCGACTATTTTTATGCTAATTACGTAGAAATGTCGAATATTCAATTTTTTTGAGCATTTATGTTACCGATGAGCTCATTCGGATCCGTTATTTTCACAAGCTGCAATGTTTATACATTTAATATAAAACGTCAAACTTTACCTTGTATTCCAGCGAATTAAAATAACCGCAGGTGAGGTGACGTAAACAGCTATCGGACAAAATACGTACAATATTTTTTGTACTTTTGATCGATTTCGACCCGACCGAAAATCAATGAGAAATCGGTCAAAATTTACTGTGCTCTCTAACTAACTGCGTTGTAAATCATTTAAACCGCGCGCTTAAAATGGCGACAATTTTGAAAAACTTGTTTTTTTTCGATAACACTCTCATGGTTGATTAGACGCGTGTCATTTTTACCTGCAAAATGATTTAATGAACCTAAACTACAAATATGTCAAAAACACTGACCAATAATTTGTTAGGTGTATTATGATTTACGGCACAGACACTGTAGACTTTAACTCTCGCAGAAATCGTTTTTCAAACGCTTCTTGGATATACTTTTAGGTTTCGAAAATACTTGCTTACAATAAACTGTGGTGGTTTTTTTTTGATTTTATTTTTATTTCTTGTATTATTAAAACGTTGAATATTTATTTTTACATTACACGTGCCTTTATATTATTATATTAACGAAATCGATAACGTCCATTATTTAAGTTTCAATTCCGTTCGATTTTATTAAAATATGAATTCCCTGTCATACAATACTTTACGTCACTTTTGTCGTTGTTGGTTTTTTCCCCGGTATTTCTCACTAAAATGCCATCTCTCTGTTATTTTTGTTGGGCTTATACGCGTTCACTGACAATAAAAAAAAATATAAATAATAATAAAAACGTGATTCGACTTTGCGGCAAAACTGTTACCTCTCGGCCGTCAGTGTTTTGTTTATTGTTTTCGCTCGTTCTGACAACAAAAGTTCCGCTTATTTTTTGTGCCGTTTTATTATTTTTTTTTCTATAACCGTTAAACGCTTAAAAAGAAAACGGAATTTCTTAGTTATTTGGCGGAGAAGTGTATAGTAACCGACTCGTTTATGCGAGGATTTCCGAAAAGAAAACATTATTTTCAACAAGCAGCGTTAGCGAGAAACCCTATAAAAAAAAAAAAAAGTTATTCAGTTAATAAAGCATTCTCAAAAGTCAAAATTATAATTTATAATGTGGCAGATAAACATGTTTTTTTTCTTCAAATCACGAATAATTACAAAGTAGGTAACCAGAAAAAAACGTTGCTTTCGCTGGAAAAAACCGACAGAACAATAAGCCCTGAAAACGAAATATTGTTGATTTACCGTTGATTTCATCAAACTTTTAATATTTTCAGTCACGGGAAACGATAATCCATTAGGTGCATGATAAAATACCGTTCTGCGCGATGTTCCACGAAAAGTACGCTGCAATGCATCTAAATTCTAAATTGAGAATGGCTGTGGATTATTGCCACTGTAGGGCTTTTTTTAAATTACTGAAATTACTCGTTTTTAAGTATAATATCATTTTTTTCTACACAAATTATTAAATTTATTTAAAAGTCTAAAACCTCGTTTAAAACTATATTGGTGGCCCTAAAATATTTATTTATATCTGCCTAAGTAAAAAATAAGAATAAATCTATAGTAATATTTCTTACTCATTCAACAACACTTAACAAATACTATGGCAATGAATTACTTATGAATTATGACAAAGGAAGAAAGTTTAAAAAGGGTAAAAGTTTCAGACCTAAAATATTTTTAAATGAAAATTGCATGCGAAATAATTCATACTCGTAAGCGATAATTGACCCTAATTGCCAGAGGGTAAATAGGTTCGCAATTATAATGTTGAAATTTTTGGCTTGATTTTCGGCCACGGTTAAAATAATGTTTTGAATACGTTGCATTTTGAGAAAGAAACCTAAAAATAATTGATAAACGTTATTTCCATACAACGATTCTAATAACAATTTTTCGCACATCGTTGACCGTTATTTACGATTCAAAATTATAAAAAAATGTCGAGAATTCAAAGAAAATAAGGTAAGTATTTACCGAAAATCTTAAGAAAATGTATTGCTTTTTGAGTGTACGTGTGTGACTGTTTTACCGCTCTACAAGACGTTTCGGTTTGGTAGTAATAGTAAAAAATATATTAATACAATATTGTAGTAAGTCAATAAACTCTTTGTTTTGCTTCCAACCCGAAGAAAAACCATGCGCCACCGAATTCATTAAGATCAGTGAACCGATTTAACAAGAGTGCCGATGTTTATTCTTCAAGTTTTCAAATTTTAAAACGCATTGTTTACTTAATCTGTTTTGAATAAAAAAAAAAAAAAAAAAAAAGCCAAAATTGAACAAGTAAATTACGTAGGTAGGTAATATTAAAATTCGTCAAATATCTTTTGCCTGCACTCGAGTTCGCTATCTATTCTTCGATTAAAAAATAACGTATAATATTAAAACATCTGGACGTCGTCGTTAAACGGAGTGCACGTTGATTAGTGTGCGATGATTTTTCGTTTTAAAAAATCCGACAAACGTAATAATAATATAATCAAACTGTTCCGTTGAACTCAAATCACATAAACGCACGAAACATACGAGGTTTTGAGGGCCATAAATGAAACCGTTAACGTTTCAATGAAATCGTCGTTAGTTCCGTTAGTCGAAGGCAAACGTCCATTTACGGCCGATTCTGCAAAGAACGTACAGTTTTCTGTACAACTCCGATCATAAAAGACCAAAACGAGTGTCGGGTCGAAAAAAAAAAAATCCGATAAAACCACTAGCACAAACTTTTTTAACGAAAGAGGTTACGGGAGTTTAGTTTTGTTCAAAATTAATGAAAAATCGTGTACCGTAAGTTAGGACAATTTTTGAATTGGACGGAACATCATTAAATCAATTCATTACACGGTTCTATAATACGTTATGCCAGAGATCTTTCCTTATAAGTTTTTTTTTGAATCGTATAAAATTTTTTTTAAAAATAAATAAAATTTTTCTCATTATCAATCGCTTATTAAATACTATAGGTACTGTATTCGTTACAATAAACGCGAAGTTTTATTCGTGGATCTTTCAACTTTTGTTGTCACTAGACTCCAACGTTGACAATAGTTTTACGATTGAATTAAAAGCGTCACGCGTGTTTTTATTTTTCATCAACTGCTTACGAGAGAATACACCACCGATTAAAGGGGAAAAACACGGTTGACGTTGAATTCAATATACAAACGTATGTTTATTGAAATTAAACACCATTTGTATTGTATTGCGTTCTCGTTAAACAAAATCAAATCAAAAATAAAATAAATCGTAAAAAAAAATAGTTAGCCACTGGTGGTCTTGATGAGTCGTTGGATACAAAGGAAATTTTAAGCCGTTATTAATTATAATACATAGTTTTAGCTTTCAGGTAATGTCGTTTGAAATTAAAGTGTAAAATGTTTTTTTTCTTCTTAGGCACGATTCTGAGTAAATTTCATTATTGAGTTTTATGATTGTGAAACAGTCACTATAATGGTAATCGTATCAACTGCCTAAACCGTTGGTCGCAGAAACAAACTGTCTCTGTAAAATATAAATATATACAAAATAAATGTACATGTTTTGTTGTATCGCTCGGAATCTAGACTGATCGTCTGCACAGACTTGGGTTTATTGAGATTTATAAATAACTTTTTTCTTCAAACTAAATTAAATTAAAAAGAAAAAACGGCAATATATAAAAAACCAGAGCTCGCCGATCTCCTACAGGTAGGTACGTCGTTTGTCTAAAAAAGTTTCTCGTTCAAAAGTTACCGGGCTTATAGGGAAACTATAAAAAGTGTCCATTTAAAATTATAAAAACCTTTTTTTCTTTCTCTTTGCATAACTCTTTTTGAATTTTTTATCAACGGCGGATCTATTGCTTTTGCTTTTCTTTTATACACCCACGCGCTAAGAATACGTGCCAACGCTGAATCCATAAATTGTGTCGTGTCTTTCTCCGAATCTCCGTTGTAAGCTTTATTTCTACTTTTGTAGTAAATGAATATTCAAATCGGTAGGTAGGTACATTTCGGTTTTTGATAAATTATAATCTTAAAATCTCGATGGATTATGCATTCAATACAGCTTAAAACACGGCATATTTAACTTTTTTAATTTAAAGTATAAACAACAAATCGGATATTTCAACGAGTTCAATACTTTTTGTCGATTCTGGATACAGAAAAAAATAAATTGTACATTATATTTTACGTACTGTGCAATAATTGTGACTTTATTACGGTATATCATAGTACTTAATTTTTTAAAATTTTTCAAAACCATAAGTTGTATACGATAACTATTTACAATTTTAACGGAGTTTTCGCCGTTAGTTTTATTGGTTCTAAAGAAGCAGCGTATATTTGCCCGTATTCACAAAGGGTCTTCGACTTGTATATTCGTGTTCACTAATTCACACATTTAATTTGAGTTTAGAAGTTTTAGTTGCTCATGACATAAACTTTACTCATCATATTTTAAATTGACTTTTAACTGTTCAAGCGTGTATACATAAAACATTTTTGAACTAAACAATTATTTTACTCACGGTTTTGATGAATTTAAACGTTCATAAGTTTCATACCGACGAACTTGCACTTGTATTTTAATCTTTGTTGAACACAGACCACGTCGTGAGTTTTTCTTATGGTTTATAAATTATTATTTTTCATAATTGTTAGGTGTACGCGTAGAAAACGTTGCGAGTTAGGGACATAGTAATTACATACCGATATGATTTATTAAAACTGTTTTAATTATTCATTAATAATATCAACAACATAAATTACTATTTATGGACACATCCGACTGGATAAATTATGACCTATCAATATTTTGGATTTCTTCACAGTTTTTTTCAATCAATTATTCTTTCTTAAATTTTCACATAGAGTTCACACTCCAGCTTAAAATTACCCCTCGACTTTAGGTATAAACTATTCTTGTTAAACGACGAGAACGCGATGGTACTAAACGTACAAAATTAATTCTCATTGTAGTGTTGTTAATAAGTTTTAACGAGTTATTACCGAGCTTCGCGTGAAATTCATCGGAAATATGTTTAACTCTATACGTTCGTTTAGTTGTGCATAGCAGGTTTAATTTTGGCCACTAAGTATGATGATAGTCGAATTTTTCCCGTCGAATTCACTTAGTTTTTTAATTCTGTCTTGACATTTTATTTTCATGGGTCAATAAGATTGCCGGACTGTGTCATTTGAATCAGCTCCGAACAAACTCCCAGCCGGTTTATCGATTTATGTTTGTACTTTGTAGTTATGAACTACGGGTAAAGGTCCTATGTAAAGAGTTTTTTGTTTGGAATTATACGCGTGCACATTTCACCTCTGGCCACGTCGTTCTTGTAATAACAACCCCTCGTGTGTTTTGAAGTGTTTAAGGCTTCAAGAGGGTTACAACTACGTGTTATACTATATATTCATCATAAAAAATACTATTTTGTCAAGAAAACGTTAAAGAAAGAAATCCTCCTCGTAAAAGGTGTGTCACCAAAAAAAAAAAAAAAAAGGAAAAAACATAGTTTTTCAAAAAGTGTTCTATCCGAAGAAGTGAACGTATTTCACAAGTACGTTAAAAAAACAGGTTTAACATCGTTATTGATCCGTAGTATTTTTTCCAATCGGCTTTTATAATTAGATATTTATATATATGTGAATTATTTTTTTATGGTGTCAAAAACAATTTTTTTTTTTTTAATTATTACAAAGAGATTGTTAATGTACTCTTATATGTATCTGACCTTATATTTTTGTTGTACGCGTAAAGCAGAGATGGGTTAGAGATGAACGCGTTTTTTGCAACAATCAGGTCGATTAAATACACGTTTTTTTTTTGTCTGCGCACAACTACCTCAGAAACACAGCTGACAACGAGGCGGAAAATGCCGTCGGAACGCGTCGACTTTGCAGTATTTTTTTTATAATATTAATGAGAAAACGGTTTTAATTGACGCCGCGAAATCGTTTCTATAGAGCGGTTTGTCACGTCACTGTTTTCGGTCGCGAAACAGTTGAATTGTCTAAATAATGCATAATTTTTCCGTTATTTTAGGTACACGCTGTATCGTTATTATTTACAATAAAAATAACAATGCAAACGTGTTCCGCGATCAATTCGTTGAAAATTTCTCGCGCAGCAAATATTGTGCGATTTGTTTTTAGCCGATCAACAATATTGTCTTTATTATAATTAATATTAATTACGAATACGATATCGTACAACCGTATTATACGAACACGTTGCAGCAGACGGCGTGTTGTATAGGCAAAACTGGTACGTGGCCGCATGTGTGGATGATATTTACATAAACAATAAATAAAACGTTTTGATAACGGTCGTTTTGCGACGACATGACGGATATTTGGTAAGTCACATTTTATGAGCAGAGCAAAGAGACTGCCGTTTGTTTCGTGACGGTCTTTCTTCGTGTGACGACGATAAAAATATTTTGGTTTTTTTTTACACGAAATTTTGTTTAATATAGTTTTTATATCGAACTCAAATACGTTTGACGACGTATTTTTCATTTATACATTTACCGTGTAACGCGAATCCTTAGTTTATTTTTTAACTTAAATTTTAACTTAAATTTTTACTCGTTTTACATCACGTAGCGCTCAGGATTAAAATGATACCGCCGAATTAATTTTTTATAGATGAAATAGGTTTTTAACACGTTTGTTAATAGTTTAGCACTGCACCCAATGTTTTAGCAATCTTATTTTATCAGGTACGATAATAGTGATCGATTTGTAAGTATCCGTATTGCGATGATGGCGATATTTCGAAAACCGATGCTCTCGATGTCAGTTATTACCACGTTTCGTCAACTGTTAAATAACTGTTTTTGTTTTAACGCGAGAACATGCAAAATGTGCAAATTAATTTTACCAATATATACGGTTTATTGAAAAAACCGACTTCGAATCGTTGACGCAGTTGACAACAGTTTTCAAAGTTACGAACACGAGATTTTCGCTCCGGTGATGTAAAAAGAAAATTAAATTACATCGAGCGGGATAATAAAAAGAAAAAAAAAAAATGGTTTGTAAATGATCTGACGTTTTTATAATGACACGATCTAGTTACAGTTTTATACATTATTATACGGTGTACACAATATCGTTATGCTTCGCGTACGCACCAGCGCAAGCGGCGAAAAAGACGGACATTTTCTTTTAAACGTAAGAACACTCGAGAACACTATTTTGTATGTGTATATAATATCTTTTTTTTTTTTATCTCGTTAAAACTTTTTTTAACGTTAATATTACGGCCGACCAGCGGTGTTTACGGGGACTAGGTTATTCGGTATTAGATTTTTAATATATTCAAACACACTTAATTCACCCGGACGCGATTGTAACGCGTTATCCGCAAGCTCGGCAACCCGCGGAGATTAGCACATTTTTAACAATCCGTTCTACTATAGGTATCTACAATGTATTACAATGTATTATACGAAAAACAAATTAATTTCGTAATTTTTACGCTATAGGCGGATAATAAAAACACCATAAAACACGGGTCACGAAAGAATACACGAGCACACGTAAAAATAATATTCTCGGTATAAAACGTTATGCACTTTGTTTTGATTATAATCTTAACGGTGTTATAACGCGCTATCGCCTCAAAACGATATTACCACGAAAATAGGTTGTACGACGCATTACGTCTCTGTAAACTAAAAATCGTAAATGTTTCTACGACCCGTTTTTTTTTTCGAATAAAACCCAATCGAACGTGTATGCGCTGTATAGTTCACCTTGACTCTATGTTTGAACGGTTTCGTGTTACAACTGAATTTTTTGTTTTTCTTCTGCTTACTTACATCCGTTTTCGGAATATCCAAACGCGTTTGTTTCAAAAACAAGACGCGTGTACGATTTTGAAATGGGAAATATTGGTCGAATCAAAAGTAAATTTTTTTGTTTTGATCATTTTTGAAACGTACAATGGAGAAGCCGTGATGCACCGGACAGTTTTATTTTGAAATCTTTCTGTATTCTTCCAGCTGAATGGCGAGGGGAGAGAACCTCAGGCTTCGGCTATAAGGCTATAAGGCTATTTATCAACCATTACGAGCAGTAAATAATATTAGAAAGAGTACTAGGTACTGGCAAAAATGTACGTGGGGATTTTTTTTTTTCCAGGGATTCTGATTGAAATTTTTCGTTTTCATCCACGAATACGCCAAGGCGATTAGATTGATTTGGATCCCGTTACCGGCGATTCGTATGTTTGTTGGACGATCAGTATATGGACTGTCGGTTGAAGGGAACAGCGACGGATCTGTTTTTTGTTTATTTCATTAATTTCGAATTTGTTGAGCCATTCTGTCGAACAGATTGATTGTCTCCGAAGACCTTCGACGGCGAACTATGTGCTGTGATGTGCTTTTCTATTATGACTACTTTTATGTAGAAACTGCGATTCGTTTTATACATTCTGTAAAATAATCCATTACCCACCCGCGCACTACACCGCAGTACAGTAGTCCACACTAATTCGCGCGCGCTTTCCCCGTCTCTTTCCGGCCGTTTCTCAACATCAATTATAATAATAATTATTGCGCGCGTTTATTAGTCTGCCCAGAATCGTCCTAAATATCCTCGTATTTTAATGTCGGCAGTTAAACGCTAGGCGACGATAGTAAAAATGCTGGTGTTAACGACCAATGATTAAATTTTGAACTTTTGCTAAACGGTTTTTTCCGCCGAGGCCGTGCAGAAAAAGCGAATCGCCGCCGTTAAAAAATCCATTTTTAGCGGATGCTATTGGTACGACGACAGAATCTCTCTCATCATCATTTAGTGCGACGTATACTGCAGTATTATCGGATGTTTCGTGGGCGGGATAGTATACTTTTAATGTGGAAAAATATAACGTGGATGTACTAGAGGATGTTATTCATCAGTTTACACTCTCTAATTTTATAATCTATGCATTACGAATTTGTCTTTGTGATGCAGGAACAAATTATTTTTGCAACGTAAATAATACATAACAATATAATACGCGTTCCATGTTTGTATTTCGCTCTCAAAGTAAAACGGTCGCGCACTATGATGTAGTCTTTTAAACTAATTATTTTAGGGGCTATGTAGTCAACTAACGAAATGAGTTTGGTTAGTAAAACGCGTTTAGGCGCATAAATTTTATCGCTATATCCTAAGACGTTTTTACGGCTTTTTCGTACTCGTTTTATTAATTTTATTACTTTTGCGCCGTCAAAAGCGAGTAAAAAAACAACCCACCAAAAATATTATCTAAGGGTTTAGGCGTGTGTGTTGGGCGACGGGCAGGTATACAATAATGACAATGAAGAAGTTATACGGTAGACGCTTTAGTCGCGTCATCACACGTGACACTAGTTTTTTGAAGCGATTTTTATATTTAGAAAAAAAAGAACGCCAGGACACATTTGATTTTCGTTTTCTCGAATGAGACGTAAAATGTAAAATAATGATAGATGGTAGAGAACTGATTCGTATAGTATACTCACTGAACCACTCGAAACGACGCGACGGTCCGCCTGGACTCGTTGCAGTCTATCCCTCATATAATACGTGTAATAATATAGTGGCACTGTTCTCATAATTCCGAGAAGAGAGAAAAAAAACGACACAAAAACGTTAATCGACTTTTCCCGTTCTCTTCGGGGCGACAACAACCGCACAATTTGTTGCGCCGCGCCGTACGAAATCGTTCTCCTCGATCTTCAATTTTGGCCGTCGTATTGTTCTCTCTTAATCGCGAAAACCCCGAGTGAACTTGTTCGTTCGCCAACGCCGACGAAGGTCCTCGGAGCCTCGGATGCTGGTAATCTGAAAACAAACAGTGGTTGTTAGTGTAGTATGATCGTCGATTGTGATCGAGGGAATAATTGAGATGGTAAACGAGAGAGTTGACGAGGGTCTCGGATGAAACGATTTTACCGGGAAGTTGCCATTGTTCCCTCCGCGGATCTCAACTTAAAATTTTTAAGACACTGCAACTTACACGCGCGTAAACGATACTTGGACTTGTAAATAACGCGCAGAATCGCAGGCTCGGATTAAGACTTCGTAGGCGGTGGAAAAGTATAATGATAAGTGCCCCCCGCGATAGCTTACTACTAAACGATTCGTTTTGAACACGAGAAGAAATAAAATATATAATGTGGTCGTTTAATGCCTGCGCGACAACTTTTAGTATTCACATTAATGGTATCAAAACCTTTTAAACACTATCGTAAGTTATGCGTTTTTGAAATGAACGAGCATTTCAAGAATATTGAAAATAAACAAGTACAAAATGGATTTTGTCACGTTTATTTTTGAACGATGAAATTCATTAGTAACTAGGTAAATAGAAACTCGGTATTTACCTGCCTACTTGTTTTGTGTTATTAAGTCAGAAAACGGCCACTGTATGGTGTATTTGATTAATTCCGTAGGCAACAAACGAATGATCAAAAAAAAAAAATTTTACTTTTAAATAATATACCGAAACTATATAGTAATTTTTTGTCGAACGAAAATGAAACAAATCATTTCGTTTTAGATTTTTAGGTAAAAATTATTTTTGCTTTCGGTTTTTCATCTATACACCTAACCGACAAACACTCGATAAAACAATTTATTCCAAACTTCAAAATGGTATTTCGTTCTCCGTATTTATTTGATAACTATTAAATGGTTTTGAATAAACAATTATCTTAAATCTGTAAGTCATAACCAGTATTCGATAAAAATTCAGTGCTAAACCGCATTAAATCAGGCCAGTAATATTATAGTCATGAAATATTATCAAAAATAATACGCGTGGGTAGATTTTAAGAAGTTTAAAACTGCCTTTGGAATTTCTCGTGAAAGTTAGACTGTGATGTATGGATAGTGAATTAGAAAATGCGTATAAATAGGTATATTCAAAGAGCTGAAATAAATTAAGTGCTTAAAAGTTCACGCGTGACTATAATAGTGATTAATTTAATTACATTGAAAGCAAACATTTTTCAAGTTCTCCGATAAATTCGCTTCGAGAAGAAAGAGTCAACATTAAGCGTATTAGCTGTTAGAAATACTTTGCATACCAAGGTGGTAGGAATAAATTAAAGGTCATAATTTATTCACAATCAGCAGCGAAATCTGACGAATACGCTAATGGTTTTATTTAAATCGCGTTTTATTTATATCGTTTTACAAAGAAAACAATAAAATGAAAAACGAATACCATAAGCATTAGACCATTCGTAAAATTTTTAAAAAGAAGAAATATCCTAACGGAAAAGAAAAAAGTTCCCGTGAAATCTTTTAAATCTCGTTTGGCAACAGAACTGTAAAACTTGCCAACAGATTGTACCTATCTTACTCCACGTTATATTATATACGTAGTTAGTACGGTGACAAAAAATTACTTGTACACTTTCAAAACAATCTCACTGATTTCTACCGTAAACAACATCGTGTTCCGTTAGAAACAATGAACGAACAAAAAACCCCCAAAAATAAAAAAGAAAATCCAACGGGACTAAACTGTTTGGAAATAAAATGTATTAATAAAAGTTTGATATTGCAGGTTTTTCGGAATTATTATTTTAAATGACGACGCGATGTCTTCGATTTATTTCTTAAAAATGTTTTAAAAAAAAACTAACTACATGTTGTAGGTAATCGATAGTTTGTTTAAAATTTTTTTAAATATAGACGTTATTCCAGAAAATTCAGTTTTGTTAAAAGAAAAATAAATAATTTACTATAAAAATAGGATTATATCTATTGTATAATTACGGTGTACTATTTTGTATTCGATCAGTTGTCGGCGTACAACCGTTCTTAATTATATTCATACTTACAAAGTCTGCGTCATCTATAGGTATTTATATAAATATATTGAAACACATTATCGGACAACATATCGTATTGTTTAATAAGTCTATGCGACAAACGAAAACAACATACTAGAGTTTATAGGTCGTAAATTTCGAGAATCGTAAATCTTTATGGCGTGTGTAAATGTCATCACAAAAAACCGATGACGAAACTATTATAACCAGTAACCTCGACATTCAACCCTAACCGACCTTAAGTCTATCTCATCGTTATTCGGTATATTTCGTTCGTTTTTTCTAGGCATTTTCCGAAAATCGTGTGAAAACTGTCAGAAGTTTTCACACGTTATTGAAATGGCTTAAGTTCGAACGTCGTAAAAGATAATTTACGGCAATTTTCGAGCCTCTAAAATTTACAACTCGTGCGCGATTCGTTGCTCGTATACAAACGTATTATATAAAATTAGGATTTACGCACCATTCGAATCTGTGTCGATACTTTTTTTTATTTTTATTCCAAAAGGCCGGTTTCTCGTCGACCACCGCCGCGTACTTCAGTATAATGTAGTATAGTATATGGTCAGGTTTAGACAAGTGGTTCGGTGGCAACTCGTTATGACCGAAGAGTTCGAAGCGACGGGAAAAAAAGAAACAAGTTTCGAGCTTTTGTTTTTCGTCTGCATAGTCGCGAAAAGACCAATAAAAAATAACAAAAAAAATGCGTGTTGTGCTGTGCCGTCGAATTCGTTTTCTTACACGGCGTTATAAACAACGCTGAAAAACGGCTCTTTTTAAAATACGAATCAAAAGTTTCTACGTTTTTCAATCAGTTAAATATTAATATTGGGATGTATTTAAAGTAAAAAAAAATTATTTTTCGTTTTTTTTTTTCATCATTTTTGGTAATACATATATATATAACGATGAATGAAAAAAAAAACTGTTTGGCATTTGATGTTTTATAGATAATAACGTAACACGCATCATATAGTATTAACAGGAATCACACGGTGTATTATTGCAGTAATCGTCGTAATGCTAGAATAAAATATTTATAAAAAAAAACATTTAAAAAGGTAAAAGTAACTATTTTTCACCGTGTCGCGTAGGTAAACTAATGTTTTGATACTTGTACATACAATCAGCGTTTTTTTTTTAAGTATTTGAATGAATTCAAAATAAAATTATCGGGTTACGAAAACAGATCAAACGCTTGTATAAAAAAAATAATTTTCTGAACAATTATCAATGCGTGATAAATTTAGAGGCCGCCAAAAATTTCGAATGATCTACGGATTTTTTAAAAACAATATGCGTTATGTAGGTATTTTTAAATTTTATCTCTGAAGTTAAAAAGTTTCACCGTCAATCATATCACTTCCGTTATGTCTCGTTAAAAAAAAATATATATATATATTCTGAAACACCGAGGTGGAAAAATACGCGTTCTCGAATCACCTAAAAAGTTTAATCCGATGTGTTACATACTCATTATCATATCAATCCATTATTTGTTTGAAGTAGGTGAAAAATGTTTTTACTTTGCACATCATATTTTCACGAAAAAAGAGTACCACTTTTATGTTATACTTTCTTTTAATAACTCGGGACAAAACATAATCCACGTAGACGATCTATGAGAACGACACAAATGATGAAGTTTCAAGAAATAAACGCGATGATGTTGTTAAGCGGTTTAAGATTCTGTCCAGTATAAAATATAACGATTTTACTTTTGTCAATCAACCCTGGAATTTATCACTGAAAATGCGATGTCGATACATCGTACGAAATATGTTATCTCGAAATTATAAACAAAACATATTAAAAAAAAAATCGTCCGATCGGAACGGTTTTCGCAACCGTTATTCTCGCAACTGTTGCGCGTATTTATCACAAGACGCGTTTTTGAACGTTTGAATTATCGCCCGCGTGAAAAATGCCTCGCGTCACGTTCATAATAAATTAAAATCAGCGTTAAATCGCGAGTTTTATTTTGATTAAAAAAAAATAAAATGCAATCAAACGATTTTTTTTTTCTACCTCTCTCTCGTTCTGCAGCTGTCCGTATGTTGTGTTACTCGTATAATATACCCATACGAGGTGGGTAATACAATTACGCGATGACGACCGCGGCAATAATTCAAATGTTTATTATTTGAATATTGTACATTATTACTCTCCGCACACCCGACCCCCGAAAAATGATTTATATATTTTTAAATTTCGTAGTCGAGTTTACCTCCAGAAGCCAGCAGCAGCAGCAGCATTATGGCGTATATACTGTTATAGTTGACGGTTTTCGTAAAAACGATTCGCGTTCCGCTCATAAAACATTACCATATATATATTATACTGGGATGTTTTATTCAAAAGGGTCAAACACTTTTGATATAATCTTTTTTTTTTTCAAAATCTAACGGTGTACATAGATTTTTTATATTCGGATTATATTCGCACTCGGGATTATTGGATTACGGTTTATCGAACACAAAACGGTTTTTACGAGGTCGAAACGTGTATTACATTCAGTCGTAGCGGTCATGATATTGCGGTAGATGTTAAAAAAAAAAAATGGTTTGAAAAGTAAGTGCGACGACTTCGCGATCGTTATTACTGGTCACGATAATATTATTGTTTGAACTTAATAATAAAAATCAAAAACAATATTTTATAAAAGAAGCTTTCGATAGATTTTACGGCTCTTTACGTTTAAAAATTAACGAATTTTACCAGCTGAACTGGTTTTCGAGCGTTTCATCCAGAGCTGCGGCGGGAACGTTACAACACTGCAAATGTTTTTCGACAAACGTTTGTCGTGCTAACTATATAATTAAACGTCGGATTAATCGTATTTCGTATAAAGCGTGCATGTAAAACATTTACTGTTCCTTTTTATTTTTTACGATCTAAAACGTTTTTAAATAAATAACTATACACCACGACTATACTGATTCAGACGACGAACGTTGTGGACGCGCTTTTATGTAAAGTAAAATAAAGAACGCGGCGAAAGGTTTATAGAAGAACAAAACAAAATATATTTTAAATGAAATAGTAAATTAGACTTTTCCAGTGCGCCGTTACAAAGTCGTTTGGTAAAATAAAATACTGCATATTCGTGCGCACGAAAGCGATGCGAATCATTCGCAAGAATAATCGTACGTCTAGCGGAAAACATTGTAATAAAAAATTTTCACCGTTTTCTCTCAGTCACCACCCCCCCCACAAAAAAACCTATTCACCGGTTTACTTTGTGTTTTTTAAATTTTTATTAACGTACGTAATTTTTTTTTGTTAAAGACGTCACTCACGTGAAAAATAATAATCACCCGACGACGGACGAGAAACAACCCTTTGCAATTTCATTATTTATCGTATTACCTATTTTTTTCGCCTCGACGAGGTAATCGCGTAAAAATCAAAACCGTTTACGTTTCGCGTACCGGAAAGTTAATCGTGCTCCACCGGGCTCACACGGGTTCTGAGGAAAAAAACAAACGTGAAAAATCACTAATAATAATAACAAGTAATACGTGCCCGGAAAGAGTCATCAACGCCCGTACGGTAATAATATGCGGTACCACCCGGCTCCACTCGAAATCCGCACAAAGCTTTCAGTTTAATTGCCTGACGGTTAATCCGTTTGTAATAATAATAGTCTGGTCGATACGCCCCCGCGCGCGGCTGACTGGCTGGCGAGCGTTCAGAACGTAAACGTGAACGATACGCGTTTGAGGTGGTTCACCGCGGCGGCGGCGACGGTGCTCTCATTAAGTCTTAAATCCCTTTATGGCAATCATTATTATTTTAGCCGAAACGTTTTCACACGCGGTGCAATGAATACCCACGAAAAAAAAATGTCCCTTTTCCCCGAGCGGTTCCCCGATACACGTAGTCGCAGCGATCTCTGGCTCTAAAAGTTACTAACGGCGTGTTAAGCGGTACACGAGTCGGTTCGAACGTGTTTTTTTTTACCGTTTTTAAAACAAAAATCGACCGGTCGGCGATAAAAGCGCGATGGCCCTGCGGCGTGTTTCAATCGTGGTTTCGATGGTGGGTAGGAAAGAAAGAGAAATTAAGCCGGCAGCGATACTCGGCCGCGCGAGGCGAACGTTTACGACGGCTACTAGATCGTCTCGAAATATACTCTTAATACGAGAGCTTAAAGATCGCCACATCAAACGTGTGATGAAGTCGAATCGGTCGTTTGTGTTCGCACGCCTCGCGCAATCGGGTCGTGTTGTACTCGATTTTCTCGAAAACCACCGTCATCGGTAACGGAAAAATCGGTCGGCGTGGTATAACACTCCAAACGAACCCGGATCCTGTTTTCCGAGGTGGCGACCGTTGCGGTTGTCGAATCAGTGTACGATCACACGATCGCCAACTCGCACGACGACTTCTTCGAATTCGGACACGAAAACATCGATCCTTTTTTTCCGACAGGCGTTTTTTTTTGCCGTCTGTGCCCAAAAAATCTCGGCGCGACGTGATAATCGTGAATATCGAAACCGTGTTACGGCAGTCGGCCGCGGGGCACAGATGCGCCGCGATTCCGCCCTTGGTCGGAGGGTAGTAATTAAAAAAAAAAGATCCGACCGCCCGCGCCAAGTAAATAACCGTATAATAATGATAAACCGGCCATCGCGTGCTGACGAGCGTTTACGGGGGGAGGAAATATACGCGCGGAACAGGCCGTCCGCCGCGTTAGGTTCAGGTTTAGAAAACGTTTCCGTACGAACGCCGCTGCCCCCGCGGGGAGTCACCCCGAGCGTCCCGTCTTTCGCCGTCGTCGTACGTCACCTCGCTCGCGTTACTCGCCCTTCTCGCCTTCCTTCGCGCACCCAAATACGGTCCCGACGGTCTCTCGCCAGCCCTGCCTACACCGGCGTGGCGTTTCGGGCCCTTCGTGCGATACGATAAAATCGCCGGGGACCGCGGCGGGACGGGGCCGGGTGGTCGAAGTTTAAAAAGGGCGCCCGGGCACGCGGGGACGTTAGACGTTGATGAGCGATAATCCGCCACCGGCACGCACAACAACGGTTCTCGGAAACGGCTCTGCAGGCGGTGTGGTGTATGGGGAGGGCTCCAGCAAATATGGATACTCGCTCGCCGCAGACGACGCACAGGTGGGAAAGGGTCGGCCGACAGTAATACACCGTCCCTCCATCCCCTACGACACGGTGCCCCGGGATCGATACCCCGTCGTTGTTGTGCGGCGCGTCAAGTCGCGTCGCGTCCCTCGCGAAAAAGCGCTCCGATCCCGGAGCGATGGACACCGTTTTCCGAAGGGTTTTCGCGCGTCGCGCGCCGTCGGAGCGGAACACGATTTTGGCGCATTTCGTACGCGGCGTTTTCAAAACGTCCGCGAAAGCTGCAGGGATAGTTACGCTTCCTACGGAGCGATACGATTCGCGTGTTTGAAACTTTCGGACTCGCCCCGCCGCGTTTCTGGCGCAGAACAGACGACCTCGATTCGTCGGTTTCGGTCGCGAGTCGTCGTCGCCGACAATAATTACTAAAACCGCCGCGATTGTAACACTGTTGTACATTGTAACGATTTGATTTTTTTTTTGAGGCGGCGAACAATATCAAGCTATGTATGCTCGTGACAAAGGGGACAGGCACGACAAGTGTATTCAAACGAATTTAGTCCGCCCGCGAGAGGGATTTCACTATAATACGCTGTTGAATCCGCTTGTTTTGACAGGCGAATACGACTTAAGAAAGTTTGGTCCGCCTGCGAGACCGGTAGAAAGAACGCGAAGAATCGAGTTGTGTACGACACCGTTAACGGCGGGGAAAATAAACAACGACCACAAACGCGAGAATCATGGAAAACAAAAAAAAGAAATATCGTCGTCTATCCGTGTACGAAGACAACAATAATAATAATAATAGGACAGCGAAACGATTAACGGGAAAAAGACGAACGTCGGTCGAAACAAAAAGGGGGACACCGTTATTGAGTTGGAAGAAAAAAAAAACAAGGTCCGCAAGTTCTGTCCGATGCGTAAAACAAAACGCGTGGATCTTATCCCGCGGCGTGATTGTTGAGAGTGCTCTCTTTCGATCCACCGAAATCGAATCGTCGAAACCGTTTTCAATCGTTTTGTAAATGTCGCTATGGTTTCGATTTTTCCATTACGTCGGAATTCCACGATGCTGTTGCTAATAATAATATCGGTTTTCACACGCTCAAACTTTCTATTAGTTTTCTCCGGAGTTCTTATTACCCGGCACGTTATTGCGCCACGTCGTTTGAAAGTTATATTCGCGAATAATATCAATCACGGCCGTTATCACCTACGCTGTTGGTTTGAGCGTTGAAAAAACCAAGAACGGAATTATGTGCCTTTTTTTTTGGTAACCGATTTTCAGTAAAATTCGTTTTTAATTCGTTATAGACCTTTTATGGTACCTATTGTACTTTTTTTTTACTCATTGTTCTCGGTTTTTATACTCTACACGTGTGTGTTGCAGTTAACGTTTTGTGAACGAATTAGTTTTGTAATTATTACAACGGATCCGTAACGATGTACGTTTTTTTGTTAAATCGATTAGTTTTTAAACCTATGTTTAATTGACACGGCAATTCATTCGAATACCTATACCGATTTTCACCCGACGTTAAAAAAACAAAAACGGGTAACCAACGTTATTTACGGTCTAATTTCCGACAACGCTTATGTATATTAAACTCGGTTTGGACGGTTAAATTTTCGTGTCAAGTTTAAGAAAATAACGGGAAAGAGTCGCTCCGGTCTTTGCATAATCGTTGCACGAAGGCAATGAGCCTATTTCCCGTAGACGTTTACCGTTTATACGCGTGCATTTGTCTCGTTGAAATGTCAATCGGTTCTGACAAATTTTTAGCAAAGCACTTACTCTGTGCCGAACGAAATGCCGATTTCGACTCTCGCGCGTTTTGTTTATCGTGTACAAACGTGTTTTCCGTCTAGCTAAATGAGAGGGTGACATTCGAACTGTTTTGCGAACGTGTTTTCGTATCGGTCTATTTGGCCATGAAACTTTATTAAAACAGGTTTGACGCACAGACCTTTGTAATTCTCGGATAATTCGCCAGGACGTGGTCTACAGCTCGCTCAGAAACGTTTTTTTCAAAAGACGACGATTTACCGTCGCTTTCGGATGTTATCGAACGGACCACGAATCCACCCGACTCGCTGTGCCCCGTCTTGTTGTTATTATTTTTTATAATCTCCACAGTGCTCTACTGCGCACAGTGCTTACATACATGCGTAGAATCACGTGCGAAATTCGCCGCGCCAAATAAAATAACGAACGCTGTGTGACATTTCAAACCTCTCTCGGTTTCGACACCCTTCAAGGAACAGCTCGTACATATATATTGATCGGTCACCATTACCGTTATTGTATCGGACGCACCGCGTGTGAGCAGCGCATTTTCGCAGCGGGCGGGCCATCCGTCGCAAACGCGTTTCGATCCCTTTTTGTGCGGAACTCCTCTCGTCGCGCGCAACAGGGCGATGGCGCGGGTCAATCTAAAAACCGTATACACGCCTCGGTACACCGAGGTTATTCGACGAGATTTGGTAAATTTTCAGGTCGAAATTTCGACGTACTTACACGTTACCCGACGACAAACGTTTGTCCAGATTACGACGTGCTAAATGTCTCGTCTTGTTGTACGTCTCGTGTACGACGAGCTCGGTCGGCGTTCAACGAGAGACCATTTAACTCGTCTATCGGTTGACTGAAAAGGTCGAGTTCATTTTTTTCAATTAAAAGTTGGCTATGGAAAAAAAAAAATCAACTCAACTTAAATATAATTACAGTTCATATTTTTAATTCACGTGGTAAAAAAAATAAAATTAAAATTGATTTTCCCGCGTTCACCCTTGTTGTTCGTTCATTGTTATTCGTATCGGACTCCATTACATTATAAAACATTATACACGAAACAAACCGAAACAAACTTGTCGCGTTCCGTTTTTACTACATCACGGGCTGTATAATATAATAGATATCGTATCCGTTTTCGATGTGTTCACTTAGAATTCTCGTGCTACGCCGTAGTAATTGTTACACAATAACCCCATATTATGGCGGTCCAATTTCCGAATCTGTTCGCTGTTTTCCCATTTTCATTTTACTCATCGAACACGCGATGAAAACGTTTGATGAACGACGAAAAGTCGCGCGAGTTGAAAATTTTATACCGATTTTTCATTAGAGTTTGGCGGTTGTAGAAGAGTTTAAACAACAAACGATTATTCACGCGAACAGTATATTTTGTGCGAAACGCGACGAGGCGAATTAATGTGCGCCGACAGTGGCCCATATAGCCTTTCTCGGTATTATCTATTTATTGATTAGTCCATTAGAAATTTTACTTTTTCGTACTGTTTTGTCCATAAAACACGGACTCAAAGCGAGGAAAATGTTTTGTAGAGAATTTTTTTAAAAATAATAATCATTTTTTTTTACGTTATATCCGAACAGTATAATTGATTAATTTTTCTGAAAACTGTTGATTTTCCACGTTTTCTTCTCCTGTCAGATTACAATAACACAACGACCCCCCGACCCGCATTGAACTATACTTAACTTTAGCGCGTGCTCGGGAATTATAACGATCGAGCAAACATATTTAATCAAGCAATAATATTTGATTCGAGTATTAAACTTTAGTTTATGCGTCTCAACAAACATAATTTTGTTTGATAAAGCTACTGCAACAAGACGTTGCTATACGACTACGGATCTATAAATATTATTTTATGATAATTAATAATTATTATTGTTCAATATGATGTCAAGTCGACGAACTCGGAGTACCTAATATTAAAAAAACCGTTAGTTTTTAAACTAAACATCGGGAAAGAAATCATTTTAAATTGAATGACTGTAATACTGTTGTGATCTCAAGATCTCTATTATTTGTTAACGACCGAATCGAAAAAAATTGATCATAAACTCGTGTTAAATGTAATGGAAAATTAACTAAGTATTAAAAGTTTCAAAAATACTTTTAAATTGTACAGCCACTCGTAAATAATTATAATACTTCCTGGATAAAAAAAAAAAAAACACAATATGTCTATTTAAAAATATTATTTTGATCATTGTGATTTTAATCGTGTACGGTATATTAGATTAGATTTATTTTATATCATTTTTAAAATTTGAAGTATACACACACGCAAGTTATACGAATATGCATAGTAAGATATGTTTATAAAACATGTTTACTTTTGCAAAATTTTGCTGGTTTTTCACGAAACTATATTAAAAATCTACTCACGTTTACAGCGTCGATCATAATGATTTTAAAGTGTGATAAAAAACATTAGTTCGTACATGAGATACTCGCAATATTTTAAAGTCGAAAAACAAATGTTTTTTCGTGTCCCGAAATGGTTGGAAAAATCGATGATTTAACAAAATTAAAAGTTCAAAAATGTATTTTCGATTAAAGCGACGTCAACCTTTTTTTTTTGTCGAAAAAATTATATTAACTGTTAAATTTTCATAACCTTTAATTTTAATTTTCTCCGAACTAAACCTATAATTTTTAATTCAAACGTTTTACGTACAAGACTTGTAAATTAAAAATGTTCATCTTTCACACCACGTATTGCAGGTCATCTTAAATTTTGTTTGTTATCGCGTGTTTTAATATATTGCAAAATAATATGAACACACTTTATCGTAAATTCAAATTAGGAACTCGTAATTGTTCACACGAGAACGATTTTTTACGATTTTCCGATTAAAACCGAAAACGGTGTACAGTAAACGGGTGCTGAAAGTTTCATTACTACTTAATACGGTCCAGAAACTGTGTGTCGCGGGATTTTCTTAATCTGTTTTTTCTCATAAGTTTTTTGTTTTTACGTTTAAGGGATTCAGGGTCAACGTACCCATCGACACCCACCGTGACCTCTTAATGACCAGGGCAGTTTGAAAATTACTGCAGCACGTGTACACCGCTGGTACATTGGCTAGAGCACGCGACTGCTGTGGAGTATCGAGTTCGGTGTAAAAATATTCGGCTTTTTCTTTTGTTTTTTAGTTTTTTACATTCGAAAGAAAAAGAAACGATGCACACGCGCGTAAACTGTAGAACGCATTAAATTGTAAATTGATTTCGGACAGATGTTAAAATGTTTGCGCGATAATATTATGGTGTTATTTGACGGGCATTCGAAAATATATTATTTACGTTTTGAATCGTCGTGTAAACGCCTTGTTTGTTTTTCGTCTTGTCTGGACGTTTATTTGTTTTAGATAATATACCCACCGGTCTTACTATAGTAATTAAGGTCGACAACATTTTATTCAAGTACCGCCGAGTTTAGAAAAATGTCAAAAACTTTTCTTCAGAAGTAACACGCGCGTTAAATCGCTTAAAAAAATGCGTTAAAATCGAAGTTTAAAAGATCGTTATTTTGTTACACGCATCTCTTATAAGTTTTACTGTGGAACATTAAAACGTTTAAGCATATACATAACTTAAAAGGAAAGGTGTATCGATAAGTTCTTTTTCATTCGTTTAAAAGGATTTTCGGTAAATAATTTTTTCCAAGAACTACTGAGCTTGATGTTTTATTTTCTCGAGTATTTTTATTTTTGCTTTCACCGTGGAATCATTAAAAGAAAAATATTTTTCCTCTTCCCGATAATTGATGTCGAACTGAAGAAAATAAATCAACGGATTTTTCTCACCAAAACACGTAGAAAAAACATTAAACCGACATATTATTTAGAACCAAAGTGAATTTACATTGAAGCGCAAAAAATATAATTTTTAGTACGTATATTTTCTGAAATTTGTTTTTCCGATTTGAGTAAGAACTGATTACGAGTACCTAACATTATTGTTTTGCTATAGTTTCGCTTACGCAGGCTGGTCGTTAGAAGAATAAATGATCCCTTCCGGGTATAACCTAGATCAAACTTGAAAGATACATTTTTCAATATTATAATTACGAAATTAAAGGCTCAAATCGAAATAAAGATTAGCATACCAAAACAATTTTTACATTCTTTAAAAGAAGTAAAATATTGTTCAGTGTTTCAGTTAATATATGGGCGGTTATGAATTAGTATTGTTACTACGTCTTCCTAAAAATATTGTCAAATGTGAAGTATAATTCTTGTTTTTATTACGTCATTAGTGACGTGTTAAAAACGTGAATTAATTAATGATATAATTTTCAATAAACTTCCGTCACTTTTTTCAGTTTTACATGGAAATTTTTTACTGCGACATTACTTTGGTTTTTAACATGTTATGTTTGTAGAATTTTATTATTAGTATAATTATTGTAATGGAAAATTGACGTTGAAACAGTGTACTTACATTTGTAAATAATAATATACCTTATCACAATTAATATTATTACAATATAATTTATTATTTTGTTTATTTATTTTGCTCGATCGATAGTAATACTTGAAACTTTTATAGAGATTATAAAAATTTTAAATTATAATATGTCACATTCAGTGTACCAATAAATATGGTTAATTTCTCTAGGTCAATTAAAAACGACAGTGTAAATATACACGTATATTTGTCAACTTAATCACGCGATTTGTTATGTATTTTTTTTATTATAAGATACAAAGCAGTTAGGGAAAAAATCGGCAGTTTCACCAAAAAAAAAAAAAAAAAATAAACGACTGGTCATTATTATTTTCATCAACGACTCGTAACAAATAGTTTTAAATTTGTTAATGGATGCTCACAATAAAAATACTATTATGAAATATAACGAATATAAGATAATAATTATTTCAAACATAATTTGATTGTTGACGAAGAAATAATTAGTGCGCCTTTTATTATTAAAAGTGTAAGGACATATTTATTTAGGAAATTTAAATCTTTCCAAGCGCCTCCTGCGTTCCAGTATGACATCACAGTATTGAGTTTTGATTCTGAGCCTTTATGCGAACCGAAGTCAATTGCAATTATTATCCAATAGATTTATGTTGAACGTAAAATTATTATTAGTATTATTGTATTTTGTAATTGTGCGTTTTTTTAGATTCTGAGTGCAGCGGGTTTTTACAATGTAGTTTTGTTTTGTTTTTCTGTCAACAACTTTTCGTATAAAAGGAATGCTTCGATTTTCAAAGTCTAATGAAACGTCTATGGACTCCGGTGGTACTTTAGTTGAAGATTTTTTTGAAATTTTGCTTACTTTTTGAGTTTAACCAAAAAATAAATCGAGGGTTTCGAATTCGATTTTGCATGAAGCATTTTTTGATATTTTGATTATTTTCTGAGTGCCAGAAACGACAGAAACGGACCCGTACCGAGCTTAAAATTTTTTATTCGAACCCAAACCGAACTATTCAATTAAAATACCGAGCTTTATAAAAAAAAAAAAACAATATCATAATATATAGATGACCATTTATGCCGAACAGTGTCTATAACTTATTAGGTAGGTACCTCTAAAAACACAATTTTAAGTCTAAAGATGGATTCCACATTTTTCCGTTTCTTTTTATCGTTTTTCGACAAACTGGGTTTTGTTTTTCTGAACTATCTCGTTTGCGTTTAGTTCGGTTCGAATATTTCCGATTTCGAGTTCGAAAATCGAACGATTTGTGACGCGTAGGTACCGGCCGATTCGCCGCACTCGTTCACGTCTCGCGTTCCCTGTCCCGCGGCGGGATTTTCTACGTCGATCATATAGACGGTCGCCAGACTGTATAAAATAATATATTCGTATCATTGTCATTAATTATTTAATCCCCGGTGCCGAGGGTATCGTATTATAATATTATACTGTCGTTGATTAGGGTCCCAAAAAAAAAGGAGGATTGTTTTTAATCAAAACTCGGTCTGAAACTCGCTGTAATCGGCTTAAAAGAGGTACATTTCGCAGTTCGGTGCATACCGATCGCTGGTGTGTGTGTGTGCGATGAGCCGGTATCGTAACAGTTAAGAATTCCGTTAAACTCGATGGCACGTCACTATATGCAGCGAACGCAGTGTGTACGCGATATACTGTTGTGTAAAAGTCCGGTTTTTCGAAAAAAAGAAAAAAAAAAAAAACGATTTTGTACACGCAGATTACGACCGAAATAGGTAGACGATCGTCAGCGTTGATTTCCATTCGTGTTCGAGTGTACTTAAAAAGTCAGAAAATCAAAAACTCTATAATAGTGTTGTACGTTTTGACGGTAAACAGTTACACAGTTAGAACACGCCTAAAGTCTCAAGTGCAAACTGTTAAGTTGTAACGGTATATTTTCACATAATCATTTCTGTACAGTTTTAACGACTGAAATGATTATAAATACGAAATTTTATCGAACCGTTCGGCGAATGTCTTACCACGTCCATAGACATTTACAATTTTTTTGTTCGTGTAGACGGATCAAACGTTTTATAACTGGCAAGCTAATTTATTCCTTTGAATTTATTCCTGCGTAGTCGCCACTCTGTCAAACTACCCACGCGACCTAGAGCTACCTGCGATCGCGGCTTTTTTGTAGTTAGTTTTTAAAGATTTCTCTCCTTTCAATATGCACGTCATTCAATTCTGATACATTCGAGCAACAATTTGGCTTTCGTTCAGACCGTTTATCAGCGGCATTCTGCTGTCACGCGTGACTCGTACAGGTAAATGTCGTAATATTTTTTCATTTCGTTTTTCCAATATGATGTTTCGCTACAAACAAATCAATAAAACGTGTCGTTCAGTGACAATACTCACATAACGTGTACCTTCCACGTTTCCCCCGCACGTTCAATATAAATAATTGTCCGCCCAAGATCGCGTCAATGGCTTATTTGTTGTTTCCTGTCAAAAAAAAAACGACGACCCATGTCGTAGGCGCCAATAAAAACACCGCTGTTTGACGTGTCGACGCACGTAGTAATTCGGTTGACGGGCGTTACTGTTTATTTTTACGTACAAATCGCATTCCTCGAAATTAATAAAACACCGTGAGTGTCAAAAAAGTAGTCACACAGTAATCACCTACTCCGTCTGCTATAATGTATGGTTAGCATACCGAAATAACGTGCGTACCTAACGTGTGTTTTTACGTTTATGTAAATGTAATTACAATACTTGCGTCAACAGAAATGTTTCGTCATCGAGTTCGAATCGTAAATGTCGAATTCGCCGGGTTCGTTATGACATAACAGTATAGACCGACTTTTATACGTATGTAATTTTAACGCAAGTTAAATATACGAGCAAATCTGACAGTTTAAACACGCGTATGTAGACAAAAATCAAAATATCGCCTACACCAATGTCCTCGTCTACCGACCAGGCAAATTTGGTGCTCAACAAACACGTTTCAAGTTGTGTGCGAAAAAACGTTTGTCTGCGGTGTCGGAGACGGAGTATATTTATTTTGCAAGGAGCAAAATATAGGCGGTTCATATATCACGTTGTACGCATTCGTTTAAATTTCGCTCAGAAATGTTTGAAATTCGTATCAGACCCGCGTCTTATCAATTTTAATAGCGTGTGAAAGTTTCATCTCGTTCCGATCATCACTGTGGAAATTATGCCCCTAAAGTCCAAATTCGTATATCGTTTGCCGTAATTTTTAAACGTTTTTTCCTTAATTTTTGCTCAGTTTTTTTGTACTGTGACTTTTTAATTTCAGGGACGGTCGAGTCTGTTATTACCCCTCAACGCACCCCTATATGTGTCCGTGTGTACCTATCGTTCGAGGTACCGGCGTTAAGTGTCCGAGCACTATTTAAAAAGTAACCGTGAGAAAACCAATACAATCCTCGTTTCACTCAGAATCTGAGAGTTCGCGGAACGCGGTGCGGAAAGGGACGCATCTCGCGGTAATTGAACGACTGCTGTGTAATCCGTATTGTGGTCACTGCGATAAAAATCTTTTGTGCTGCAGCAGCGTACGGATTTCGCCGGCCGGTCATTGTTGTCCCCAGGTCTCCCGGCCGGACTTTCGCTCAAGACGGGGAAAGCGACGTTTTCATTCGACAGGGATTTATTTCCGATGGGATGGCAGGGACGTATAAGTCTTTCGCTCGGTGGCGCGCTATAGTCGCAGAGTAATAATTACTGTTATATTTTATATTTATTCGTACAATATGTTTCAACACTATAGGTACTACCGCAGTATACTACAGTATCTCGTTTTATCTTAACATATAATTGAACGTAATCTCGTTAAATCGTTTCCATCGTGTTTTTATCCTTTGACTGCAGAAATATGCCGGTCTGTGGTGTAAACCTCGAGACGCTGTGTGTCTATATACTCTTATGCCAATGGCCTAGTTTACACCCGAGTTAATCTTTGTGTCGATAATTTCCAGTTGTGTTGAGGCATCTTAATAGCTATTTACGTGGTTCAATTTGTCGATACTATGGGAACTTCGAACGTTTCAGTATAAATCTAGGTACTAAATTACATTCTAACGTCGGTTTCGACAAAGTCGTATGAAAAACTCTATAAAGTTTTACTTTAGAAAAAGTTAGATCGACAGCAGCGCTATCCGTCAGCGTGTGCTCCAACACGAAACCACCGAGTGTAGAAATTGCGTCCCTCTAAATGAGTCGCCGCACCCTTAAAAGAATTCGTTCTGTTCCTTACCGTAAAAAGTTAAATGTAAAATCACGGAATAACGGTTATAACGGTGTTCTTTTATGTTTCAAAATAGTTATTGGCTAATTAAAATTTGAAAAAAAAAATCGTCCACCGTAAAAGTACCTAAAGTATCTCATGTATATAATATACATGTTTTATTCGTATACAAACACGGAAACTAGGGTACCCTCTGCAAAGGGTCAATCGTGCGAAAACGTGCTGGGATCGATTTGAACCGTGAAAATCGTGAGCGGAAAATGGAAAAAAATAAATACAAATTGAAACGTTACGAGGCCCCGCCGGATTATGAATTCCGAAGGTTTTCCGGTGCCGCCTTTCATTCTACAATATTATAGTGGTATGTACGTGAAATTTCCCTTTTTTTTTTTTTTTTTCGAAACGAGTTTCGTCCGCTCGCGTTTTTTATTTCGTATTATATATATGTATATTATACGCGCAACACGTCAAAAACACACAATGTGCGAACGCCCGTCGTCAAAAACGCGATGGAGCGCTGACGGACCGCGCGATCTGAAATCGTTTTTGCTGCGTTCGAAAATGAACGCAACACTACAGCAGCAGCAGACGCAGCGACGATCCGTGAGGAGAAAACGCGCAGACGAATGCATTTAATCATCTAAATGTACGCCTAATACGGAAATGATAACCGTTTGATGATCAGTGGCAATATGTGAGTGTGATATCGAAATTAGTGTACGCGAAAAAAATTCTGCGCGAAAACGATATTTTCTATTGTGCGATAAACGTTCTAGAAATAAAAAGGACCAAAAAAAAAAAAATTCGCGTGTGTAGCGTATATGCCCGTCCTGGTTAATTTTTTTGAGAATTTCAAAGTTCTATACTAAAAATTTTTCGAAATCGCGCGACGCGATTTGTATCGTACCTGTTTTAATACTACGCAAATGTTTTATTAGCTTGTTCCGACCGTTATTTTGGATAAAAAACCTAAATCCGATCCCTATGCAATAAACACGTTTCTCGTAAGTTTCATGACTTTCAACGTTAAACTTTTAAATTTGAGAGCCCTCAAAGTACCATCAGAGTTTATAGATCTTTTTTTATCGACTCGAAAAACCGGAGCATTCCTTTTACTCTTAATGTCGTTCACAAAAAAATGAAATGTACATCATTGTAAAAACGTATACTCTTCGCCGCGCTCAGAATCTAAAAAAAAAAAAAAAACGATATCTTTTAATTTATTCGGACTACGAATTTCAATATTCCAGATTGCAAAACCCCGTTTTTACAGATTTTCTACTACGTTACTCGACGAATAAACACATCAGCTCGCTTATAATACGAATCAAAAATATGTCTTTTGAATTCTGCACATATGCCGATTACGGAAAATAACCTACGGTTTTTTTTTT
>CM029362.1:19986007-20031498 GCA_017140985.1 Hormaphis cornu
TTTAATTTATTCGGACTACGAATTTCAATATTCCAGATTGCAAAACCGCGTTTTACAGATTTTCTACTACGTTACTCGACGAATAAACACATCAGCTCGCTTATAATACGAATCAAAAATATGTCTTTTGAATTCCGCACGTATGCCGATTACGGAAAATAACCTACGGTTTTTTTTTTCATACACTCAGTATCCAAAACAAATGGCGTATTTCACTCGTGAATTTATTCAAGCCTTCGGTGCATCCGGCGTAGTTTTATCAGTTTTATTCTGGAGATCTTGAGCTGTATACGCATTTACTATACTCTGTACAGAACACGCCGATTTCGAGCGTGGACGGGGCTTGTTCTCCCGAATCCTGATTCGTGATATTTTAGAACGTTTTTGATGATTCGCAGCAAAATTCAGATCCCATTGCTCGTCTGTCAGTCCAAAATCGGCGCGTTCTCTCACGGGACATTTAGCGCTTTTGAACAATAATTGGAGGAGACTTTAGGTGTACGCTAGTACAATTTTCACGCTCGACGACGACGACGAATCAACGCGCTTCTCGAATAAACTACGCGATAAAAATAGAAAGCGGAAGTTTTAGTTTTATCGATTATACTTTTACGATATATTTCTAGCGTGGACACTGACGTCGTTGCAGTCACCCTCATCCGAAACGGTCCCTTCTACAGATTGTTTTTTTTTTTTTCGTAGCGGTGGGTAATTGGTATTTTTGAAGGACCCCGTCAATTATAAACTTGTTCTGGATAACAACGGTTGCTAACGAGAACTCAGGTTCATCAAACTAATGAGAGAAAATATTTTCGGGCCTTCGTTCAACACCATCGCAATTTATTAGAGAGAGAGAGAGAGAGAGAGAGTAAATTATTTTCAGATTAAACGTATGACAAAGTGATTAGACTTGCCGAAAACTAATTTGCTTTTTTAATTAGTTTAATTCGTTCGGTGTTTAGAATTAGTTTAAATTTCCACAATTATATCATATCTTACGATAGCTACAACGGTAGTGAGAATAATGAGAGTAAATCATTTTCTGCGAAGAATTATGTTAAAATATAGTATAACTAAACTTATGTCAATCATACGCTAAAATATGTTTTTTATTTCTTATAATGAATTTTCTAATTTATATTTCCTATTAAAATATTTAACACTTCAAAATTAGCAAAATCAAATAAGTTTTGTTTCATAACGGGATTAATATATTGATAAAAATAAAATAGAAAGCATATTGACTGAAAATGATATGTGAACATTTGCTAAATTAGTTTTTGAATCATACAAAGTTCATAACTTCATAGTCATACAATATATTAATGAACAATATTCCTAATTCAATTATTTAGTACCGACAATTAGATGAACAAATAATGACGAACCGTAACAACGTAACAGTTTGATAGGTAATTTTTACGAGTGCCCAAAATACCATAATCTTTGATATTTTAACATTACTCTCTCGTTTTCATCGGATTATAACTTAATAATTATTTATAATTGTTTGCGAAGTGTTCATAATTTTAAAATCGTACAATTTGTATCGTGATCCCGATCAGCAAATTAATGTGTTGGAAATTAATTTCTTTTGCTTTTTGACGTTCGATTTATCATAACTGATAAAGTTATACTCTTATTTCTGTATAGATTTTTACTGCTAAAACAACAGTATTATATTTATGCAAGGCGAGTGAATTATTCCTACGTCTTCCAAAAATGTTAGAATTTTTAAAATTTGATCAAACCGTGTTTGGTATGCTTTTGAGTTTTTAAAACTAGTTTTTTCAGCTCACTTTACACGTTTTCTTAAACAACCGCACATCCAATATATTGATTTATGATCGAACATTGGAATTCCAATTAATAATAAACTGTAATACGGTATAATAATGTGATATTGAGATAAGCAAATAGGTACTTAAAATCTGTCTATAAATTAAAATAAAATAGTTTTTAATTGCATACATTAGTTATAAAAATAAATCGAAATTTAATCTCGTATGCTTATTATGTTGTTATTAACTTTTAACATATTTATTTTTATTAAGGTTATAATTTAATTTTATTATTTTCCTGCTCGAAATCAATAAAGTTCAAGTAATTGGACTATAGAAAATTATGGTAAGCACGTTATAAAAATGCATTCGATTAAATACAGGTTATAAAATATGTTCTCATAAAACATGATAAAAATGACAAAAAATGTAGCGTTGATATAAGTGTGTGCTGAATAATTAACGAGAAAAACTCTGCCAAGCACCTCCTAAATGCAAAAAAATACTACAGTCTACAACTACGAATAATACTACGGAAAATCTGAAATTGCTTTTTTATTATCTAACATGAAAAAAAAAAAAGGAAATCCAAACAAAGGTTCGAAACTTGAGTTTTACTGTAGAAAATATCTTTTCGTGACCCACATTACGTGTAATATTATTTTTTTAAGCAAACAAAAAGTTTGCGCACGATTCATTTAATTAAAGTTGAAACTTTTGCAGCCAATATCAGTAGTTTGATTGTTTACTTGCAGTTTACGGGCGGATTTTTTTTATCAGTTTTGAATTTTCGCGCTGTCGGAATAAATATTTCTAGATATCATCAGGGTTGGTCGAAAACATAATACATCTATTTTGCATTACGAAAAATTATAATACCGGACGAAAACTACAACGAAACTTATAATTTTTGGAATTTTTAAACATCTTCAAGTTGTATATTGTTATACAACTAAATAAGCGAAATATATACTTGAGATTATTCGTCTCACACTTTTGTCGTATTATTAACGCGTGTAAATTTTACTGAGTTAAAAAGTAAAAACATGTTGATTTTGCAAAAACGATTGTGCGTTTCGCCGTATTTTTATGGTTAAAAAAAGAAAAGCAATACGAAATACACTTTTAAAAATTGATTTATGTATCGATAGTAACGGAGAGTACTTAAAATACTAGAAAATTCTTAGGGTCAGTATTAACTGAAAAGAATGAGATAGAATCTCAGCGAAGGTAATAGAGCCGGCAATGTAGCTTTATATGGACTGTGCCAGGATCCAGATCTGTATCGAGGAAACTTAAGAAGGCACATTGTTGCGTCCAATCGCAACGCGTATGGAGCAGAAACGTGGCCACTACGAAAGGAAGACGGAAGAAAGCCGATAGTCTGGGAGAGAAAAGTTCCAAGAAAGATTTATGTTCCAATGGCGATATTAGCGATGAGTGGAACAAATAACGAGCTAGAGTTGCTTTTTCACGAGCCGAACATATCGGAGGCAGTTAAAGACTAAAGTGTGCTGGACATGCTTGGCGACCATTCGTTACGAGGAATAATGTTCGAAAACGATCCGACAGGGAAGAGACAACTGACTGAGAAGACCTCGTATGAGATGGCAAAGAGAGATATGTAAGGTGTATCAGATTGGAGGGAACGAGCATCCGATGGTTGGAGCGTCGGCTGTTTGGCAGGACGGTCCTGTAGCGTGCGAAGAAGAAGAAGAAGATAAACGTAGGGTATTTATAGATACGCTGGGATATCTTTTTCTGGTTCCCGCGAAAAACGTGTAAAACATAAAAATACTATTGAAGAAAGAATTCACAATATACTTACCGAGTTCGGCCGGATCACAGTGTATATAATATGTATCGACATTATTCAAATTTATGCCGGAATAAAGCTTTCGTCGGGACACGGTCGAACGTAATCGGATCGGTCGGTTCATGCGAATGATGACGGTTGGATATTACGCGCGCGTATGCTTATGAAAAACTTCTTCGCCGCATCCCTTTTTTCCGGGTTCAATTCAGAAAATCCTGTGTAGTAATAAAATTACCGATCGTACTTGTTATTCGGCCTGCCGTGGCATTTACCACGTGGATGGATTATGGTCGACACAGGTCGAGAGAGTTGAGGAGCAGCTAAAACAGACGCGACCAGTAGGAACCACCGGACACCACGCTGTGTGAACGTGGCGAATCGGATGATCGCGGTGCGCACCGGCCGGCAGCTTCGAAAAGCCAAACGGAAAGGCAAAAACAAAATATCTAAACATTACCATACTTTTAACGTACTACACTTACGGACTGCTTTACGTATCTATTACCGGGCAAGCAGAAGAAGCGGCGGTTTCGGCTTGGCGACGACAAGAGAGCGCATGTGGGTAAGAAACATTGCGCAGCCGAAACGCGGCCGTGTCTCCTCTATGTTTTTCGTCAGTTCGCGCTTTCGCCGGACACGTGTCGCCGCTGCGTTGTTCATCGTATCTTCCCTTTAACGCGCGCCAAAACGTTTATTTCTCTCTACAAACAATTCGACCGTACCGAATTCGCTTCTTTTTTTTTCACTTCTCGTTTTTCGCCCGTTTTAGAGGCGCACGCGGTGTACCATTAATATTGTACACGTATACATTATGATGTACGACGCGTTTGACGCGCTCGAAACTTTATGACGAAAAACGGGGTAATTTACCGAACGAGGTGCGTAATCGTGTTGCCGTAGTTTAAACGAACCGACTTTGATCGTTGTTGTTGTTGTTGTTTTGTTATCGCTGTCGAGAACAACCGAGAAAAGGTCCTCCTCTACGATGTTATCGAAAAATACAGAAAAATGCTTTTCGTTCCTCCGCGTGTCCCTCAAAATCGCGTGCAAATTATACCGCGCGATACAGTACGGAACGTGCCGGCCGTATTGCGGCGGGAAAACGGGTCGTGCACGACGACAAACAACGTTGAAAACTACGTCTAAATGAGGTCGCGGTGTAACGTATACGGCGTCATTATTTTGGTTGGCATATATTGTTCAACTTGGTCTTGACGATTCGTTTCGCACGGTCGTTTTGTCCGCGGCGATAGAATGAAAAAAACGAAACGATTTTAGAAACCGCCGCCGAGAAAACCGTCAAACAAACTTTAGACACGGCCGTTTAAACGTTTCGAATCGAAATGGCCTCCTGTATAGATGTTATAATATGGAAAGTATCCGCGTAGTTAGTTAGGTGTCAGTCCAGCACAAACCTCTACCACAATTCAATCGCATCCAAAGATTTGTTCAATTGAACTTTCTTCGCGCACGATTTGTACATCATGACGTATCCTCCACTCTGATCATTTCATCCTACACCGTTCCGGCGCAGTCGTTTAATGATCCTGGCCGACGGGCGGGAACCCTGCGTTCCGTTGATTTTTGTCGTACGGTTCAATGATAAAATCACATAAATCATTCTCATTACATTATTATAGATGGTTCGAATGAAGAAAAAGATAAGTGACGCGTGTCGCAAAAAGTGAAAGACTGTGCGACATATTTGCTCACAAACTTCCCAATCGTTCGCACGCGTTTCAGTCCATGTTATTTCATCCTTTCTGTGTATGCCGATTTATAAGGGTTATTGAACACCCTGTACAATCGTTTTCTCGAGGGAAGACGACGATACCTAACCGGTAACGCGGTGGTTCGAATTAACAATAAGAAGCACGTCCGGGAAACTTGCCGCTTTTAAACTGCGCGGGTTTAACGATTATTGAAAACGCCACAATAGCGAAGTGCGTGTGCGAAACGAATATAATAAAAACCGACTCCAAAATCTCCTCGCCACTCGTCTTTGTCGGCCGTATAAGTGTAGCGCTGTAGGGTTTGTTTTGTTTTCCTCCTTTTTTTATTTTCCCACGCTTTTGCTGCGATCTCTTCAATAATTCTAAATCCTCTTGAGCCACGAGCCACAAAAATCTCGACGTCCGTCGAAGAAAAACGCGGATCGAGGGAGGTAAGAATCTTGGTATGAAAAATTAATACACACCACAGTTTGCTTCGTTCAGAACTTGAAATCTTCTCGACACTACACTAAATGACGTGTAAACGCCTGCCCTGTCGGACAGCTTTTTGTAAATTTACGTTCGACGTTTTTGAGTTTCGAGACGTACAGAATAACCACACAGAGATCACCTTAACCCGGGTCTCTTGTTTACATTTATCTTTTTGATCCCGGTTTAGCGCCAAAAAGATTTTCACGTGGAACATACATCGCGCGAACACGATTCTCTGCCGTCGAGTTTTTTTCCGGCTCTTTTACTGTGTCATAATATACTATCATGTCCGTTTTTTTCTTTTTCTCCCCGAAAACCAATTTTCGCGTCCGACGACGTTTTTAAATCTTTGTAAAAAAAACTCGTAGTTCTCCGTTTATTTCACGCGCTGTTCTTTGTCCCGCTTCTCTCGCGTTCGTTTACGTGCGAAAGATTTATTATTAATTTTTAAACGCTTTTATTTTTATATACACAGTTTTAAAACACGCAATGCGAAAGTATACACACTGGCCTATCGAAATCGATATCTCACGATAGTTGAACGCCGTAGTTTTTATTAGATTCACGAACGTATTAATTATTTCTGTCAAGTGATAAATAAAAAAAACTTGTAACAAAATTTTCAAACGAAACAGTGTTGCGCGCATGTGATAATTAAAAAATGACAGTCACAATAAGAAGCTGACAGAGAAAAATTTAAAGAAAAAAAAAATAAGTAGAATTTACACATTTCAAAAGCTCTTTTACCGATAAAATGTTTGAACGACGTACAACGACTTGTTTACGCGGGACCAACCAGACTTGGGAGAAAAATAATCGTCCGTTCAAATAGGATAGTTTGTTTTATATTCTCGTCGAGCGTTACGAAATTATAAAACAATTAATTTTTGCGATGAAAATTTAAACAAAACGGACATTCCGAAATCACTCGGTGAGTCGATGATAGGCAGCTGTCACGACGAAGTTGAAAAAAAAAAAATCCAGGATAGTTTTTTAAAACTATAATTTTTTATATATAATATTTATATAATATTACTATAATATTTTTAAAAATATACACATTTCGTCGCCGCTTATTCGCAACGATCATAAATAACGCAGGTGCTCTCAGTAAAAATCTAAAAACGGAACAAAACCGTGTATATTGATATGTAAAATATAACATAAAGATGGAATAATGGAACGACGCCGTCGCGAGTTTTTTTTTGTCGCGAATTTCGTTTTGCGAACAAAATTACGCGACGCCGAGTCCACCAACACCTGCAGTTTTCAATTATCGAACAATGTGCGAGTTAAGCCGGCGGTGCACAATAGACGCGGTCTAAGCCGGCAAGTTTAATTAAACAAACCTACACTGTATATTATTATCTTCATTATGGTTATCGGTGTTTTAACCGTACACCGTTTTTCTAATTTATATTTTTGAGATAAGTTTTCTCGCAAAAAAAAAAAAAATACGTTACTTAAAAAAAATCTGAAATTTTTATTCAATGTCTCGTATTTTATAGTAGCGTTGTCTTCCACACGTGAAAAGTCTTCGATCCGTCTTTCTACGTCGTCACGTCATGAATATGATATTTTACGTTTACTTTTGATAACACTCGTAGTACACACTCGCTATTAATCAGGCGCGGAAATAAAACAAAACTATTAACAAACGAATGTTAGTGTTTTATTAGAGACCAAATGAGTGTGAAAATTTATAATTTTTGGAAAAAAAAAAATCGTCAGAATGAGATCTTAAAGATATAATTGATATGGGCAAACGATAATAATATCAAACGTTTTTCGGTCGAAAGATGAAAAAATACTTTTCGTCTTAAAAAATCCATTTAGACGTTTTAAACTTGGTCCGCAACGTTTTATTTTTTGTTGTACTTGTATAGTCCCGAGTAGTGGTGTTCGAAGGCACGTATCAACAGAAGCGTATTGTTGTACGAGGGGAAACGTTTGGGGACGTGACTTTTTTTCGAACGCGATTTTTCACGAAAGTCCGTGAACCCGAGAATTTTCCGATTGTTCCCGAAGTAAAAATAAAACCGGTCGAAAACGTTTTCAGCGAAACTATTACTATACTAATGTTTTACTAGCTATAGTTTCGTTGAAAGTTGTAATTAAACGCTTATATTAAACATACATTAACAGCAGACACTTCGGAAACGCGCGGTACACCGCAGACGGTCTCTATTCTGTTTATCGGCACATTACTTCGCTGTTTTTCGTTACATTTTGTCGATTCAACACGCCGATATTCGGGTTAACGGACTTTCGGGAAAAAGTAGGTGCGGGAGTTTCGGGAAAGAAGACCGTAAGAAAGCTATCGGACGTCGTCCGATCAAACGCGAAAACGAACGGGTACTTAACGGTTCGAAAACCGTGAACAATTTTTTTTTTTTGTCGAATTTAATGCCGCTAAAAGAAGACAATCTCGTACGTCGTCACGGTTCGTTTAAACACACGTTGTTCCTCAATGTCGTGTCGATTGTCCGTTGAAATTTTTTTTCGAAAAAGTGTGTGCGGTAGTTGTTGTTGGAAAAAAAAAATAACGTCACAACGCTCGTCGTGAAACGGGGAAATCGAATTTTCAAACTTTCGCCCTCTCCAGAGACCCACCTCGCCGCGCGGTCATGTGCCGACGTAAAACGACGTAACCTGCAACCGGGTCCGAATAAAAATCGGTCGACCCCGTTTTTATAGGTTTTCGCGTTTCCCCGCGTTTTATCGGATGTATTATTATAATTCAATATCCGTCGTGTGTAATACAATAATATTGTGACGTACGAAATTTTATGTTTATTTATCGCGTTATAATAGGATTAACCGCGCGCGCTAATACGCAAACTTGCCGTTGAAAATCGTACTGACGATATTGCGGTCGACGGGATATTGGTCGAATCGCGTTTTTTTATTTTTATTTCGGATTCCGAGGAACGTATAGTTGTTTTTACAATTACGTTATTTTTTCCACAACTTACAACGTACAGAAAGAACCTTTTCAAACTCGGCACCTCCGACGAAAGGTCCACGTGTGAACTCCGGCGGTACTTCGGTTGAAGATTTTTTTTCGAAATCTATACCTACTTTTTACGTTGTACTTAAAAAAACCAAAAAAAAAAAAAATCGGAAATTATACGGCGAAAAATTTGACATTTTCACGTTTGTAATGACGTTGAGTTGTTCCATGGAAATGATAAAGTTTTTAGGAGCTATACCGAAACTATTTTCCCGGTAAAAGTCTTTGGAGAAACTAGCGTCTTATCGTATTAGTTCGACTGACGTTTATTTGACCCAGCCCCAAAATATCTTGGTTTTTAACGATTCAAATTGTATTGCGAATTTTGAGATGACTTCAAATCAATCCGATTCCTCCAGAAACATAACATCCCACGAATGGTTCCTAAAATAGATTTTCCTTCAAAAAATATTTTGATCGTTTGTACTAAAATCGATTGTACCTTAAAAAACTCATTACAGTTTTGGATCGATCCCGAACGGTTTTCGTTCTGAAATTGAATTTTACGAGTCCCATTATACTTTAACCATATTTTTTACCTAATAATATGACCAATTAAGAATCTGCGAAGCGTTTTGAAAATGGGTTTTTTCTCGTCGAAACGCTTGGAAAAATACTGATTTTTTTAAAGACAAAGTCCCAGTACTCGAAGGTGATAAGTGACTGTACAGTTTTATCTAAATTCGATCCATATCGAGTGAGTACCTTACAGCTGATTTTTTTTTTACGTTTTTTTTTTTGTTCCTCGACCTTTTGCAAATAAAGTACATTTATATTTTTCAAAAGATGTGAATAGTAATATAATACTAGTTTACCTACCGAGAAGAATAATAATATAATACAATTTTTTTTTTTTGTGTTTTAATTTACATAGTCAAAAGTTAACCGCACAAAAAGAGGAAAAAAGTAAGCCAGTAAGATAACGCTGGGCTATTGTGCTCGATTTCAAAGTACCTACCTGCATTCAAGAGACGATTGACACAGCTCGGTCGACAAAACGTATACAAGTAGGCTATTTAAAAAATTAAAAAAGCTTTTTTAAAATCCTTCGAATTATATTACAAATGACGATCCAAGTCGTAAAATTGTCAAAGAAGAAAAAAAAAATAATAACAACTCGCGTAATTAAAAAAAAAAAAAAACCATACTTCTGCAGTGATTCATTGTGCAGCACCACGAAAAATAAATATCAACGAAAATGACTTTGTTCGTGACCGCACTAAACATTTCCTTTCCGTTTTATCCGCCAGTTTTCATCGCGAACCGTCGAAATTTCGTCGAAAAATACGCACGAAAAACGTCATCGAAAAATATAACAATTAGATTTATGAATTTTTTAACCGCACCATATTACGCGTACGAAGAGCGATACGTTTTTTTTTTTTCGAGGTTCACCGACGAAAAATAAGAAAAAATAAGTTTAAAACGTAAACGCGTTTTGGCCATTTTTCCCCTCGTCGTTAACCACAAAGATAATTCTAACGACACCCTGCAACGTTCGACGCGCGGCTCTTATCGCACGCCTAATGGACGTTTGAAAGAACCGCTAGCCAGTTCCGGGTTTAACGAGACGGTAATTTGTCTGCAAACTTTCGGTCGTATCTTCGTGTGTTTCTCACAGCGAATCAATCAAAACAGTAGCAAATGCTTTCGTAAGCGATTAGTGGGCAAAAATTGGTCGTGTTGGCTCCCTTTTGATAATTGTTTTTTAAATTTTTTTTGACAGACGGATCGCGAGTCGAACGCGCGGTACAATTATAACGTGACGATTAAAAAACGATTTTCGATCTCGTGCCGAGCCAAACACGTTTCGATTGTGCAGTAACGCGAGCCGCTGCTGATTTTGTTTGTTCGTATTTTCGGGTTTCCTTGCGGATCCCGAGGAATTTATGATTTTTTACAATTGTTGTTATGCATTTTAGTTTTGAATCTTTTTTTTTTTATTTTCTCAACACTCTCGCGGGTAATAGCTTTATGTAGAATCCTTCTAAAGAAGTGATGACGCTATTGATGAATCTATAGATGTGCGTTTCAACTTGATTTGCAGTAGGCCTTTTTAAGCCAGTCCGACCATGCGCCCGATCCATACAACCAAATTAAACAACAAAAATGGTCCGAAAGTCCCAAAAAAACGTATCCACTTATAAAGAATATTAATTCAAATAACGCGTGAAAATTTCAAACCATTCGGATCATTGTTTGAGGAGTTAATACGATTTTAGTACCAGTTGAACAATAGGGCGTAATTTCATTGTTGTTATAACAACCAAATTACGCCATTTTTTATTACTTCTTTTTTGTACGCTTTCAAAATCTACCGGACGGATTTTTTCAAAATTTTTTTCATCAGATATAAAACTTTGTTTTACATAACATATTTTAATTTCAATTCTTAAGTAACGAATTTGTCTGAGTTACGAAATTTTCGGTCTAATAATAAGTCAAAGGTATTCTCGACCGTTTTCCAACTTTAAACGACTAAAAAAAAAAAAAAATTTATGATTAATAATTAAATTTTTTATCGAACAAAGAATATGGAAATTTTCAAAAATTTTAAAGTTCTATACTATCTAGCTTAAAAGTTTTCGAAATCACTCGAAACTTGGTTCAAACCTGTATTTTACGTATTTAAATTTTGTGGAAAAGCTTCTGCTAATTCTGCTTATTGTTTTGGAAGTTATGACCAATAAACTAAACCGATTATTCAAAAAATACGTTAACCGTAATTTTTTTACGTTTTTTCTCAAATTTAGTTTTCGATTGTTTCTTTTTCAAGTTTAAACATTCGAGACCCCTCAAAGTACAATATTGGTGTCCAAAAACCTTTCATTAGAGTTACTGGAACTCGGAGCATTCCTTAGGGTTGTTTATAGAAAAAAAAAAAAAAAAACACGTATAAACCATAAATTCCTCGCTAACGCTCAGAATCTAAAATTTAGTTTTACATTTATCATCGGCTTTCAATTGTTCGCCGCGCGATTTACCATATTTGTTAAAAGCCATATCAGCACCTATCCCAGATTTTCGTTGGTGCGATACGCGTTGAAAATAACAAAACGTTTTTCTCGGGTTTTTTTTTTTCTTTACAAAATACGCTCGCACGGATTCGCTACAGAAACGTGAAACGGCCGACTAAAATAATATTTTATATTTGAATAATTTAAATTTCCGCGACGTAAAATACGAGAGTTTGGTATTACAATACGAATACCTACATTTCGTATTCGAAAAAGTTACAGAAAGTTTCTGCCCCGACGCGTTGTTTTTGGTTATTCGCGTTTATACATCCAGTGCGAGTATACACATATCGGAACGCAAAAACAAAACTTTGAAAATTTTTCATAGGTGTAAAAACCATACGGCTGACGCGTGAATAAAGTTAAAATACGAATCGATCGTTTGCAGAAAAAAAAAAAAACCTGCGAACCGACTTAATATTATAAATTAAATCGTGTAAAAATTGTAGGTTACGTTAGTTAATATTTAGATAATATTGTTACCGTCATCGTATAATATTATATTCTGTACGGCCTATGATAAAAAAATATTTTGAAAAAAATTACGGGCAAAATGTTTTCAAAGAGTTAGGTGATTTATCGTTTCAAAAAAAAAAAAAGGACCGTGTTGAGGGTTAAACGATTCCTCTAACGCGCACGCACGCCCAGTTCTGATATAAAATATAACATAGTACCCAAATGATTTTTCATAATATTCACTATCCAAGTTTTTTTTCTTCGTTCTCTTTAATATCATTCTATATACGCTATTACACTATTATTTGGCGTTCTTATAAATAAATAAACGTACCTAAATTAATAATTATTTCCGGTTCGCAGGAAACCATGGTTTTTTACGTGCACGCGAAAAAGACGAATTTACACATTTCTCCAAGGTTATATATAGTATTTTGCGCCGTATTTTTACGTTGTTATCGTACACAAATATTTGTCGCCCGATCAGAGTCGAAATATCGAAACGATATTTGTACGTGTTACAACGTTCAAGAAAAACATTTGTCTGTTATGATTTTTTTTTTTCAAAAGACATAGGTATTGGGTTAAAGTTTTTTTAGATACGTGGCTGCGAAAAGGGCCGTCGTGTCGATTTCACAATGATTTTTTTGTCATCGCTTTTTCGCCGTCTAGAATTGCCGCTCCGGCTGCTTCGTACGATGCCCGTAAAGATAGATGATTTAGCCCGAGACGGTACTCTATTTATTCCAAACGTTTTTTCTCCTTTTTTTTTTAGTTCATATACGCTCTGAAAACCGAAACAATCGACTCGCCCGAAACATTGAGCCATCCACTCGCGGATCGTAAATCTCTTTTTAACATTTGTTTACCATAATCCGAGCGTGTCCATAAATACGTACTCGTTATCCGTTGTGTTATATTTATTATGGGAGCGCTTTTGCTTCTCGTCTGCGCGGTAAATGGAATCGTTATTGATTACCGACCGATTCGACTTGACTGTTGTTCCGTCGACAAAGCGAAAGCGTTCGTATACTCTTATGAGCACATTGACCAATAATGTGTTGTCGTCATTTATTTCGGCCGACGAGTTGATCGCGCGTGGTTTTTTAAATCCATGTTTAGACAAAAACATTCCTACCTATACTACTAATAGCAGGCGGCTATATCGAAGTTAAACGAAACTTACAATCGTTTTATCGCCTGAAAAAACATAATTATGATGTACAAAGTTATTCGACGATTAAATAACAACCGTATTATTCGAACACCACACTCGGGGAACCTTTTATTTATTTATTTTTTTTTGCCAAAAAACGAGAGTTCTCGACAAAACATCGATCTTTCGATACGTTAGTATGCTTTGAAAGTGTGAGCAGACATTTTACAGTACGAAACGTAAAATTAAAGTAAGCGAAGTTTAAGTAAAGGACGCGCGTTATTAATGGACGGAAGAGTTTACGAGTTCAATTTGATAAATTTTCAATACACATTTAAAAAAATATACGCCGAATCGCTTTTTAAACTACTTGAACAATATATGGAGGAATAAACTTTTATTGTTGCGAAATTAATTTAAAAATAATTTCAAAGAACAAACATACTGTTCAATAGTTTACGGACGAGTCAGTGTTTGAAACGCTGGAGACATTTTATAGACGCCACATAAAAACGTCGAGAATTTCATGTGATTAAGACGGGAAAAACGCGATGTTATTAGTACTTATTAGTGCTGTAAATTCAGGGACCTAACCTATGATTTTAACGGTCTCGATTTGGTCTCTGGCGATTTTTTTTTTTTAGGTTTGGGTTTTTTGAAAATTTAAAATACAGGTTTCGGTTTGAAAATTTGCACACATTTTCGGGTTCTTTTCGGTTCCGGTATTTACCGGTCTCAGTCCCTGGTCGTAATTATCGTTAATATAATATATATATAAGTGCCCGACGGATTAATAATAGGTACGTCACCGCTTTGATGTTCGCTCGCTTCTCGTAAATTGCAACGGGGCTACAAATAATTGTTATTATTCACAAAAGAGTCTCGTCCGTTCAGCTGTATTGTAGACCCACACGGTAATTGTCCGCGAAATATAATTGAGGTACGTCGTTAATTTTTGATGCGTATTAATCTGTAAACGTGAAGTACAATATCGTAAAAAAAGAAAAACTAAAAAAATTGGTGTAATACAACTGTTGAAAAGAAAAACTAAAAAAAATTGGTGTAATACAACTGTTGAAAAAAAAGCGTGTTTTACATTTCAAGAGTATTGTTTAGTAGATTCAGAAATAATCACGGTATAGTTTTTTAATGGTTAGAACTAACGCATATATTGACCCAACCGTTGCGTGTTGTTTTTAGATTCTGAGCGCACCGAATTGTTTTTACGATGATGTTTTTTTTTCTTTCTGTGAACAACATTAAGAGTAATAAAATTGCTCGGACGTTTAGAGTCTTTTCTGAAATATCTGTGGGCTCTCAAAATCGAAAAAGTTACAACTCAAGAAACTAAGCGGAAACGTTAATTACGGCAAACGTGCAGTTTTTGACATATCGATTTAGTTCTTTTGGCCGTAACATCCAAAATGATGATCGGCACGAGCTGAAACTCTTACTTAACTTTGAGAACATATGTAAGACGCAGGATCAATAGTAGTTTCAAGCGATTTCGGAAATTTTTGAACTAAGCATAGAACTTTGAAACTCTCGAAAAATTTACCAGAACTAGACAAGTGAGCGAGCTCAGAATCGTTTTTTCAAAAACGAATTGATTTATATCAAAGCTTACGGATATTAAATATCGCGTTTGAACCACAACCTCCAAACCAGCGACTCCTTCAAACTACCCACGCGACCCAGAGTGATCCCGGCTTTTTTCTATTAATTACGTGTCTCATTTAGTATTTTTTTTTTTTGGTATGCGTTTGAAATGTGTTTTTTTTGACATCTTAAGTATAAATCCACTATGTAGTAGTTGTCTCGAAACAATTGACAATTGAATCGTATACCCTTGTAATCTATCTTGTCCGATTGAAACGTAGCTAATGGGGAACGTGCAGACAAATCGCGAATCACCTGATCAATAAAATATGGCGAAACTCGCAGGATTGGAAAACGACACTTGAATATTTTACGATTAATACATGTAAGTATTGTAAAACGTACACCTACTTCAGGTCAATAATATTTCTCTCAAACGCTGTACGGCATAAAAATATTTACGATTGTTGTTAGCGTGTTTCAATTTACTGTCAATGTAAATTTTTTGTGCGTTTACAAATGTATAGTTTCTTTTGTCCTAAATATTTTTTCAGCAAAACGGAACAAACGTGCAGAATACCGTCGCGTTCGGTATTGTAGTTTACGATTTTCTGTGTTTATTATTTTTTTACTGTTCAAACAATGATTCAAATGTTCCAGCACGCTACGCTTTTTCGTACCAAGTTTTTCAATACGAGTGCGACAAAATATTGTACTGTATAGAGTAGTTTTCGCGGTTTTTTTTTTCGCCTGATCGTTGTCAACGCGTTTTCAAATGACTTGGAGTTAGGTGTACACACAGAGATACTAAATAATCTCATTGAAAAAATGAAAAATCAACGTTCGATTTTGTTTCGACGTGTGTACACGTTTATACGTCCAGTATTCGAGGTGGGCAGCTCAGAGGGGCAATCGCATCGGGCGGAATTATTCGATTATTGGTTTAGGCCAGGTCAAAAATTTATTAGTTTACATCTCGCATTTGACCGTTCATAATATTGTTCGGACGACATCAAACGCGTTTACCGAGCTTTTCCCCTATGGCACACAGTTACGCGTATACAGGGTGTATGTGATACCGTATAATATATATATATTCTCGTCGTTTTTCAAACAATTTTTTTGTGAATCCGCGAACGACGAAAGTAAGAAAAAAAAAAAAAAATATTTTTAGCCCGGTCTCGTTTTCATCGTGCATTTTTTCGATGGGCAAACCACACCCGTTAAACGGACAAAATCGGCGTTACGTGAAAAATTCACCCGTCTCGTATACTCGGAACGCAGTCGAATAGTTTTTTTTTTTTAAATATAAAAGAAGAGAATGTATTAATCGGAGCACATTGGATTTTCGTTACTAAAAACTCGTTAAAACGCAATAAACTTTGTTATTGTAATCTAAAAAAGAAAACAAATTTCGAAAAATCGATGTCCAACAAAACGTAATAGGTGTTTCCGAAAAATCGAACCGTTTTACGCGAGGTGCTGCCAAATGGGCTGAGAACTGTGAACACGAGTCGGCGTGCTTGGTAAAATCTGAAGGAAGAAATCGTGCGCGTAGTAGGCGGCAGTGTGGTTAGATTCGTTTGAATAATTGAAATCGTTAAAATCTTCGATTAGCATTTATTATTCATACACTCGCGCCCAGTTTCGAGTGCCTATGACGGGGATTCCGGTGAAATTCCAGTTCTAACGACGCGTCTCCACAAGCGGCGTGTCTCTCGACTGCTGCAGCATATTGGATTTTTCGGTTTTGCAAACGAAAAAAAAAAAAATCTTTTTTCTTGAGCGAAATACAAACTGAGAAAACTGTACCACGGTAAAGGCGTAGGTGGCGACTACGCCGTGGGATGGTTACTGGTTTCAGAGTTGCGGTTAATCCGTATTATTTAATATCCGAAAGCAACGATAAATCATTTGAAAAAGAAAGAAAAAAAACGATTCTGAGCGAACTATCCGAGTCCCTTGGGTGAAAACAAAAAATATCGCATATCACTCTCGTTTACGACGTACGTGGAACAAAAAAAAAATAGTGTATTTTACACCAAGCGAAAACTTTTTTCAATCTTTCGTAACGTGACGAATTAATTTTCGTACACAAACGTTTGAAAACGACTTGAAATAACAACGACAGTTTGACAAGTGTGGCCGTTCTGTTTTTGCCGTTTTTGTCGTTCTCGCGGCACGTGACTCGGAAAACGATCTAAACATGATATAGAGGTGTACATCGAATAGAACAAAAAGCAGAAATTCGATGCGACGCAGTAACGGTTGGTGGAGAGCACTACTTCCGTCCGAGAACGTCGTTATGAAGTTCTCGATTTTCTTCAATCCGGCCTTTTCACCAACGGTACTGACTTTGAGAACCGGAGCAGTCCTTCTTTAGACAGAAAAACGACACGTTCCTCGCTCAGAATGTAAATATAATAAAAAAACCACACGTTTTCGAGAACAGCATAATTTCGCGTCACACCTAGCGGGGTCGGCCGAAACCCGCTCCTTTGAGCCTTTGTAGTAGACACGCGAAATCCAACGGTCCTAACGATCGGGGACATATATACATACAGAACTCTGTGATGTATTATCGTCGTCGCCGGGCGCAAAGGCTCTTTGGATATACGAGTACCGCTAAAACGGCTCAACCTTATTGTAATAATAATTGTAATAACAAATTATCCGCGTCACTGCCTGTATCGGAATAATGAAATTTCATTTTTTTTTTTGTTTTCGTCGACTTTGCTTTGATGACCCGTGTAGTAGGTATATTGTTGCGTACGTCTCGGCAACTCGTATTTTGTCTTTGACGATTGCGGGAGCGGAAAAAAGTGAAAAACAAAACCAAACAACTGCTGCGCCGCCGTCAAAGAGTACACCCCACGAAGTGAAACTTGTGTACGGACAAAAAAAAATAAATAAAAAACATTTTATAGAGAGACGAAACGCGATTTGAACCGTGAGATTTGAGTGTAAATATTTAAAAACGCGTATCTTCTTTGCGTCTCAATATCCAGTTTCGAAATATTTTCCACATCGTCAAACACGTTAATTATTTATTTTGTACAGTAATAATAGTATAATAGTTGGTCAACTTTTATGATGGTGTACAGGTATTATTTTATTTACCTATGTAACGTATATAGTTCAAAACGAATTGAAGATCATCATGTTTTTAGGGACATTGTTCGTAAAGTGTGTATTGATGGAAAAAAAAAAAAAAAACGCGTCCGGTTCCGGAGCGTAAAACGAACAAAACCGTTTTGGACCTACTTAGTTTGCGGAACTTTTTGGATTCTTAGAACTGCAGTTCTTTAATTATACGCAGTAAAATGACTGCCAATACAAATGGCCACTACTTTTTTTTTTTGCGTATAGTTGTGTCAATTGCCAACTAATAAACGCGCTCGTAAAAAACGTTAAAACTTTTTATAGACCATTAGAAGAAATATTTGAACTTTATCAAAACGAAACGCAAACACGACCGTCTGTGTTTGTATAACTCTGCAGGCATGCGTTTAATTACATTTTATTTCAGCAATTACGAGTAATTTGCACACTATTATTAAGTACACGGAACGATCGGGTGAGTGCACAGTATACGATTTCTAGACCTTTATGTATACGAAATTCTCCGCAAGTTTCGGGCAGTATTTTCATCAGTAATTTTCCCCGGGCGAATCGAGCGAACGTAACATAAAACATTATATTATTACTCGGTTTATCGTAAACATCGCGACAGAATTACTTTTGTGGTAAGTTTATTTCACGGAGCGAACACGACTGAAACGTATTTTACAACAAAATTTTTAATCATTTCGAGAGTGCTTTAAATATCCGAAATAGTTTTTTACTATCGAATTCCACCAGAGCGCGTTCTATACTGTATTTCTGTAGCAGTAGGCTAGCCTGGCTATCTTATAGTTAGGAACCTTAGTTCTTTCACAACCGAAACAATAATTAACTAATTTTTGTTTGGAAAAATGATTCGAGATATTAATACCGGTCATTGGGGTTTTTTTTCGTTGAAATTTTGATTGTTAAAGGAGATATTCGTGAAATTTAATTTTCAACAACGGGGTCAATCCCTAATAACTAAAAAAAAAAAAAATTATTTTTAGAAATTGGCCAACGATCGTATATATATATATATATTATGTTAAGCAATATGTACGTTTGTAAGTTACGGACTTCTAACTATAAAACCAGTGAGAAAGAACTTAAAATGCAAAAAATCTGAACTGCTGTAACTATGACAGTAAATGAAAAATGTTTCAAATATTTTTTAGAGTCGTCGTAAGTCGTCTAGTGTTAACTATAGGTACCGAACTATTTAAGCATAGAAATAAAAGTGACGGGATATTACCCCGCGTTTCTGCCACGCAAAAAAAATGTACAATACTCGACGAACAAATGCGGTTTAATTATCGTTATAATAACTTACGAGCCATAATACGTAATTCGTTTGCATAATTTTAAGTACGATAACATATATTGTATGAAATTAATAATAATGGTAATGACCGGAACTCGCGAAATGCCCACAGAAAATGTATTTTTTTGTTTATAACGTACGCAAGTTTTTGTTTTGGTCAGCAGATATCACTATAGTATTTTTTTATCGGTTAAAGTCGGAAAGTTCTCGAAAATTAGACATGATTCTGACTAATTATGTACATTTATAATATATAAAAAAAAAAAAATCATGTTTTTGGGCAAGTCGGGCACGTGCGGGGTATAAGATGACCCATATACACGTATATATATAGTAAAGGGGAACGAGTACCGATAATTCCGACGACAATTTAAACCATTTTTTCTTCAGGATAATAACTTCTACGTTACGACTCTGTATCGGGTAGTAAATTAGCTTATTATTTTTTTAAATCGAATTTTTCCCGTTGTACACCCCACGGAATCGTAAAACGGGATACATTGGTCGTCGCCTGCAAGTCTGCGCGAGATTTTTTGTTTTCCCCGATTTCCGTATATAATCTCATTGACGTCGCAATGAATTCGTCTCGAAATTCTGTCCGTTTCCGCCTTGTCTCGGGCGCGTCTGCAATTATAATAATAATTTGTTGGTACAGTCAAAATAATGTTTCAACTAACGCTATAATACACATACATTAATAGTATGACGATTATCGTTTTCTGAAAATTGGATTTTGCGGCTTTGCGGCGGCGGTGTTCACGACAGCGCGTCTGCTGTTTGCAGGTGAAACGAAGTTTAATTTGCGTATACCCACATCGTATGATTAATATTCCGTTCGCCAGTAATTCGGTTACAATTATTACGATTATTTTCCCGCGTGTACGTGAAATCGGTGGAGTATTTCGAGTTTACCGAAATTCAAACGGCAAACTGGGCGTTTTGCTAACCGCGGTTCGATAAACGTTTGTAATTATTACAACGAGAATCGTACTTGCATTTGCGAGGGTATTCTGTCGCCGCATCATGTCGTTTACGTATACTTACGGTACGCCACGGCTACGTGATGAAAACGAACAAAAATAATCGGTTTTGTATAAAATACGTAGACGAAATGAAGCCGATTTTGCGGTTGTACGGAATTTGATTTCAACGCAAACGGTTGGTTTTTACACGAGGTTCTCAACGAGATTTCTATATAAAATACGATTATAAAAAACGTAATTCATTGCGCTAAAAAGCCCGACGAGCGTATATATTTGTCCGACGAGAATCGAAACCCCGTTGCCGTTTTATAATAGCCATTACGTGTTAAAATACGTTATTTTGAATTACTACTACTACTTTTTTTCTTTTAACGCGGATACGGCTTTCGGATTTGTGCTTTTTAGCGCGGCCTTTTTGTACGTACAACGTGTAGTACAACGCGTACAAACTTATCTACGTCTTATAATAAAATAGTTATTGCGATTGATTTGTTATTTTTTCCCGATAAACACAATAATCATGCGTTTTGCAGACGGCCGAACGATGTTGGGCGGCGTGGTCGGCAGGCACATGAGCATCCGGCGCAGGGAGAGCTCCCCGTCCGTACCGCACCCGGGCGGCCCGGCGAGTCCTCGGTACAGGAGACGGCGGCGAGCGGTCACCACTTCGGATCACAAGACGTGCGCGCTCATACAGACCAGGATAAAACTGGGCGACATCATAATGTGAGTGGCCGACAACGTTTGTCGAGTCGTATTATTGTTATTGTTAAGAGTGTGTCGTATACGACCGAAAGACCAAATATTCTGTCGATGAAATCCAACACGGTTCGCGTAAAAAATATGATTCAAAAAAATCATACGCAACGGTCGGTATTATAGTCGAGTCGCAGACGTCGTCGACCGGTCAGGTTTTTTTTAAGTCAGTTTAATACGAGAGGTAATATGTACACACACAATGTGCAGTAGTTATCGACGTGTTTCCATCTCGTACGCCAGTTTCAATTCGCGTTTTACGTCGAGCGGACGATTAATACAGTCTCGTACTTTTTACCACGAGTCCTGGCACTAGACGACTTTACGTCTTTACGACTATAGAAACATCGGAGTGCTTATACAACAAAACGCGCGAAATTCACACGATTTTATTTTAGACAAAACAAATCGGTTAGGTTTTTTCACCGCTACTCGCGTATAACATGGAGTTTTGACGTAGTAACGCGACGATTGAAACGTTTTCTCTCGCAGCGTCGTATTTTCTTTACGAGAATATTTCAGTATTGTACGTAAGTCGGTGGTGTAATCGGCGCGTACGCATAAACTGCATATTTTGTTTAATTTCGATTTAATGCAACAAGCAAACAGTGTGCGTATTGTGTCGTTCAAAAATCAACGTGTTGTTGTATAAATAGCGCGACGTTTGAAAACGCGTTCAACGATACGATTCTTGTTCGGAAAAATAAAACACGCATTTCGAAATCAAACTGTTTGTCCGGTAAAAATTTGCAAACACGTTGCTTCCGTTATTTAATTTTATGAAAACGCGTTGTTGTCGCGTCATCTGTTGTTCGTAATGTGTTTTTGAAAAACGTACCGAGCTTAATTTCGTACGTACAAACTTGCAACTGTTTTAAAGTTTGCCTTCCAAAAAAAACCACGATTCTGAGCCAGCTCGGTTGTCTACAGTACGCGGCCAGGTAAAAACCAAACAATAAAAATGGTCGATAAAATTCCGAAAAACGTCCCGGTACATTTTCCGAGAATTTCAAAGTTCTACACTTTGCTCAGAAATCAAACTTGTACCTGTTATAATATGTGTAAAAGTTTCAGCATTATTTTAAACGGCCCAAAAAAAAAAACTAAATCGATAGGTTAAGATTTCTCGTTTCTCCGAAACGTTGTCCTGGTGGCTGTGACTTTTTCAATTTTCAAATTTGCAACAATCGTCGACCTTCCGTTAGAAGTACTGGCTTTAAAAATCGGAGCTTTCCTTAAATTCGTTCACAGAAAACGAACATTTTCATTTTCACCCAGTTTTCCTGTCGCACGACGATATCTGCCGGACGACGACGAACGCGCGCGAATTTTCTCGCACGTTCGCGTTCTGGCGGTGAATTCGCAAACCACCGAACGGGCCGTCGTGCAGATGGCGGCACCGGTGTCGAATTTCAAGCCTTCTAATCCTGTTGTTTAAACACATGACAATAATAATTATGACATTTTACACCTACTGCAACTAATTAATAATTTTCGTTGTTTTTACCGGAATCGACTTTTCGGTATGGTATAATAGAGGAGGGAAAAAAATTGTTTTCCCCCCGGTAATACCACATAACTACGAAACGTATTCAAAACAGTCTTAACACGTTATAATATATGGTGGTTGTTTTTCTTAACTGTGAAAATCTTATCGCATCCGACAACTGATCTTCATAACGCTTTGTATTATCTATAGTTTTTACAACCGTTCAGCCAGGGAGGTTCGGCCATTGTCAGCGAAACGAAAACGTAAAAAGAAAACGTCGCTCGAATGAGAAAAATTTGAAGAAAAACAATTCAATTTGTCCGCAAAAGTAGTACGTTTCTGTACGTTACAACGTAAAATTAATAAAAAAAAAAAAAGGAAGCGCCGGGATCAGTCTAGGTCGCGTGGGTAGTTTGACGGGGTGGCGACTGTGCTTTGGGTGGGTCACTAGAAGTTGTGGTTTTATTCGATTTCTGAAAGCGACGATAAATCATTGCCTTCGACGATACGAGCGAGCTCAGTTGTCTAGTGTACGTCGTGGTAAAAACGAATTTAACAATAAATACTCTCGTCAAATCTCACATTAAATACTTAGAGTAAAACGTACGGTATTCTAAACACATTCGGAGAATACTTCTGAAAAATATCATTCTCGTTATTCAATACGACGCGTAAGTTTAGTCGTTCGAAATAACGTTAAAAGTTAATTTTTCAACTATTTTAATATACCGTTAAATTAAAAGTTAACTTACCAAAAAAAAAATCAACTTAAAATGAAGATGATATTTCATACTTTTAATTCACATACGGCTTTGTACTTGGTATTTCCTTCAAAACATATTTTTCGTATTTTCTTTCAAAATTCACTTCTCACAATAACAGTTTTTTTCAGGGGTTGAAACCGGTATTTCGATACCGGTATTAATACCGGTATAACCGAAAAAATAGAAAAACCGAAACCCAAATCGAAACCCGAAACCGAAAAAATTCAAATACCGGTATTGAAACCGAAACCCAAAACCGTAAAATTAAAATAACGGTTTCAAAACCGATACCCAAAACCGAAAAAATCCAAATACCGGTATTGAAACCGAAACCCAAAACCGAAAAAATTCAAAAGGGTTTCAACCCCTGGTTTTTTTTAATTGAAAAAAAAAAAACTAATCAAGTTAAAAGAAAAACGAATTAGTTGACTTAACTAAAATGAATTTCATGTAAATTGACTCAATTTTAACTTTTAACGGTGTAACACCCGGCCTTGGTGTTTTTACACATTTCTTTACCACCGTATCGCATACGATTATTACTATGGGTAGTACTTTAGGGCGTTACTTGAAAAAGCGATCCATCGATTGACGACCCTTTAAATTCGAAACACGACCACCAAAACCACAGACTACAAAACGTATAGTATCTGTGTAACATCGTACAGAAATATCAACGCTATTTTAATAACAGCATTGTTATACACGCTCGCGTCGTGAAACCTAAAATTTAATTTAATAATCTGTTTTGTACGCCGTACAGAGTGACAACCGTGTGACGTCGTGGACGAACCTAATTTTCGTGCGTACGTTTCGCGTCTTGCAAAATTAAAAGGGATTTCGCTGTGTACGTGACGAAACGCGTTTATGATGTATATTATAAAAAACAAAAACAAAAAACGTTTCTGCCAAAAGCCTGTAACCGGGCATATAACGGAACAACGTAAACGGCCCGAAATAAAAATTTTCATTTAAAAACACATCTGTCAAGCGCGTTCGTCGCCTCGCCGTTCGTAAATTAATGTTCGTTCAACGAGCAGAACCAGAGAGTACAATAATAACGTATACTTTCCGGACCAGAGGGTTTGAGGACCTTATTTTTAATTTTTTTTACTTAAATATCAGCTCGACGAGTAAGGTACTGAACTGTTTGTGAATTCGAATGCAACGGCCAAGTGTTTGAGAAGAAGGGTCTGATTATTAAAAAATATCGGGAATGATTTTTTTTTTTAAACGGGAACGTATTAACAGGTTCGGAAGGCTCTAATTTATCGGTTTTTTTTCTTTTATAGGAAAGTATCCCTCCATTTTTCTTTTTTTTTCGCACAAACGGTCAGGTCGAGTGTTGTACCTATAGTTACAACACTCGTAGGCTTACGATGACGCTAAAAAAATATTTTAAATATTTTTTAGTCATTTACAACAACAGTTTTTGGATGTTTGAAACGATCAAAACAATATATACATATTGCTCGATATTATATCGTGCTTGATTCGTAAAATCATAGGTGCCAAAACGCCTGTTGCCGGGGGATCCGGCTTACCACGTCTTACTAGCACAAGAACAAGTCGGACGACACATCAAAGCACTCGGCAGACCGTGCGAGTGAAGTGATCGTCTGCTGTGCACAGGGTCGTCGCCAACGTTTCCGGAAATTTTCCCTCCAACAGAATAAAATCTTCCGGTTCGGCTTCCAACCGCTCTCGAATTCCTCGAGACCACGGATCCTCTCAAAGGTGACATCCTTTTCATTGGACCGACCGAATTATCTCACTAGTCTCTTTAATCAAATTCCACTCGATTTTATCGGGAATTTTTTTTGTTTTTTAGTTCTTACCCGTCGAACGATTACGAACATTTTGTGAAACCCAATTCGCGAAACGAATCGTCGTTGATTGATATGCCGGCCGGAAAACGTGCCGGGCGTTCCCCGGCCCTTTTCCGGCTGTAATCAACCACCGGTCGTCGTATATATATAATATCGCGTGACGAAAAAAAATAAATATATCGATAGGTCTTCTGCGGTTGATTTATCCGGAACTTTTTTTTTTTATACCCACGTCGTGTTATCATTTCGATATTGTTGTGATAAGTCTAACACCGATTGTTTTTTTCGGACGGCTATTCGACGAGACAGCCGCGTACATTATATTTTTATGCGGGTGACGAACCGTCTCAATACGTTTTAATATTATACCTACTGTTATTACGTATTATTATAATTTAGATTCCGAACGTTGTTTTTACAACGATGTTTTTTTTTTTGCCGTCGACAACCTTTCGTACGGAGCTCCGATTTTCAAAGTCGGCAAGTCGTTCAAACGGAGACGGCGGTAGGTCTTTCAGGAGTCTTTTTCGAGTCCACCGCAAAAGCCAAAATAGAAAAATTTACGGCGAAAAACGTTCGTCGAAAGACGTTTCCGGGCAGAAGCGGTGCTTCGCTCCTCCGACCGTTGTTGAACACCGCACAAAAGTTTGGCGTTAAATTTTGCTTGACTCGTTTTTGGATTGTTTTGTTGACGAATGAACGACGAGAAATCGGGCGATAGAACGACGGCTATTGGAATTATCGTTATAAAAAATCGACGTGGTTTTCAAACTTTTGTGTCCTAAATTAATTTTATACGCGTGTGGAAATAAACCGAAACGAATGTTCGCCAGGCACACAATATACGCCTACACGATTTTTGTTTCGTTTTACGCATCTTTTTTCACAGTTCGGTCAGATCGGACGGCTCGCTCGTTTTTTTTCCGTTCTCGAATTCATCGTCGCTACTCTGATATTAATATACCCGTAACGCGACTCAACACTTACCAACAACTGCGACCCACCCAAAGCGTGGCGTGGTTCTTTTTCATACAAAAACTTGTCGTCCGATCCGTGACGATTGTCCGCCGGCGGTTTTCTTCTGAAAAAATACGTATATATATATACATTTTTGGGAACCCCCGGCGATCGTCACGGGATATTGATTGGTCCGGGGGTGAGAGAGAGTGCCTTAGCGACACGCGCGCCGCCCGCAGTATGACCGTTTCGGACACGATCCAAATCCCGTTCGTCGCTCGCGTCGCGGCGGTCTTTTAAAAATTGCAAAAAAAATTCCACGCCAAAAACGAACGTTCAAGTAAGAGGCTGTTCGGCACTTTTAATCGAGGTGTAAGAATACTATAAAAAAAAATAAGCTGGTACAACGGGTAACAAACCGGTGTCGAAAGACGTACGTCGTCGCAAACGCATTAGCGATTTTTCAAACTTTTTTTTTTTTTTTAATAAAAAATGACGATAAAATATAATCGCGCAATACGTACCACCCCTACTAGTTTGTCAACACGGAACCACGAAACGAATCATCGGGCGAAAAATACCGGATAAATCGTCGCGAGATTTTAGGCGTCAACACGGGGGACTGGCACGACATTGAATCGCGCCTTACAGGTTACTAACGTAGGTTAGGTAGGGCATAGCCGTAACGTATTGTTTTTTTCGAGTGACAAATTTTTATCCGAAGGGTTGTTTTTTCACTTTTCACTGACAAGGATCAGCGGGGGCGCGCATACCTTTGTTGTAGACGATTTTCATAGTTCAGCGACGCGTCGTGTACGAGAAAACAGCTTTTTGAAATCCGAAACGTTCGAATGTTCAGAAGACGGTTCTCTATAGCGTTTCCGTTCTCGTGTAACGTCTGCGTAGCGTAAAATTCTCCGCTTTAGAAACCGTAACGACGACGATGACGTTGCGGGCGATGTTTTTTGAAGAGAAAAAACCATTTCGAACCGTCCGCTTGTAGACAATTAAACGAAAAAATCAAATCAAACGACCACAATAATGGCCGTCGAGTTGTCCGCCCGCAGGAACTGTGTGGCGTATAGTTCCGGTAAAAATACCATATGCGCACTGAACGTTTTTAGAAGACATTCTAAAAATCAAATCGATTTCGATTTTTCGCCGCTTAGATTTTCATTTCTATCAGGATTCAGGACGTTCGGACTATGGTTGTTCACTCTGTATGTACCACCTATGAGTATGCGTTTGTCTGCAGCTAAGGCCGCCTACTCTCGTAACGGCCGTCGCCATCGTTGTCGTAACGTGGCGTCACATCGGTTCGCGAGCGAGTTTTCACCAGTGCAAAAAAAGACAAAAACGAAGCAAAATATGTATTTTTTTTGCGAGGAGACACGAAAATAGCGATTTTTCGCAATCGATTGTACGTGGCTTGTGCGCACTGCGCGAAATCACCAGCCTATGTAGTTATTATTTGTCCGTGAAACGAATTTTGCGTTTTTATTCCACTTGCGGGCGAGCAATATATTACGCCATGATGGACGAAATGACAAATAATAAACAAACGGTTCTACAAAATTAGCAGCCCAAAGTTATATTACAGTTTCTCGGTACGGTAAGACAAAACACGCGCGGCGATATTTCCGTTAAACTATTATTAATTCTGAATTAGGCAAACGCCATTTTTAACCGATGTTCGTGCGGATTTTCGTTTCTCGAATTCCGTCTTGTGCTCTCGCGCGACGCGAGTTACCTAATTTTACGCAAAAACACGAGTTTCATATTAAACTTTATTCGTATGCCTAAACTTCCAGCGGTTACAACCCTCGATTTATCTGTTTCTTTCTCGACCACTTGAAAGATACGTCCGTACAAATAATTCGATACCGCCATTTTGGCGGGAAAAAAAAAAATTACGGCTGGTTTTTTTCCTATCTTTTTTTTTTTTTACCGCAGGTATATAAGCGTATGTTTATTACTCGTTAGAGCGATCGCGGTTAAAACACTTTGAACATTGCATTTTCCAAAACTCGGTTTTTAACCGTTTCGAATAAAACCAAATAAATGACGGATGTTATCGCACGAAAACCGACGATGGGTCGCACTAAAAGTTTTTGCACGAACGTCGATAAAACGTCGGACGATCGCGAAATCGGGTCGGAAATACATCGATACGAGCGAGAATATTTCGAATCCTGTACATCACGGTACGTCGTAATACTGTTTCATTCGATGTTTAAAGAACGAAACGGTCACGAAAACAAAGCCGTATATGTTTTGATGTAACCATTAGAAAAAAGACCAAGATGCTTGTAACAATATGATATACCCTTAAAAGATCTCGAATCTTCGTTTATTTTGTATTTTTATCACATCATCTCTGGAATTTTTTGAAAATTCCAAACATATTTTCTACCGCGTTTTAAGATTTTATTAAATATTTTTTCGAGTTTATTAGTAATACCAAACACGCGGAGGTAAACACGCAATATAAGAAAATATTCTCTAAGAATGTTCCTTTCGAACGCTGAATAGTTGACGTTTTTAGTGGTTCACTTATTTATAAAAAATAAATAAATTAATAATTTAATAAGAAAAAAATGTAGACGGTTTTTATTATTTAAACACTAAAAATTTTATAAAATATTATGTCGATGCACTACGTGTACTTTACTGGCTCACTAATCGACTAACTGATTACTGTTGGATAGCTAACTGAGAACTGACTCTCTTTATGGTTGCATCGCGCCGTTTTATATTATATAGATGTTCTAGAACATTCTCTCGCGGAGCGATCGAGAACGTTCGCGCGTATATGCATTTTGTGTTGCCTATCCGTCGCGAAGGTTCTCGATCGTTCCATAGTCACTACAATGTTTTATTACAAAATATTTTAAAAATACGTCAAAAGTTCGCGACACGAAAGAAGATAGTACGTCGTTGTACAGTGTACAACTTTTCTTTGATTATTCCATTTTTCGCTTTCGATTCCATTGTCAGAAACAACGCGACACGGTATAAATAATATACGAGGGTGCGCGTTACACCTCTTCGTACAATTAACGAGCGCTCATTTTTTACTCGGAAAAATGATGATTATACGTATGAACCATATATATATATATTGTACGGACGGAACGAAATTATTTATCGTCGCGAACGAACGAAAACCGTCACCGAGAATTCCCGAATTACGTATATTGTGCTTCAATTAACCGTTAATAATAACGAACAAACTTCATTTTTTAAACACATTTTGGCGGGGTGCGGCGGTTCGATACGACGCGGAGACACGCGATGACGTCCTTTTCGCAAAGTTATTTTTATGTTTTCATACACGTTTTTTTTTTTTACGTTTTCCGCGTGAAAATATGATATTAGTTTAATTAACCAGCAGCAGCAACTTTTTTTCACAGGCGTGACAATCGACAATCTTGACTAGCGAGTATAACAGTACGAAAAAAGTTTGGTGGTCCTAACACAGCGGTTTATTTGAAATTTCGATTATCCGATTTTAAGACGAAAATTTTCAAAACGTATCCGATCAACATGAAACGTTTCGCGCGTATAAAACAATTTATAGTATGTTGAATGCCGGGTGTTTATTAGCGAGTGGAGCAATTTCTCCCGTTCATCATCAGCTGTCCCTCCCGACACAAATCCGTAAACTGAACGCCACTGGATTGAGAAGTTTCGCAATATAAGTTTTGTAAATGTTCCGTTTTTTTTTTTTTTCAAGTTTGTTAAACAGCTGTGTGGCGAGTTATCTGCACTGGCCAGCATATTAACTCGTTAAAAGTTAACTTTTTACATTAATCGTCAGACTAAAATGACTGAAGAAATTCATTATTCCTTTCAATTGCTGACGGCCGAATTTAAACGATTTAAAAAAATGTATCGCCCCCGTCCTGTGTAGAGAACCGGGCAGAACCTATATAGTTTCTAAAGCTTTTGTTCATCAGCAGCGAACGTCGATCGATACTGCTGCCCACCGCGCGCACACACACTACGAAATATTTTATGTCCAAATACATTCGTCGGCGCTCGGCGGTTTTAAATAATTGAATTTACCGCGGCGACGCATCCGCGTGTGTCTATCCAATTATTATTATGTCCGTAACGACCGCGAAATTTGTTTTGTCGCACGCGACAACACACGCAACGTCGGGGGCGCGCGTGTCAAAAACAGAGAGCTGTACGATGTCATAACAAAAATAATGAAATTATCGTTTTTTATTTCGTTTTTTCGGGGGGTCTACCACGGTTCAATCATGGCGTGTCTTCGCGTCGTTCCGAAATCGATCATCGTGGCCGCCAAATATGTACGGGGCGGTTTTATACTAAATGGTTTTCTGACGGTGAAACGATAGTAACTGTGAAATGAACGTTTCGCGAAAGGCAGTACCGCGGGGGGACCAAAGGCGTTACCGAAAACCGGCAATTTCGGAGGATTTCACGGAAATTTTAAGAATCGTGACGAGGTACGGGAGAAACGCTCCGATTTTCAAAGTCATTCTTCTGAGAAGAAGGATCTAGAGAGGTCTACAAACTCCGGCGTGGTATTACGGTTGAAGCTTTTTTTTCGGTTACTCTTTGAGTTTTACCACAAGTTTGGTTAAAATTATGATGCGACCGCGAGAGGTCGTTATTATTAAAAAAAATTGATTGAAAATGCAAACGAAAAGTAAAATATTCGATTTCGTCGTTACACGTCGTTAACGTTGTTTGGTGTATCTAACTCGATAACTTACAAACTACTCATTAGATTTTCCAAAAGTTTATGATTATAAAACGTTTACAGATAAGCGTTTGGAGAATTACGATGGTTTAAAAATGTGGAAAAATTAAGATTGAAATACTACCGAGTGTGTATTACGTAGCCGTTGTAACTCATCGTTTAAATAAAAAATTTTAGAAAATGTCTTATAATCAGCAAAACGTTGTATGCTGATGCGCGTTTGGACAAAGAATTTGTTTGGATAATCATTTCATATTAAGACCGATGAAATCTTTGAACAGACTGAATCTACATTTTTGCCTTGGAAAATGTTCACAGTTTACACATAACTAGTGTGAAACTCGTCACGAACTGTAGTTCGGTTTTAATAGAAAAAAAAAACCACCCATTCTACACACACTTGCACTCAGCAAGCCGCATAATCATAATTGGATTTGTAAACTAGGTCACAGCAACTTCACCTTTTCCCGACCGGCGCGGTTATACACCGGTCATTACCCCGTCGATCGCGTTCTACGCTTTGATGACGATCCATATAAAATTAATAACGCTTACCGCGGTGTAGAATTTAAAAAGTAACTTTCACTCGACTTATCGTTACTGTTTTTGACGAGTACAACGGCTAACGGTACAGTAGCTTAACGAATATTACTGCTCTTGTTCAGGGACTAATATCGTGATTTAACAACAACCTAGGGGTGTTCCCATATAGGGTGTATTCTCTCAAGACGTTTTTTTTTCAATAATCGTCTGCAGATAGTCGGAAGTATGTGTGGTGCCGCCGCCGACGTGCTACGATTTCGGCGTCCGTCGATCGATGCGGTGCGATTTTTTTTTTTTTATCAACACGTTCGATTAGATTTTATAATTAATTTTTCCACGACGAAGACGTAAATTTTCTCGTACTATCGACGCGTGGACGACGAGGGGGAAATATTCGTTTTGTGTGGTTTATTCTTAAAAAAGTCATCGGGAACACCACCGACTGTGGTGATTTTTTCAACTTTCCGTTGCTCGAGTGTATATATGGTGTATATAGTATTTTTATACACGGTTCCCCAAAAAAAAAATGTTTTATAAAAATCCTAATGAAAACGGGGTGAAAAAACAAAAAGTGCGATGACAACAATACACGTTTACGCGTCGTAACATGATAAATCGTCGGGAAAATGCCGTCGCTCGGAACCGTCGCTCGGTAAGGATTCATTTGATTGGAGCTTGGCGTCGGGCAGCAAAAGGGCGTCATTAGACAAGGGTAATTGACTGTGAGGACCACCATTTGCGTGTTGAGGAACGTCCGCCGCCGCCGACTCGTCAACGTGCGGGGGGAACGACGCAATTGTACGCAATACACGCGAAAACGGCTTTCATCAAGAACCAAAGTTTTCCGAAACGATTTTCTAGAAATCTTATTAGATGATGGAAAATTTTTTTGAAATTTCTTCCACTAGGTTCCGGGGAAAATCCACGAACCGTCAATATGTTTTTAGATTCAGAGCGCAGCGAACAATGTACCTATATTATTGTTTTTTTTTTTTTTAACAACTTTACGGGTATGAGATATTGCTGCGGTTTTTAAAACCAGTACCTCCAGAAAAATACGTCCGCGAACTCCGCTTGTGGTGCGCTTTGAAGGGGTTTCAAATTTGAAAGTAGTTCAAAATTGAAAAAGTTACTAAGGAGAAACGTCGATTATGATATATGGCAAACGGGCAGCAGGTGTTTTTGACGTATCGATTTAGTTTTTCGGCCTTGAAATCCAAGCCAATGATCGGGACGAACAAGAACGTTTACGTAACACACAAAGAAATAGGTATGATACAGGTTCGTTGAAAGTTTCAAACGATTTCGAAAATTGTTGAGCTGAGTATAGAACTTTGAAATTCGTGAAAAATGTACCAGGACGTACAGTCTATGTAGACAACTGAGCTCGTTCAGAATCGTTTTTTCGAAGGCGATGACGATTTATCATTGCTTTCAGATATGAAATAACGCGTTTGAACCGCAACTCCAAAACCAGAGACCCGCCCAAAGCTTAGTCACAACTCCGTCAAACTACCCACGCGAACCATAGTGACCACGGGTTTTTTTTTTTTTTTTTTTTAATTTCATATTATGTGTGTTACGAATATCGCGGTCAAAAAATATCAAAATAGTCCTATTTATTCATTATCAAAACAATATAACTAACTGTTCCCCGACCTGGCTATTATAGTAATAATATATGGCTATTCCCCGGTTTTGTATGTTTTACTGTGTCCCATTTTTTTTTCATTTTGCCCTCTATTTTTCCTTCTTTAAACACTCTTAAAGGCTCGATTTAGTAAACGCTGTGAAAGGCTTTTCATTACTTGTATAGTAACATATTATATTTGTAAGCCAAAATCAAAAGAAATCCTACCAAAAATAACAACTTTTGTTTTTACCCCTTTTAACCTTTTATCCCGTGTTTAACTTTGGGAAACGCGGTGATATCAGATTTTTATTTTAATCTAAAAGCCAAAAAAAAAAAAAAAAAACAAATTAATTGATTTCATGTAACCAAAGCAACCATTTTAATGAACCAAAAACTATGGAACATATTTCGACAATTATCAGCGAAAAAAAAATAGTGTTATAAAACATAAAGTCAACTGGAATTAACTCGATACTTATCGGCAAAAAAAAAAAAAAAAATTATAAGGGTCATTTTTATATATTGTCGAATTTTATTTTTTTGTTTTTAATTTTTTCACGTGAGGCAGTAAAAAATATTTTGCTTTCTTATGAATTATTGTAAATTTTATATTCGAATGTCAACCGAATTCTTTTGATATCGAAACTGTATCGGTTTCACTTATAAGAGTGTATTGAATAGAAATAACCGCAAATATTTATCCCGTATAATAAACGTGTTTATTATTATTTAGCGCAAACGCTTTATGTTAAAAGTAGACATGACCGCACGTTATTATATGTTGTCGCGGTATAATGACATACTTGCTTTGAGTATTTTTTTTATATTTGAACGTGTAACGAGAAAATGTTGGAAATTTAATATATATAAAACGATGTAATACGATAAATAATAGTTGCCAGCGTGACACTAATTGAAAACATTTGCCAAATGGGAAGCAGGTAAACACAATTTCTAATACATTAAACGAAACGCAAGCTACCTACGCATACTCTTCTTTACCGTAATAATACTGTTACTGTAAATGTTTTACCGCACAATGATTATCATTTTAATGGTTAAACTCCATTTGTAAAAGTCTATTTATAATCATGTTAGAAAAAACTGATTAATAAAAAAAAATTAATAAAATAAACGGATCGAGTAATCTGAATCGTGGGTAGATTGCTGATGGTTACTGCGATCCTATTTGTTCGAATTTCATTTTTCGTATTTTTTTTTTTTTTGTAAACTCTAAAATCATCAAGAATGTTATACATTTGTTTTACTAGAACTTGAGTTTTTTTTGTTTTGTAGATCGATGTGAATTTGTTTAGACTTTTATCAACGTTATCATTTATTATTTGATATAATATACTTTGTAACATTATATGTTGCTTAAACATTCTTTGTTTGGAGAATAAACACGTAAAACTTGTTTCAAATTTAAAACGCCAGATCAATCTGTTTTTTGATAAGTATATCAGGAGAGAAAGGTTCGGTAGTGAAGTTAAAATCAGCAAAATCAGCTGTATCGCTTAAGTTGTAATATTAATGCAGAAATAACAGAATGTACGAGAAATAACACTGAGAAACGTTTTAAATATTTCATAACTCTTACAATAGAACTTACGTTTATAACAAAATAAAATGTATATCTTTTTGATAGTTCTTGTAAAAATCATTACGGCACTTAATAAGTCGTCGGAACAGTTAGGATTAATTGATAACGTATACGTAGAAAATTATTTTTATAGACCTTTCGTTAGAGGCGCTGACTTTAAAAATCGGAACGTCCTTGTTACAACAATACGTTATTCGCTGAATCTTAAAGAGAAATTTAGCTTCATTACGAGAACGCCACGTTTAATATAATTACGCCTTTAAAACGATGTATACATGTATAGTCCGTACATTGAATTTTACGTTATTCAATTTATCCGATTAATCTTTGGTGATTGGAGATTAAATGCTGAGCATAGTTCCGCGCGATAAAAGAATTCCAACAAGAGGTTACAGGTTTACAGCTGGAGTGTGCGATGTGACCAAAAATGGACGGCTGACAGGAGAACAGAACATACTATATGAGTTGCGAACACGAGAGCGCTTAGATATGGGATATGGACGGAGTTATAGAACGATTTAATAAAGAGCTAGTGTATAGAGTAGTGTCGCCCCGATAAATGTGAGATTGAACGGACTTTTTAGGGCGTGCGCGATAGGTTAGGACGCAGCAAGAGAGGACATTTTGAAAATGAGCGTTTAACGAAAAAGAAACGCCAAAGATGGAAAAAACTGTGCACGTTATCACGAAGTCTGTTCGCGCATCAGTTTGTGTAAAGGACGTGAGCGACGATATCGACGAGTGTAAGGGTGGCCGACCCCAAATAGTTTCGAGGGAGTAGCGATGGACGGATACGCCAAATGAGACCCCTGCACGTTTTAAAATATGACACGGCCTCGCAGCATTGACTTATTAAACATTTCGTAAAAGACCATTTACGTTTAAGTGCGTGTTTCGAAACACACACCACCTATCGTTGACGAAGTTGGTGTACTGAAATGTTCAGTCGCAAACGCGACGGTAGAAAAACTCCACAAAGTCTACATACGTTTCAAATCGCTTTCTCCTCTCTCAAAACTGTGTCCGTCTGTCGAGTTGCGTCTTGCGGTTAAAATCGTCTGCAACGTGTTCGCGATAACGCCTCGCGCAAACGGGGTCACTAGCTTATGAATGGGTGTTGTCTTTTTTTTTACGTTTTTCGTTCTCGTTCGGTACGAATCGTACGAAAAATCGCGGTACTCTACCTTACTTACCTTACTTTACTTTTCGACGTCGCCGAAGATTCGATAAGACGCGATTGATCCGACGGGTTTTCTCATTTTTTTGCATGCCCGTTTGGCTTGTTTTTTATTTTTTTGTTCTCCCGTCGTGAATGTTAAACGAAACCGCCGTTTCCATGTACAAAATCACGCGACTTCTCACGCGTCGACGGCCAAAACTTATTGTTGTCGTTTTTACCGGTACGGAAAAAAAATGCGACTTGACGACAACATTATCTCACCGTTTTAGATTCTTAGCCGTATCGGTTTTACAAAGGTGCGTGTGTGTGTATTTATTGCTCCGATCTTGACGGTCGATACATTTTCTGGAAGCTCAACTTGTCACATTCTCGTTGGATTTTGGTAGACGTACTCGACGTTTCGCAAAATTTTCAGTTCCGAAAAAGTTACGAAACTAATAGGAGCTGCGTTACGCAATTACGGAAAACGTTTTTTTTTCACGTATTGACTTTTTTTAGCCATTACATAAAGTAAAGTAGCGATCGGAACGAGCTGAAACCTTCGCGTAAAATTGGTATTGTACCGGATTGATGAAAGAGATTTCGAAAACTTTTGAGCTAAGCGATGGACTTTGAAATTCCGAAAAATTGACCGGGACGCGTATACTCGGAATCGTTTTTTTCCGAAGGCAATGATTTATCATTGTTTTCACGTGTTAAAAAAATAATAAACCAAATTTTCCAAACCAGTGCCCCCCAGATCGAAGTCGCTACTCCGTCAAACTACCCACGTAACCAAGAGCGAACCCGGCTTTTTTTTTATGTACCTGCCCGATTTTCATCGAAACAAAAATGACGTGAAAATACAAAAGTCGATGTCAATAATAACCCATAATAAAACTACAGTTATATCAGTTTCGTCTTTTGTCGACAGATCGACGCTCAAAGTAACGCGTTGTTTGCCGAATTATCCGTTTTATTGAATCGAACCGTGTATTTGTATAATCGCTTAAGTTTAACACGCGATTTATTTTTATACTCCAGTTGTATCATATTTTAGAATGATTGTGAGTGGATTGTTACAAAAGAAGATCGAATGAGAAACGAATATGTAAAATTTAGTACTGGTGTTGCACGGATAGGTGGATGAGAGGAAAATAGGCCGTGTGATAAGAAGAGAAGAAACCGAAGTAGTCAGAGCAGTTATGAAAATGGACGTTGAAGGAAAAATCGGTAGAGGAAGACCGAAGAAGAGACGGATGGAAACAATTGTAAACGATACGAGGGTTGTTGTTAACGCGCGTGTAGGGGACGTGAACGATCGTGATAAGTGGAGAAATAGAACGAAGGAGGTGGTCGACCCCGAATAGTCGGAGAAAAGGCGAAGAAGAAAAATAATAATTATTAATCACTGTTTATATTGTTTCGTAAAAAAAGTCTTGTTGGCTGTCAGGTTTTTGCGGTCAAACACACCCGTGGCGTGAATTATTATTGTGTAGGACTTTTTAATTTTAATTATTCTCAGGTATGTATATCATTGTTAGACGGACGAATTGATTAATAGATGTCGAAGACGTAAATTCGTGTCTAAATTCAATTACGTTCTTAACCGTTATTATGTACCGTCGATAAACGGTTTCTGAGAAAAATTTTCAAAACGTACGCATTTTCGGAGATATTATTCGTTTAATTAAACGATAAAAATGTATTACATGATCCAAAGTGTTTAACCGATTATAATGGTTTTTTTTTTTACAAGTACGATGAGCGAACCAGTTATAAAAATTGTTCACACGCGTAATGGAAATTCGCACGTAAAGAGTTTGACCAAACGGACGAACGAAAATGGAAAACGTATCAATAAAACCCCGTATAAATGAGCTCTGATTTGTATACAGTTTTTATGGACAACTTTTAAACGTCTATATTGTTTGTGCTGTAAAAAACGTGTTTGGTAAACGTTGATGAACATCGCCTTGATTGTTGTTTCAAAGTTAAAAAAAAAAACTACAGTGAATTATGACGGGAAAAATAAATAACGGTTTATTTTTTACCCGTGTGGTACGACGTAAAAAAAAATACTACTCAAAAAATCGTTTTGCGGGAAAATCTCTCGAGCTGCATGCTTTAGCTGTTTTCGGTATTTTTGCAATCGGATTTTTTTCGTTTTTTTCATCACAAAATAGAGGCACGCTTTTTATTGATGTCTGTATATTATTAATTTGTTTAAATACTGTACGGTAAAGGCCACAGGAGGTCTATACTATTTGCGTGCACAAATAGTTAAAACTCGATCGTCGCATCCCATAAAATGTTGTAATTTTTACGAAAAAACCTAACTTGACCGATTTAAAAAAGCCGGAATCATTCTAGGTCACGTTGCTAGTTTGACGGAATAGCGACTTGCGCTTTGGGTGGGTCACTGGTTTCGAAGTCGTGGCTCAAACGTATTATTAAATTTCTGAAAGCAATGATAAATCCACTGCCCAAAAAAAAAAAAAACGATTCTCAGTTGTCTATTGTATATCCGATCATTATTTTCGATGTTATGGACGAAAAACGAAATTGTTGTGTCAAAAACACCGAAATGAATGCTTCTCCTTAGTCTCATCGTGGCTTGTAACTTTTTCAATTTTTAACTTCAAAAATTTGAGACCTCTCAAAGTACCGTCAGAGGTCATAGACATTTCATTGTGGGTACTGACTTTGAAAATCGGAGTATTTTTACTATATGGCCCTTAAATTTGTTCACAGAAAAAAAAAAAAAGTCATCATTGTAAAAACAATATGCATTCTTTGCTGCGCTCAGAATCTAAAAATTCAAGAATCTAAAAGTCTTGTGCGTTTTCCTGGCAAAACGGTTTTTACAAGATGTTCCGAGATCAATGTCGTTGACACGCGCGTATACTTCTGTTCGGCCAACGGATAAGGAAAACGATATTTATAATAGCTCGCGCGCACTTATATTTACTTTATCGCGCACAAAGGCGCATAAAATGTGGATGCGATAAAGTTATAAGAGCCTCTTGAAAGGACTAAAGAATAATTGTAGAATCATTAACCGTACACCTATGTATACTATATATAGTCATTAAAAAAAAATGAAATAAATTCGATATCGCGATGGAAAATTTGTATGTTTTACCATTTTTTTTACAATAAAATAAAGACAGTTTTTCACGGAAGACGTCCATGGCCGGGAACGATCGCTGTTCAGGCGCATTGTGTTCTGTGTTTTACCGTTCAAAAATGTGCTTCACCAAAAAAAAAAAACCCTCACGCCTCGTAGAAAACGATCCGTTTTCAATTTCAATAAACCCTGTCAAATTCTAGTTTTTCTGTATGTAATAATATTATTATTTTGAACGATTCTGTTTTTATACAAATTTTTCAACTAATTTTTCTGCGGATCAATAAAAACCTAAAAATCCAAGTTCAACGCGAATCGTATATAGGAAGTCTTCTTCATTTCATTAAAAAAAAAAAAAAACAACGATGATTCGATGAGATTTTCGCCAATTAAACTTTCTCCATTAAATGTGGTCGAAATCGCATATGTTTTGCCAATTAAAAAAATTCTGCAGCGGGATCCCGTTCACGAACAAATCCCATAAAAAACAAGTTTTATGAACTATACGTTCGAACGTACCATCTAATCATGAAGTCTCTAATTCGTCGTCCGTTCTTATATTATACGAGATTCTAATGCGTTTCAAAAATCGTTTACAGCCGTCGTCCGGTCGTAACATTATTATTTCATGAATTTAACACGATCCATACTGCATTTTCGGCCAATCTAACTCGTCTTCCCGCATATAGGTAGAACTATTTTGTGGACGGAACATTTTTTTCTCGATTTCTGCTTATTCAGCTGTCACAAATCAAATATATATATATATATACATACGTATAGTGTATACACGCGAACGATCGCATTGCGGGTAAAAGGAAATAAAAAAAAAAAGAATATAAAAAAAAAAATGAGAGAAAAAGCAACACACAGAGAGAAAGAAAAGTATCAGATTTTAGTCCACGGGGACACAGTCCAGGGACTGCTGAATTGAACGCATACGTAGCCAGCTCGGAAAAACGATGAACGACAATATAACTATAATTATTTTTATTTTACTCGTATACGATAATAATCGACCGCATTCGACGATGATTTGTTTCATTTCATTTTTCAACCGCTGTTAATTAAAATCCGAATATATCCGATATATTGAATCGGAATCTTGTTTGCAGCACGAGAAAAATCCTTTTTCATAGTTACTAAAATTTTGAAGATGTATGTACATGCGCGTATTATAATAATTCCCGCTAAACTGCGTTAAAATATTTTTTTGTTTTTCAAATATTTTTAATGGAAAATGATGAAAACTGTTTTTTTTTTTTTTCGAAGTGTAGTCGTGATGCCGTGTTTTCAAGAAAAACACTTTTTCCATGAACTCTATTCCATTGCATAGTTTGAGTCTGAGTGACTTTTGAGTAACAATCCTAAAGTATGAAATAGACAATAATAGACAATAATAATATAATAGACAATAATAATATAAAATAGAAAATACTTCAAAAACGGTTTCGATAAGTTTTTTTTGATTCTGGGCGTCAGCGAATTCTTTTTTTTCCGTGAACAACGTCGAGGGAACGATTTTGAATGTCAGTACCTCTAACGATAGGTCTTTGAACTCTGATTGTACTTGAAGGGTCTTGAAAGTATAATAAAATCACACATAACATTATGTCTTTACGACACATTCCAATTATTGATCATTACTATTTTCGAGCAAAATGACCATTTTTTCAGTGTTTGTTTCATCCAATTACTTAGGACGACTCTAAAGAACATACAAAATTTAAAATTTATTAAACAGACACGAGTTAATAACGGGACCGGGGAGAAACAATATTGTTTATGTATTCCGTTCAATATTTACTCAGCGTGCTTTATTAATAAAAATTCAATTGTTGATGATGTATTGATGTTTGAAAGAATTTTGTTTTGTTTTTACGAGCATAAACAATTAATACAGGGAACGAAATGTTATACTTGTTTGTACCTACGTACATCACTGTACGCAGACGAGTGTATATTATATTAAAACACGAAACTTGTAACTTTAATTAATTATTATGATTATACGACACCGTTAAGTATAACGTCATTAATTATCAAAGAAAACTAATTAAAATGAAAACAAATATTTTTTTTTAACCATTAACTCTGTACGTAATGACTGTTGTGTTCGATCACATTATACAACAACGTTACAGTTGCCGTCACCGAGCTCGTTAAATTATGTACAGCCGGAGTTTAGGTCACTACACTACTACTACCGCTTTGGGTCCGATTCTGGAGTTGTTCAGCCGTGTGTATCTTGTACGCGTTGGAAAAGATAAAAAAAACGAACACATTTTCTACAAAAAATGTCAACACCGTTAATCCGTCTCATAGGACCGTTGTTTTTGGCGTTTGAGTTTGAAAGATGAAAACAACACGACCGTTATATTTGTGAAACGAACGACGAGAAAATTCAACAATTTTCCAAGATCCGGTTTGTTTCCGTCGAGAATGCGCGCGGTAAACACCGAGCGTTTGACATAAGTTTTAGGTGTTTGCATATTATAATCGTGTTGGAATATTAAATAATAAATGAAGCTATACATTAGTTGTTGCGAAAAACGGTGAAGTTACCCATGCTTTTTCGGTTGGGTGTTTTTTTTTTTTGCTACAACCTGTTACCGCGCTCGCTCAGAATCGTTTTTTTGCAACGATTTAACATTGCTTTCAGACGTGTTAATAAATACAACACGTCGCTCGTATATACGTCCGTCGTGTGTGTGTGTGTGTGTTTGCGTTAGCATCGCGCAAACAACAATCGATTAATCCGACGTGCCCGGGATTTGTGGGGAAAAATAAAATATAATATTGATATGATTTATCGCATCCGGAATGATCGATCACACTGCCGTGAGTATAATACACTCAGGACAGACCTGCACTACAAAGTTGATTCGACGCCAAAATTTCGATGAACGTGATTTTTTTCGATCACCCGTTTGGAAGTTTAAAGTCACCCCCTATAGTTTAAAATGATCTTAAAAAATGAAAAAAATTAATAACTCCCTCGCGGTTTTCAATTTTGTTTTGTTTTCGAAACGGATAATGTTTTTTTACACGCCTGATTGATTCGACGGCGATATTCGAAGATAAAAACAAAAATCGGTCGAGTTTTCTTCGAAAGCTAATTAATATATAGGTGACGCAGCTTCAAATATTGTGTGTCCATATTAGTTTTAAATACCGAAAATTTTCCAGTATCTGATTATTTTTGTGTTTTACATTTTTGTGAAATACAGCGTGGAATTCAACAGTATAACTCTTTCGGACATTCCCCTTTTAGACCCTCAAAATAAACAAGCAGCCACGTATTAATCTCGCTCTTGAGGAATACGCTTCAACCCCTCGTTTAGGGCAAAAAAAAAAAAGAGTAAAACGATTGGTTGTACTTTTAGTAAACTCAAATAAAAGGTGGAAAAAAAAATTATTTGGCCCTCTGCAGATCGAATAGTTGGAACCTACTAAACCTATTTTGACACGTTGAGTTACTACTTGTGCGGGATTATTAGTAAAAAAATCAAAATTTAAAATCAATTTCTACGAAAAATCTCGTTTTTATTACAACAAAATATTAGTTGTTTTACCGTTGTACGAATTGCTTTTTTGTTTTTACGATGATGTTTTTTTTTTTGTTAACGAATTTTCGTATAGATGGAGTCTAACCTCTAATGAAAGGTCTATGGACTCCAGTGGTGCTTCGGTCGAAGTTGTTCTTTTTAGAAAATTTTACTTAATTTTCGAGTTTCGCCCCAAGAACCGAAAAGGAAAATTGAGAATTTTACGGCGAAAATTTAAAGTTTTCAGGTTTGTTATGACGTTTTCGGGTAGAAGGAGTGCTCCGATCGTTATGTCGAATAATACCACGTAAAAGTCGGCTTTAAATTTCATACGGCTTGAAGCATTTTTTCGATCTTAGTTATTCGTCGAAAACGCGACAAATACGGCGAAATCGCCGAGTGCGGCCGCGTCAGACACATGTCGACTTGGTTTTTTTCTCCACAACATCCGGAAACGGTGATCGAAAAAAGCCGAGACTCTCGCGTAAGATTCAACTAGGCAGTTTTGACGAATGTTATTTCGAAAGTTGTCGAGCGCTCGGCTTATAGGACTTGGAAGTTTTCAAAAATTCACCAGGACGTGTTCTGGACGACTGGAGCAGAGCTCGCTCGGAACCGTTTTTTTTCGATCGCATCACTGTTTTCGGATACTGAACAACACGCATGAACCACAAACAAACTTCGAACCGGTAAACCACCCGCCCAGAGCGTAGTCTCAAACAACTTACCCACTCGGCTTTTTCATTTTTATAATACGGTAATAACAGTTTAGTGACTTGACACACACACACACTCGGTATATAATATTATATGCGTGTGCATACAAAAGCGTACATTATCGCCAGTTGCCACGCAGCAATAATATTATTACAACTGCCTATCTATTTCCCTCTCGTGCATAATAGATGACATAATAGTGTGGCGGTGACGACGTGCGCGTGCTATATACGTAGTACGGGTTTTCGAATGAATTCCTAACGAACGCGGCGAAACGAAATGAAATATTCATCGGATTGGCAATACCTACGTTTCGCGTGAACCCGGCAAGATACCACGAGGCCGTTTGAGTTTTTTACTCGTCGTGTGAAGCGCAAAAGGTTGAAGGGGTAAAAAAAAGGAAAAAATAAACAATTGAAAACTGCTAAAAAAAATAGCCGCTGTGGGTCGCGCGGGTAGTCTGGCGGAGTGACGACCGCGGTTCGGGTGGGTCACTGGTTTGGGAGGTTCAAACGTGTACGGCGTCCGAAAGCGACGATTTTCACGGATTGCCTCCGAAAAGACGATTCTGAACAGCTTAAAAATGTTCGAAATCGCTTTGCGTCTTACCTATTTGAATATCACGTACCAGCTGGTTTTTTCGTTCGTGGCCAAAAGACCGAATCGATAAGTCCGATACTCGCCGTTTTCTCCCCCCGTCTTTGGCACACTGCTCAGAAAACATAATAGAAATATCGAAAAACGCTTCGAACAAAATAAAACTGATAAAAGCCGAAATGCCCCGGAGTACGCCCGAAAACGTCGTCACAAACCTGAAAATTTTTTTCCGTACGATTTTTCTTCGGTTTTCGGGGTAAAAGCGTGCGATAAAAAAAAACTTCAACGGAAATACCGCCGGAGTTCATAGACCTTCGTTGAGGTACTTGCATAAAAAATCGGAGCGTTTCTTCTATACTACAAAAAGTATACGTAAACGTAGTATACGTTCCTCGCTGCGCTCAGAATCTACAAATTGTACAGCATTTGAGACCCTCTCCCCTTTCAGCGCCAGCTCGGTCCGAAGACCTTTCAGAAAAGGCACTGACTTTAAAAACAAAAACAATACAGTCTCCGCTGCGCTCGGAATCTAAAAGTTTTCTATATATACAGCTCCTTCGTTGAGTTGCGACGCAGAAAAAACACGAATAATACAAAACTTTTGGCTCGTGGATTCTCTCTTTCGGCTGGGTCGGTCAATACCGGCCCTATTATTTATTTACACGGTATATGTACAACGGCTGAGCGCACTCGGGTTTTGTGAAGCTTTGGTTAACAGACTTAAAACCATCATACATATTATATTACTGTAGGTATATAATTAATACAATTTTTGTTGCAACTAATTCGTGACTTCTTTTAAATTATGCATATTGTATACGCATACTGCGTCATACCGTCGTCAGTAAGTTACGAGTTGTGTTTTTTCAACGATTGTTTGTAAAATTATTTTATTTCGGGGTGAATACTTTTTACGGTGTAAGAAATGCTCCGATTTTTGAAGTCGGTACCTGCTTCTTCTGTAAAATCCTCGGACTGAGCTGGTACTTTGAGGGGTTTCAGATCTGAAAGTTGAAAAAGTTACAGTCACGAAACTAAGTAACTAACTGAAACTAACTAACTGTAAGGAGAATTGCGGCAAACGTGTTTTTTTACCTGTCAATAGAATATTACTATAGTTTTAAGCCACAAAATCGAAAAATCAAAGTTTTAATTCAATAACTAAACCTCACAAACGGATTTGAGATGAAAAACATATTAAAAAAACTTATTCTATTCCTACTTTCAAAAAAATTGTTAAATATCTATTTTATTGCCTGTTTTAAGTGCAAAATTTTTAACTTTATACTTAGGTTGTATAAAGAATATTGTACAACAAAATACTTCACTGTGATTCACTAGTTTTGTGCGAACGTTGTAAATTTTTGTGTTGCTGATATAAAAAAAAAAAAAAATGTCTACCGGAGTATAAATTTGTCGTTGAGAGTACACTTAGGTACACTTATACTTTTTGTGCAGTATAAACACCCAATTACACATGTCAAATCTAACAGCTTTTTCACTAAACTCGGAAAATAAAAAAACCTGAATTTTTTTTTGTAATACTATCGTGTTCCAAGTAGTCAGACGCCGGCTTTTTA
>CM029362.1:20041498-20074770 GCA_017140985.1 Hormaphis cornu
ACTGGGTCACTTACAAACGACCAAATAAACTATTGTGTCAGCAAAAAGTCAAATTTGCGACCGGATACGCACGTGCGCCCCAGACATGGAAGAATAAATGAAATTTCAGGGAATTAAAAATATGATAGTTGATAAATATTGTTTTTTTTTTTTTTTGTTGTCATTGTTTCCTACAGCGACCGTTTACTTATAAAAAAACTTTTATCGACGCAAAAAAGAAAAAAAAAAGAATCCATTTTTGTACATTGTAATATTTATAAATAATATGAAAAAAACCTGAAGCGATTCAATTTATACGACACCTCAGCTAATTTTTTTAGTAAAAAATTTATAATGCAATTTTTAAAAGTTCAGAACGTTAATTTTCGTCAAATTATTTTTTGTCAAGGGAGTTCAGTGTTTTCAAATAAAAATATCGTATTTTTATTTTCGTGGTTAGGTTTCGCCTGGGTTCCGCGGAAAGCGTGATTTTAATAACTTACGATACGTCTTTGGTGGTTCCAACCGATAATATTATTCAAACGATTCAGTTTCAAAATACAATTTTTCTAAACAATTTAACGGGGCGTATATAGTGTTCGAGTTGAAAGACGAAGACAGTTCGTGTAAAAAACATTTTTAAAAACCGATTTCAGTATAAATATTCAACTGTGGAATGTTGAGACGGCTAATGCATGTCTAAACTACCCAGTTAAAATACCAGCTACAATGCGATCTCGTTTTTAACTATATATTCAATGTCTAAATGGTTAAAACGAAAACTCCTGTTGTACTATAATATACTCGAGTGTTTGTGACGATACGCGCGCGTGTTTTTTCTCAATATGCGCAAACCGCGTGTAAAAATCTAGCGAATACAATCGCAAAAGAAAAAAAAAACCGTTAAAGTACACCTGTTCGGTGGACGTACTACGTTTATTTCGAATCATACGAACGTAAAACAATAATACACTCGTTGAAATTCGTTTCGAAAAGTGTATTTTTTTCAATCCTGTCACATCACTCGATAATATAAATGATAATAATAACGGTATATTATGTTTTCGGTGTTTTGGCGAGAGTTCCTCGTATAATATGTACACGACTCCGTCTCGGCCGTCACTATTCGGCTGTCGTCATGGAAACGCGGCGGCGGTTCGTAAAAAAAAAATAATAATAAGAAGAACGTATAGTCTCCGCGAACGCCCTCCGCCTGTCGCAATGCAACACTGGAACCACTACTAAACTATAGATAAAAATATTTAAAAAAAAATATCGTACTTACGTATATATACACGGATGGTGCATAATGCGGCGATAAAAATTTGATCGGATTCTTTTCGTGGAAAACCCGAAGATCCTCTAAAATCTTTTAATCCGCCGTGAGTGTAAAAAATCGATTCATTTCTCGATCGTTCGCGTTACGATGTGTGCCCGGAGCGGCGTATACTGCAGTCACGAACCTTCGTCACTCTGTCATGTTTTTTTTGTCCTACGCGATCGTGGGTAAGTTTTCAACGATTTATCGAGAAAAATCGTTGAAAAATGCGTTCTGTAAAACAAAGTAATTTTAACAGGGATTTTTGATGTTTTCATTACGTTTCGCGCTGCGAGACCACGCACACTAATGTCACAATAAATAATTACGGCCAGTCGGTGTACATGTCGCCACCAACCATGGTTGCAGAAAAAGTTTCTACCCATTTAAGAATAATTGTAATTTTGTTCTTCATAACTTATAATTGCTACTATAATATTCTACATAAGTGTGTGTTCTGTATTTATTTTTTAGATTTAGTTATGCTATCATTATGTTATGTTACATTATTATTCTTATGTTCTCTTGTGTACTTGGGCCTCGCCCGTTTGAAATTTTAAAATAAAATAATAATAATAATACTGTTATGTGTCTGGGGGTAGTGTAGGGCGGATTTTCCTGATAAATCAGTCCACGGGTCGCGTTTTGGCTTTTTAAGAGTGCTAGAGATAATTGTTTTTTCTTTTCTGCAGACTCGCGTAAGCGTGTGCGCGGCACATTGTGCTGCGCGGTGATAAGGCTATATAATATATACCCCACAAATTGTGTTTTTTGTTTCACAAAAAGTACGCAAGCGAAATGAAATCAACGGTTTGCGCGACAAACGTATCGTACATTTTAGTGTTTTACTCAACAATAGCGCGACGAACTACATATATATATGGTTTTTAAATGCTATTATTTTAATTCAACACGTACAGTATGTTTGCTAATTAAAATTGAATTCGCCTTAACACTTTTTTGAAAGCTACATTTTAATTGCATATCTCGTCGTAGTTATTTGATCATTGGCCGTATATGAAAAAAGAATGTTTTCTGTAAAAGATTTAGTAAAACATTTGAACTTTATCCAGTTAATTGAAAAATATTTGTTTAGCTAAACGTGAATGTAATGTAGTTAATTTTACTAATAATACGATTTACATAACTTTTTTTGCTATTCAAATTATTTTTAGATAAATGATTCCTCTTCAGGATTGGAGCTTTTTTTTTTTTTTTTTGTAAAAAATTGATACATTATTATTGTTGAATGTCGTACTCGTTCTTGTACCGCTATTGCCTATACAGTGCGCCGTGTTACTCTGTAACAAAATGATGTTTTGGATTCACACGCTATTATTTTATTGTATGTGAGTTTAGAGATTTTTTTATGCGAGAACTTGCAAACGTTTTTACGGTTAGAAAACTTAAATATCGGTCATTAAAAAAAAAAAAATCGTTTTTTCAATATTTATTAAGTATTTTGGATACGATTTGCTTTTACTCCGAGAAATTTTGATAATTATCCTGTTAATATGTACGTGTTTGTGTGGTAAAAAATTAAAAAAAAAAAATCACCTATTAAGAATCGTCTCTTTTACAACAATCATATAATATATATCATATATTATAATTATATCATATAGTCATATAATTAAAATTTTTCTTTTCTGCATATTATTCGGATTCCAATCGGCCATTTGGTCGATATTTCCGTTCTGTTTATAAAAACCGAGTTTACGAAACAAAACTTATAACCGTCTACAATATATATCCAATGTTTGCGAGCATAGTGTATAATGCGGTAAAACTATTCCTATTTAAATTAATGTAGGATGAAAACTACATTATAAAAACCGAAACGTTACCTGCGCACACCACCGCTGTGTGAACGTCGTATAATTTATGTTAATTGCTTCTTTTTTTTCCCCCAAGTCCATTATACGCGTTCGCTCGACTTTAATCGTATCAATTCGTTTTTATAATAATTAAATAAAAATTTTTACTTTTTATTTACGACGACAGCTTTAAAATGACTTTAAAGTTTAAAAAAAGGCGTGCAAAACCGTTCGAGAATTCTTCGTTTTAGCCGTAAACAGCTATTACAATGTGTAATTATTTTCAATTATGTAAGAAATACGCTATTTCGCGTTAAGTTTACGAACATGCGAATATAACAATGCGGACGATACGTACTATTATTTCCGCTAGAAACCATTTTTCTGCCGCGTATTCCGTTGAGTGTAATGACCCTTTGAATAGTGTTTCTGCTCAAAAGACCACCAACGCCGTAACGAAATTGGCAGTTAAATCATGTTACCCGAGAGCCCGTCAAACACGCCCGTCGTCTGTGTATAGGTTTTTACACGGTTTTTATTTATTTCGATATTATATCGTTTCGTCGTTTATCGATCAGGTATTTTTATTTTTTGTTTTTTTTATTTTTGGCCGAGTAAAATAAAATAAAGTATAATATTATATAGGTATGTATACGTATAGTACCACGGGTCACTGCGATAAACTGCGCGTGCTCACGAGGTGTTTTTTGAAATTTTTTATTTAGTTTTTGTTCCTTGTATTATTGTAAACTATTTAGGTGAAAAACATCACAAACTGAAGTGCCTAAAATATAGCTCACGAAATCCGTTTACGAGCAATAGCCAAACCGCGCTTCGTCTCTATATAATAACAATTTTTACGTACGAGTTTCAAAAAAAAAAGCCTGGATCGGCTCTTGGTCGCGTGGGCAGTTTGACGGAGTGGCGACTACGCTTCGGACGGGTCTGGTGGACTGGTTTGAAAGTTGTGGTTCAAAAGTATTATTTAATATCTTGAAAGCAATGACAGAATAATGTGAATGATCAAAAAAAAGTTACGTATTAAGCCGGGTTCACTCGTGGCGGTTATAATGTAATAATGATTATGACTGATTCATTAAAACCGAACAAGTAATCGTAATTTCAATACTTCAACTGTTGTTTATATTGTTTAAAAATAAATATCTTCAAAAATTATCTTGTAAAAACATAAGAGACATTATGACGAGTTCGAAACAATTTTTAGAATGAAAATTGGATAAGTATGACGCTATGTTTTAATGAAAAAAAATCAAAATTGTATTTTCATTACGGGTTGCACGCGCTGCACTCGTTGTTAGCGGCAACTATGGTTAGTTCATAAGTCGCATATTGTACGTACTACTGTTTGCGCATTTTATCTTTAGATAGTTTTTTTTTTTTTTTAATCTTTACAAGCTCATCCAAACCTGTTGTTTTTTTTCATGAAATTATGTGTAAAAGTCGTTTTGAAAAACATCGTTTGGAAAAAATGCAAAAAATAAAAGGGACGTCACAATAAGAAAAGTTTATTGGAGCCCGTGTAGTGCGAAATCATTTATGTGTTTTCATTTAAATTAATATCTATCACCGTTACGTTATGATTTTCTACTCGATTTCCCCCAGGGATCGTAATACATCCGAAAGCGCATTGGTCCCACGTTAATTATATTTACGCCTCGGCCAAAACCCGAGCCTACATAAAATCATTTTTAATGCGAAATTTATACCGGTTTGCAATCGCACCTCTACATAAATCATCAAAAACTGAATATCTGATTTAAAATAAAGTTTTGAGCCAAAACCGTCCGTCGTGTAACTGATTGAACCACAAGGTATCGTACATTTTTCGGGAACAAGTATTAGGGCTGTGAAATATTGTATTACTCGTGTTTGTTGCGTTTGTATAGTTTTTTTATTACACATAATTACGCGGTCAATAAGTAGTTGCAAGTGTTGTATTTTGTGAGTGTGATTCGTTATATAGTGTACAACTCGAGCATTTTGCAATAATAATTGTACTGAAATGTTTGCAGCTGACGCGTCTTTCAATTTTTTTTTTTTATCGAACCAGAAAATAGCATGTTTATTTTTAAACCGTTTTCGACTTTTTGACCATAGTTTCGGTCGACGACCTCGACGTTCGCCGCGTTCTTCGATCTTTCGTCGTCATAGATTTGTAGGTGCGTCATATCGCGATAAACATAGATTTTGCGAAAAAAATGATTTTCATGACTTATATGCTCGACGGTTTTACGAACGAGATGCCGTGGACTAACGTTTCGGGGAACAGGCGAGCAAAAAAAAAAAATACAAATGTTTTAAATTAAATTAAATTTTTATTTGTAAAACGTGGCGAGTTTGGCTAAAAGTAATTGGTAGATGCTCGTGGAACGAACCGTTTCAAGGCAATTATTATTGTCATAATTACGGTTTATTTGTTTCGCACGGCAACAGTGTTCACACAATTTTCGATTGTTATTTATCCGATTATTTTGTTCAAGTTCAGTTTCGACTGGTTTTGGTACCTCGGGGCCAAACAATACAGTACGCTTACCTTCTTTAATTTGTAGCGTTTGCGGATAACGGAATATAAATTAATTTAACACGAATTTCTTTTTGCTGTAAAATACAAATCGAATATAACTTTACTTATGTTCGCTATTAAAATAAGGGAATCCATTGACCATCATCTAAAAAATATTTAAAGTTGAGCAGTTCGACTTTTAACAAAACGTTTGTTCTCGTTTTCTCTTCGCACAAAAAGGCAAAATTCGGGGCGTTCGGTTTGGGTATGAAACGAATAAAAATATTTATCGAATGAATTTTTTGTTTTTGGTAATATTTAAATCATAATTATGTTAAAAGTTCGTTTGAAAAAAACGCCGAAACGTTTTCGCGCGGACGAGCTTTTTGTATGTTTTTATTTTTCGAGAACGGTACAACAGTACACAGTTTATTACACGTTATTTCTGTAAAAAAAAGAACAAAAATAATGTTATGACCGTCTACATAATTTAGTTAATCTACTGTAACATGGGATTGTATGTACATGTATTTATGTAGTTTTTAATGGAAAATTCAATTTAATAGCCCATTAAAATATCCCACCACAATACCAATTATATAACTGTCGACTGGTTTGTGGTAGAGTCGATTATTTAGACGCGGTTGTTTATACGCTGTGTCCGAACGTCCGACAAAATAGATTGTAGGAAGCGTACGGCGGTGCAGAACGCGATAAGTTTAAAATCAATTAAAAACAGATAAGTCGGTAAATTTTTAAGTTTGCATTTGAAAACGAATTCCACAAATTCCAACGTCTGATTTCGTGTTTCGCTTTTGTGTATTATGCAATGCGTAGGAACGCGAGTTAGACGCGTGTAACAAACGATTCTGAGCGACGAGTATGGTTTTTACAACGTTTTTTTTCGTTCTTTCTGTCAACAGCTCTTCGCTCTGAAGGAACGCTGCTACGGTTCTCAAAGTCAGTAACTCTCGTGAAAAAAGTCGACGTACTCCGGTGGTCGAAGTTTTTTTTGAAATTTTGCTCACCCCGAAAAAAACGAAAAATCGAGAATTTCCCCGCAATAAAACTTGATGAAACGTTCAGGTTCGTAACGACGTTTTCGGATGGAGTGCTGCTGCTCCACCTCCAACCGTTACGTCGAATGTCGCGTAAGACTCCGTGATTTCCGCTTTGAATCCGATTCGATTTCCAAAACGTTGCGCGTTATTAACCATCCGGACGCACCGCAGATCGTGCGAGGACTTGATTTATCATTGTCCTACACTGAAATCCGGATGAACCGTTTCGGAACATCCTGTACGCGTCGCGCGAGACAAATCCGTAATCGCGTTTCGTCCGAGAAACGTCCGCGACTGCAAAATAATACGTTATTATGTTTTCAACAACGTTATCATCGACCTTTTCAGCTCGCGTGTAGGCCCCCCGGTCTAATCACATTAAAGGCTCGTCGTTTGTTGGTGCTCGGGTTGTGAAATATTCGTTTGTCAAGTCGGATATCGAAGAAACGCGCCGACCGGCCGGTCAACGACAAAAGGGTCGCAAAAATAACGTTTTGAATAATTTATATCGTATGTATGGGTGTTTTTAATCGCGTTTTTTTTTTAATTTTAATACTGTATCGGGGTACGAACTCGGGCCGTTACACGAGTGCGTGTAAACGTCAAATTATGGGTGTATCTAATGCAAAAAAAAAGAAAAATAGATGAAACGATAGGTTTGGAAAAAAAAAAAACAATTGTCGTTTCGCCACGAGCGCGGGGTTCAAATCGATACGCGTCAACCGAACACTGACACCGCAGGCCTGCCACTCGGTCTCTACAACGGTTATTATTATTGTTATACGTACTACGCCGTCTATGAAAGTCCGTTTTTTATTTTATTATACCGTGAACGACGAGGAAACGCCTCCGGTTTTTCAATTCAAATGACGAAAGGTCTATGAACTCTGACGGCACTTTGAGGCGTCTCGAATTTGAAAGAATTGTAGTCGTGAAACCGATGAGAAACTCGGGGGAGAAACGTTATTATAATTACGTGTTTTTTTTCATATCGATTCGGTTTCTTGGCCGTAACGTCTAAAATAATGATCGGTCGAAACTGTTACGTGATATTAAAACGGATAAGATACAGGTTCGATTGAAGTTTCGAGCGGTTTCGAATACTTTTGAGCTAACCGTAGAACTTTGCTCTCGAAAAGTTCACCCGGACGCATACTAGACGGCAACCGAGCTCGTACAGAGTCGTTTTTTCGAAGAAAACGATACTCCGTCAAAATCCACGTGACCCAAAATGATCCCTGCTTTTTTTTTTTCAAGCCCTCTAAAAATAATACCACGTTTACCAGTGTAGTCGTAAGTACTTTTTTCATGATTCGAGAATGACGATCTAACGGATGTAAGTTTTTGTTTTGATGAAAAAAATATTTCTTACCCCGTGTAACTTTGTGTGTGACCCTGCAGTGTTTTAAACACTAAATATGTTTCAAAACCGATCGGTTACAAACATTATTTTTTAACGTTTGGCACAATTATTATGTTACCCTTATTGTAAAAAGTGTTGAATGATTTAAAAACAATTTTGTATTTGTAACAGGTACTTAGTGTACAACTATGTTTCCAAGTAGTTAAACACATTCAATACATATGTTGTTTAAGTATATGTATTATTTATAACGTAAACTTGAATGGCAAATTTTTAATTTAATACAATTTGTGAATTTGATTCTTTTCTTTTTATTAAATACGTACAAAATCAAATCGGATAACGAGTCCGTAAACATATATTAACCAAGGATTTACTAATGCACGATTGATGACGTGAAGGCAATTCGAGTAAAAATTTAAAATATGTTATCTGTCAGCTTCGTGATGTTAGTACTTGGTTTGAAATTTATTTTATACTGTAAAAATATGTTACACTAAACAACACGACAAATTAATTTCAGATGGTATTTTGATCTATTGAATTATAACGACCCGGAGAATATCCCATCGTCATTTTTTTTAAACGGTTTAATTCCGTATGCCTATAGTTAATACTAGGTGTAACCCTAAAAAATATTTTAAAAATTTGTTTCGCTTGTTTTTCAGTCAGTTAAACAAGTTTAAAATTCAAAATTTCGTATTTTAAGTTCTTACCCACTAGTTTTACACGCTTATAGTTAGGAGTCTTTAATAAATGTAAAATTTATACGTCTTTTCATACTTCGCCGCACTGTATTTCACCGCGCAATTATGGTCTCAACAGTTCAATAGTTTAATGTGGGGTTATGCTATTCGAATTTTCATTCCGAACACGGTTCTGAACTACGAAATTACGTCTACGGCGATTTTACAAGATAATTTTTGAAAATATATTTATTTTTAAAGAAATATAATAATAATAGTGAACGAAATGTTGAAATCACGACGATCAATATTATTTAACTAATATAATGTTACGTTAAAACGTATTTGTTCGGAAAAACATTGTTTATGTTCTCGTCTTGAGTTCGACTCGACAGCGTTGGCCTTCCGAAAAAATCGCGATCGTGCGGAAACACGAAACGAAAAGAGTCTGCGATTAAAGTGCTCCGCCAAGTGTCTGACGTTTCTTGATCTATAATAATCACCAAGCGTGATGATGACCCGTTTTCAGCACGAAAAAACTGGAAAGATACAAACTCAGTTTATATCGGAAATACCGCGGATAGAGGACCCTCCGAACTGACACTTCTCGCCGCTTTTGAAGCTAAAAAAGCCAGATCTTTCTGACTGCTTTCGCACAGAAACACTCTCGTGTAATAGTGATGCGTTACGGTGCGGCGCGAAACGAAGAGTCGTTCGGCGCTTGCGGGGACGAGCAGAAGAATTATGTTCAATAAAATTCAATTAACGTATTGGTCGCGCCCGAGCGAAACGACCCGACAGAGCTGCTCTTTAAACGATTACCCGGCAATTTCATTATAGATCCTCGTTTCCATCTCGCTCGTCCTTCGATGCACAAACACAAACACGAACGCACTCGCCAGTTAATATACCATATACTGCCACGTGATGGGTGTAAAACACATTATTATTATTATTATTATTTTGTCCGTCGTTTCGCGGGATATTAAAAACGACCGCTGTGTTATAAATTGTGCGCCAAGGTCGACAAAAAAACGCAGAACACTTTATGGAACGCGCGCGTTGTCCTGAGTCGTGTGATCAAGACCGAAAAAATGGAAACGAGCTTAACGATAGATAGAAAGTGGATGTATATCCGGTTCTATCGAATTCCGCCAGAGCGCGTGTTATCTACATCGTGTTTCTGGTAGTTGGCAGTTTTTTCGTTAAGAAATAATAATAACAAGTTCCACCACGAGTGAAACAACCAATTTTTGGTTTTTTTTTTGATCATTAAAAACAAAGTATTCGTGAAATTTTCGAAAATCGGCCAACGACAGGCTTGTATATCGAGCGATAGACTTCAAATGTTACAGACTACAAAACTTAAATTAGCGGAAAAGAACTTGCTAAATGTCGATTTTTAAATTGTTACAAGCGACTGAAAAATAAATGAAAATTTTTCCAAATATTTTTAGGTTCATCGTAAACCTAGTATTGACGAAAGGTACACTCAACCGATCCGTGTGTGGAGTCGAGTGTTAAGTAGACGCGATATAGTGTTATCGCGAGGAAACAAGGATAAATAAGCTGGAAACCGATATGTTATTTCGCGCTACGGAAAACCGTTTCCAGTCCACTATCACGAAAAATCGAAAATGATTGTACAAAGAATGAGGCCTGTGATTTTATTCGTACGTCGAACGAGGACGAAAGAAGGCTGGCAGTTCAATTCTAGAAAGTAAATTCCTCCGACGCGTCTTCGGACCTAAGAAATATTACGACCTGACAGGCGAATAATATACGGAGTATGAACGAATAATGGAGCCAAAGAACTTTCGGAAGATCACACACGATTGATATTTAATAAGAGCTCAGAATCTAAAACAAAAAAAGATAACGTGAAACAGTATAATATGATAATGATGTTCGCGGGCCGGAAAAGACGGAGCGTAGTAGCGTCCGTTTGCGCTATATCGATCCCGCGTTTTATGTAGGCCATGCGGCGGTTCTCGACGAGCCTGCGAGTAGATTTTATTGTACCTAATACTATTGTTATTATTATCATTATTATTTTAGATGAAATTTCCAACGGAATAAAGAACGATATAGTTTTCGAAATAATTCGTGTTTGTGTGGGCGCCTATATTACATGGTTTTGCATCCGGATTTACCGTTAAAAACCGTTGAAAAATTTCAACACCCTCACATAATTTTGGTTTACAAAACACCGCGCAGTAACCGCGAGAACCCGATTAAAAACAATCGCGAAACCCAAATAAACTCGACTTTTTAAATCGACGCGGTAAGACGTGATAGTACGTTTTAACGAGAATTCAAATAAATATAAGTTTTAGAGTTTTTAATAATACGCAATAGATTGTTTTCAAAAAAGAGTACTGAAAAAAGTTATGACAAAGGGCGGAGAACTTTGTTTGTCTGGTGGTATACCTAATTGATAGAAAGAACTTTTTTTTTTTTTAACCTACCTTATTGTTTTTTATTTTCATACGGAAAAACTTTGAAAAAATTATTTTGAAACATGGCTATTTGCTGTACGTTTAATTTCAATTGAGTTTTTTACAATAACACCGTTTACTTATAAATCTCACTCGAATTTCTGCACACATTGTTACCATCACTGTATAATATATACGAAGAAATTCGTATCAAATTGTTTTATTTCGTACGTTCAGCGACATCTGTCGTGTCTTCCCAGTTCGCCGACCCCGATTTGTCGATACCACGTAGATGAAAAAGGAGAGGACTAAAGGAAGTTTATATTAGCCCCTCAAATTTTTAAAAAGCTCTTCCTAATTTGTTTCGGTGTCTTGTACGTTTCAACAAAAGTTTCGAGTACTTACGAAAAAGCATAGGTACCTACATTTTTTAAAATATAAATGTACATTTTCGCTCTCGTAGATCGCACAATTTTCAGTTAACGAACGCATAATTAATGTTCATTAATATAAGTACTAATGTTGTTTAACAATATTACTGTTGTTAATATTTTTAGTTTTTAATCTGGGTGTCGGCATTTTGGCAGGGCCATCGTACGAACAGACGATACACAATAAAATACACGCACTACCCACGAACGTATTGAATAATCTGCTGGGAATCGTTTACGAACGGCACACGGTATAAAAACACCTCGCAAACACGTTTCGAGATCCGCTTTTTGTATATACCTTCAGCTGCACGTACGGTCGTTTTTCTATCGAATTCACAATACGAGATATTATTTGAAAAAAATATATATATATATATATATATAAATTACAAAAAATGGAAACCATGGAAACCATGGAATAAGGAATTCGTGTGGATTTATGATCAAACCGCCTAAGTACGTTTATAGGCTGTACACAGTCTCCGTGTACAGCAAATAAAACCGAGAAAATAAAAAAGCAAAAGAATAACGCGTGAAAAACCAGCTACGTCACACAATCGATCATGCGCATTTTCATATCGCACGTTTACTGAGCAAGTATAAACTTGTACGAATTTAGACGCAGTGATCGGCGAGTGAAACACGTTAAAACACTTTTATGTATACGAAGAAAATTGGATCGGCCGTTGTGTGACGGAAAAGCAGATTTTCTAATACCACTAGGGTACGATCAATTTGGAAACGATTCGTGGAACTATCGTTACATTTATTGAAAAAACATTCAAACTTCAATAAACTATAACAGACTGAGACATTTTACTCTATAAGCCAATACCTTTTTTTTTTTTTGTACTTTTAAAACACGAGAACCCTTATTTCGTCGGTTTAGTAAACGAAAACTGTTAAAAATCATTTATTCGAGTTATAAACATTTAAAAAATGATGCCGGTTTCGTCGCGCCGCACGACTATCCACGTAATATTGTGTATCAACATATTACACGCTATAAAATAATATATAACTAATTTTACGACCGGCGAAGAGCTACGAGTTCGTGTGATTTTCATTTTTTTTACTTTTATAATAAAGTGAATGTTTTTTTTTTCTTAATAGAGAACAAAAAATCAATTACACTCGTATCATCCGTTCTTTGGTGGAATTTTCACCAGAAATTATTGTTGTCGCGCTGGTGGTAGCACAAAGTGTTTTCGATCGATGTAGATAGAGAGGTGTTCCCCAGCATAAAAATAGTAGTAAGAGACGCGTTCGAGATAAATAAATTCGAATCGAAAAACTGTATAAAAAAAAGCGACGGGTCGAGGCGAACACTACCATCATCTCGATCTTACGCCATATTTATTCTTCTCGAATCGGAAATTTTTTTTCCCCAAGGTTCATAAATTGCGTTAAAAAGTAAGCGCCGGTTTCAACGCTAGGCGTGAAACAGACGTGCCTCGCCAGCGAAACGTTTTCCTCCAGCGTTTGGATCAAAATCGGGATAGCCATCGATTTTCCCGAATCAAGTTCTTTGATATCACAGTATAAAAAAATACTTGTTTTCGTATTAATAGAACTTGTTTACGTTGAAAACGTTCGTCAAATCGTACGGACAAGTAGGCCCTCTCTCTGATGGTCAACGTCACAAACGCGCGTAGCGAATCATTTTCGAAAACGTTTTCTCGTGTTTTTCGTAACGAAAAGTCACAAAAAAACGTTTCAGATAGACGTCGTCGTCGCCGTTCACCCGTTTAAGGACGTTTCTACGTGCGTAGAAGACAAAAAAAACGTCGTTTTCGTTGCTCACAGAATCCATTAAAAAAACCGAAAAACTGTGGCTGAAACGAAAACGCGATTTTCACAACGAACGCCGCTACGTACGACTTGGCGCGTGTAGTAAAACGTACAGAGAAGAAACGTCGTTTCTTTCCGTCTCTCGCCATTTTTCCCGTCGCGCGTGCCGCGTATTATCGACGTGGAACGCGCGCACGCGGAAAAAGGTCAAGTATATTATAATATAATATGGTAGATACCAGCCGTAATATCATACATACATACCCTAACCGCGGTTGTTACCGGAATGGCGGCGGTTACGGACGGAGCCACACTCGGAGGTGGTGTCGGCGCGGAAAACAAAAAAAACCGGAATCACTCTAAATCGCGATGATGCTGTTGGATCGATGCGGTTTGTGCGGAAATCGTATCCCGTGAGCGATCAAAAACTGCTTACGAAAATGACGTAAATGACTTTTCTTTTTTTTCACATACACAATAGATTAGAACGAGTGCGCCGACTTACCGTTCGTGTAAAATATCGAAAAAAAAATGGAAGAGGTTTTCGATTTTCTCAATAGTTTTTTTTAAAAACGCGACGGGAACAACCGCCGAAAACGTTATTACGGTTATTTATCCACGAAAACAAATCGTCGAGGCGTCTGCGACGTACTATGAGAATTCTAAAAAAAAAAGTTCAAAAAGTTTCGTTTAGTTTCAGGATGTTTATCGACATTTTTTAGATTTTTCGCGAACGGGTCGGTTTCGGGTGTTTCGACTCAAACGCAACAACATCAGTCGTACGTTACACAAACTGTGTACCGATGAATTGGTCACGCGATTTTTTATAGTTAACAATAATTGTCATACGACAAATTTTGAAAATCGCACGATTTCTTCATCTGCCGATAATGGTTTTAAGATTTTTTCATTTCATTGAAATCGCGTGTGGCCCAGTTATTTCTCCGCAATTTCGAAAACGATCGTCCTGGCAAATTTTCGCGAAAACGTGTCTCCGCGCTGTAGAAGAAAAAAATATTTTTCACAAAAACTTTCTTTCGGTTTTTATTTGTTAAATCCGTGTTTCACCAGGACGCCCGATGACCGGGCTCGCTTTTTCCGAAGACGACGACGACGATTCATCGTCGCTTTCAGATACTATCGAACAGTACCGCCACGCGCAACCTACAGCCGGCCTTTGTGTAACTTTTACGGACGCTCAAGTCTGTCACGCCGTCGTTTGAGCTGAATGGTTATCGCAGGGTTTAAAAACAAACCCGCGCGCAATCGCGCTTGGTCGTCGCACTCGTCCAAACTCCATGGTCGGACCACCCTGTTCTGGAGTGCGAGCTGTAGTAGTTTGCGGACCGGCAACGTGGCGACTCTCCCTTTCGACGCGGCCGCTGGAGCGCGGGGCCTCGCGGGGGGTGGTGTGGTATATATCGACTCGAACTTGGTTAGTGGGACGGGGGTTTTTTTTTTTTTTGTACCGTCCGTGACGTAACGACAACCGTGACTCGGGAGCGCCGAGCGGTGACGTCACGGCCACGGCATCGATCCGCGCCGAACCCGCCGCAGCACCGCCGTACTGCCCCGTGTACAGACGAAATTTCGAATATTCGATTTATCACGCGCGCGTGTGGTGGTGTTTGTCGTGTTTCAAACACGTTGTTTACCGGACGGTGTAACGTTGCTCGATAGCAATTATTATTATTAAATCGGGAATTATTGCGAGTTTTATAAAATAATGTGTTCCTCGACAGAATCTCTCTCTCTCTCCGCTACGCTGCAGCTAATCAAGCAGAAACCATCGCATGCAAAACAAGTGATTTTCACTCCTTTCTGTATTGAGGTCGTTTTCGAAAACTTTAGACATCTGAACATAGGTTGTTGTTTTTTTCGTTCAACACACCAAACTTCGCCCCTATAATATCATAATAAACCGTAATGATTACGTTACGAGTTGGTGCGTGCCCCGATACGTTGTTTGCGCCGCGAGAACGGGCGCAATAAACTATCGTACACCGCGCGTACAGACGGAAAACCCTCTACCCACGCACTTGAAAATGTTCAAACACCTTGAGCACACTTTACCTGTTCTGCGCACACGTACCGTGTACGCCGTGTTGTTATTGTCGAGTGCGCTTACACGCTTGTAACGCGCGCAGGTGAAGTCGCATAATTATTTAACGACCGAGCAAGCGGAAGCGCGAAAAGTCCGGTTACGTATCGTCGATTTACAAAAAACATTTTGTTTATGGCCGCGCACAACAGTTTTTCATACCGTTTTGTAAAACGCTTCTTGCGATTTTACAGTATTTAAACATTTTTTTTTTTTTGAGCGAATCGATATCATCACACGCGTTCTAAACACGTCAGTCCGGCAGTTTTCGTTCGTGAACGTTTCGTCAAACGGCGAGCAGTTATTTTACGGGCTTATCGCCGGTGACGTCGGGAATCATCCGTTAACCAAAAACCCCCGTGCAACGTTTAAACGATCGGAAAAAAAAAAATTACGCGGACGAAGGAGGATAGGAACAAATAACGAGCTAAAATCACTTTTTCCCGCGTAAGCCGAATAAATATATCGGAGACAGTACAAGATTTGCGTAGCCCCTCGCTACGGATAATATTGGAGTAGGTTCCGACGGGGAAGAAGACATCACTGGGGATCACCTCGTATGGGAAGATCCGGTATAAATGTGACTTAGGCGGAGGACGAGATCGGAGGGAACGAGATGGCTGGAGTGTTTGGGTGTTTGGCGGGATGAAGAAGAAGAAGAAGATACCTAGGTATTAATGAAAACGTTGTTGAAATTTTTTTTTTAAAAATATTACATTGAAATATTATCAAATGATAACAATGCAGTTTTCGTACGAGTTCCAATACAGAGAGGATTGAACGCGAACGATGAGCTGTGTTCAATACTTATTTAAAATATTTTTTTCTTGTTTCTCTGCAAATTCTGAAAACAGTGTTGCAATAGTATAAAAAATTAATGACGATTTCGGATCATTTGACGCGGAATAGGTTGTTGAAGTAACGATTTAGCTTCGCAGATTGCAGGATAAATACCGCATTGATTTGTAAAATAGAGTGTTGGTACTATAGAAAAAAATCGTATGAACGGAAACCGAAGCAATTTTTTTTTTGCGTTATTCAAATTCACGGCGTTTCAACGAGAATTTAAGAAAAACGTCTTGTTCGTAAGACGTTTCTTTTACAATATCGCATTAAAAATATGCATGAATTCGACGTACCTGCCTAGAGTTTTCAGAAAATCGCAACGATCGATAATGTTGTCAACGAAAATTCAATAAGTATAAAACTCGACGAAACATAAAATTTTACTAAAAAAAAATTATATCAATATCGTATAATATTACAATACTGTACTTAGCATTCGACAAGACCGTTTCGCTCATTAATAGAGTACACAATACGTTGTGTTCAAACGTTTTCGTGTGCGATGAGCACGTATTGATTTTTCCCACCTTTTTCTATAAAGAAACTCGAGGGTTCGTTTGTACGTATCGCCGTAAGCGTTATTTAAAACGAAAATGCCCACGGGGTCACGAGCATTAATTACGTTTTTTATCATTTCTGATGGGATCTACGTGTTGTAAAGTTGAGAAAAATTATAATCTTAAACTGTACTGTAGACTTATAATTTTAAAACGATTTCGTGCCTGACATCACGATGACTCAGGCTAAACGTGAAACATTGAGCGGGAAATATTGTAAGAAAAACCATAATTTCAATTGTTTTACGCGATTGTTGCTAAATATTGAATCTGACAATACGAACGTTTCCATCTTGTCACGATATGAGAATATAATCAACTGATTCTTGTGTTGATTAATGATTAAGATTCATAATACCCGTCTACTGGCGTTCAGTTTTTTTCGTTGGAATAATTTCGTTTAATCGAAAAAATATAATCGTGAAATTCCATATACAACAGCCGGGTCGAATTTTAATGATTTTAAGAAAAAAAAAAAATTGTTTTAAAAAAATCGGCCAATGACGCGTAATCAATCATAGTGACGTATATGTTGTGTGTTATGTATAGTTACAGATTTTGAACTGCAAAACTTACACTATCGCGTAAAAGATCTCAAAATAAAAAAATCTCGATTTTTAATCTGCGGTATCGAGTGGCTAAAAAATAAACGAAAATTGTTTTATACATTGTTTAGGGTCATCGCGTATAAGCCTACTTTATTGACTGTAGGTTTACTCAATCAAATCATTTAAAAAAAAAAAAAATAATAATAATGATGGGACGTTCCCCCTTAAATACCCAGCTGTTACGTCTAATAAATCTTGAAACCATCACAGCTCGTATATATAAATATATATAGTATACTAGCTGTCCCGATCCGGCGTTGCCCGGGATTTAGTTGGTCAAAGCTTAGTAAATTAATTCAGAATTAAATTTAAAAAATGGGTACGCCAAGTCACACGAATTTGAAAAGCCTGTTTCGCCACCTTGAGGGAAGAATTTTAAAAAAAGCTTTAGAGGTTGAATTTTGAAAACCCTGCCGTTTGGTCTGGGCGTTGATGAGTGAATCGGGGGCGGTCTCCTACGTATAAATATATATATTTTAAATTATTATGACGCGTTTTGATCGATTCTTTCGCGTTTGTTTTTACCCACACACAGGTTGGCGACGGAGAAGGAAGTCGCTGCGGCCGCGGGACGTGACTGCACCGGGTCGGCGGGCACATCCGCCGGCATGGGGAGACCGCGGTCCCACCACCATCACCATCACCACCACCATCAGCAGGCCGACGTGCCCCCTGGGCCGTCATCCCTGTTCCTGTTCAGCACCGACAACCCCGTCCGCCGGTACACCAGGTTCATCATCGAATGGCCATATCCTTTTTAGACGCCCTCACGTTGAAATTAAATTGAAAATAAAATTCGTATGAAGAAACACACGCGACCTGCGCACTTTTCAAAGTACCTAGGTAACAGGTCGATTTTGAAAGTTTGCCGTTTGAAAGAGCATTAAAATCACTTCTACGGCGATCGTTTTTCCGATTTCGCGATTTTATACGTTTCGATACACGTTTGAAATCGAAGTTATAAAAAATTACGGCGTTTTCAGATACGGTACGCGAATACTGCGAAAACCGGCAAAACGAGCGCCGTTTAAAATAAAGAAGAAGCAAAAGAAAAAAAAAAAATACTCAAATACGTTCAGCGGTTAAGGGGATTGGAGATCTTGATTTGTCTATCGCACTGAAATCGTAGAAATTCGCACGTATCCGCTGCCAATCGCGCCGGTTGATCTAACAATGCGATAACTATTCTGAAAACCGATTTGAATCTCTCACGAAGTGCACTTGAAAACGGCTCTCCCATATTTTCGAAAATTTTACTAAACACGATATTTTAGAAATAGTTAGGTCGACAGCGGTGCTATCTATCAGCGTTGGTATCAACACGAAACCACCGAGTGTAGAAATCGCAAACTTTGCCTCTTAATAAATATACTACGGCCACTGAGAGAGCGCTACTCCTTCGCGCATCCAAATGAATTGGTTCCGCGGTTTCATACCCAAATTTCTCCCACTCTACTACCTACTCGCTATGCGGCGACCGTCGATCCGCGACGGTAGCGCCAACGGTGGCGGCGGCCAGAGTTGACGGCGGCCAGCGTTCGGGAAGGTTAGGTGGTGGGAATGCGCGAGATCGGACGAATTTTGATCGCCGCCCAAAAGCGCTCTCTCAGTGGCCGTAGTATAGCCGCACCCGACGCATGTTAAAATAATACAGCGTAATATTTTGCTGCGAAAGATCTCATTTTATCAGCTGCAGAAAATGTTGGAATATTATACGAAACCTGCTGAGTATTCGTTGTGTTTGACAAAATCAAAAAGTTAAATCGTCTTTCAATCAATTTCGGTACCTACTGAAAAAGTAGTTTTTGATCAATTTTCTATATGATACACATCACGTACAGTTAACGCGCACTGTCACCGTATTGCAGCCAGGAATAAAAAGGTTGAAGAAATGATTTAACCTATTCTGACTTTTAGGGATCGTTTTTTTTGCACGGATTGTGTTTTAGTTTAAGACATTCGCGTATTTTTACCTTAATTCCATTGTCGCGCACTCCGTTCGAATATGCGGTGCTGTTAACCATCATAGCCAACTGCGTGGTGTTGGCTCTGGAACAACATCTGCCCAGGGGAGACAAGACTGTACTTGCTAAGACTTTGGTAAATAGTCCTACGTACATCAGTTTCCGTTTACGAAAATTCACTAAAACAGTACCTGTAATGTTATTATTACAGGAGTCAACCGAACTCATTTTCCTAGCAATTTTTTGCGTTGAAGCGACTCTCAAAATATTAGCTTTAGGTTTTTTACTGCACAGTGGCTCATATCTTCGTAATATATGGAACATTATGGACTTTTTTGTAGTTGTAACAGGGTGAGTACAATTATTTTCTTTTATTCGTAACATTTTGCTGCTAAATTGCTAAAAACGTACTTAAAAAATAGACACGAAATCTAAGATCTAATAAAAAAAAAAAAAAAACCAAAGTCTAGAATCAATGTTGTAGAACGCAACATGTAAAATAATATATATATATAAGTTAAACAATAATCTTTTGAACCGGCTAGGGATGCACATTGGAGACTTAGGGGTTTACCGATTTCTAGGTCAATGACTGAATTCATGGAGTCCAACATGCTGGACATGAGGATGTTGAGGTCCTTTCGGGTGCTCAGGCCTTTGAAACTGGTTTCGAGAATCCCAAGTAAGGCACTCGAAATGTCTCAGGACCGCAGGAGAACTGCATTCTTAGCATCCTATAAAACAATCCTCGAATGTTTCTATTGTTTTTCAGTAAAAACCATATTTGATCAACCCGTTTTTTTCGTAGGCGTATTTTTGCATATTTTGGTTTAGACATAATACATTATACTCCTATAGTATCGGATTAGACCGTAACTGTTGGTTTTGTCAAATTTTATATACATTTTTTTGTATACATACTATACCATACGTACAAGATAATATTATTTTGGTCTTATTGTTGGATTATAGAAATTCCCGAGTAGATGTTATACCGTTGGTAACTTGATCGATTTGTAGTTGAACTATTATAAAATAATATGTTATTCGGCTTGATTCGAACAAATATTTTATAACAGTATACACTATACAATATATTATAATATTATTTTGTCATTATTAGAATATACTATTCGAACTTTTAGGCGTATTTATATATGATACATTAGACAACTAGATAGATAGAAACAATAAACGGGTCTGTTTTCACGAATTGATCTTAAGAATACTTAATTTTGTAATTTATATTGGGTTGATGATTTAAAATAGTGTACCTATTATATCGATTTTTTTTTTTTTAAATAAAACTCAATTTCATTAGAAATCTGCACGTCGTTGACTCGGACGAGCCGACAGTAGATAATAATACAATTATATTAAACCGTAGGTATTATCCGTAGATGATTACATTATTTTGTTTAATCGTATAATATTGTGTAATTATTTTTTTGAAACCTATTATGTTACGTTGACTTACCGTAGGTTAATTTTTGAAAACCGCAGTGATCGTATAAAATCATATAAATATCCATATTGTTTTACGTATTTAATTAGGATTTTCTGCGTATTATACATAGTGACGAACGTAGATGATTTGTTTGTCTGTAAGTCGATCATTAGTGTGGCAATCGCCGATATTGATTCGCGTAACACATTACAGAAACACGAACAACAGACGAACGGACCGTAATAATTAAATTTTAATTCTGCATTACAATAAAAGTGCGTTGTTGTTGATTGCCATTCGCGCTGGTCCCGTCCCTTTTTCGTTTTAAGAGTTCCTCTCACCTTTCGTGCAGTATTATATAGCTATGGAACTTAATATTGTAACAACAAACGTCCTCCGTATATTATATTATTACCTATATTTAACGCTAACTAACTTTGTTTTTGCCATATTTGAACGACGTCATATAGTGTAGGTACGTTTTGTATTTCGATCCGTAGACTTGGTTTTGTAAAAATTTTCGCTAATTATAATATTGACGTTACCAAAACGCGTATGTGATGTTTCGTACTTTGGGGACCATCGCGCGCGTTCGTAAAACCCTAGGTGTATATCCGTATTACACTTAAATTATTTTTAGTTTTTTTCTTCTACCGTTAAATTCGTTTTTTGTTTATTTTTTTTTTTTTTTTGAAACGTTGTACAGACACGCGTCCGGTTATTTAAATCGTTTATCGAAATACGTATAGACGCTAGACATAGAACTAGATAAGTATAGAACGGATTGAGTGTTTATTTTGGGGTAGGTAGCGCACCGAGTAGTGATTAGAAGTGTTGTTGCCACAGATGTATAACACAAATACCGTCAGCGGCAAACATGGACCTGCGAACGCTGAGAGCGATCCGGGTGTTGAGGCCGCTCAAGTTGGTCTCCGGCATTCCAAGTGAGTACCTAATACCGCATTGATTATGAAACGTTGTGCGGATGGCCCATCCAGTAGTGATATATTGTGGTTATCACTCCGTGGTATGCGATCGCTATGAGCGCTAGTAACATTTATATATCATCTTCTTCTTTGCCTTTTCGCCCCCCCCGACTTTTAGGGGTCGGTCACCCTCGGCCTATTTCTTATTTTTACCATTTGCACACCCTATACGCGCATTAACAACCCTCGTATATTTTGCGATCGTTTCCGTCCATCTCTTCTTCGGTCTTCCTCCACATCCCTTTCCTCCGACGTTTATTTTAATATCCGCTCTTACTGCTTCAGTTTCTTCTCTTCACATCACACGCCCAAACACCATTTCTGTCCATTTACTCTTCGTCTTATCCACTACTGCCTCTTGCACGATCGTTTCTTATTCTATCTTCTCTTGTTGCCCCGCTCGTCCGTCTAAGCGTTCATTCACTCGTTCTATTTTTCCGTCAACCGCCCGACACTCTCCGAACCGTACAACACGGTCGGTCTCTCCACACTGCTGTTTAACTCATCTCTTAGCCTTATTGGAATTCTTCTATCGCATAAAACGCACGACCGTCTTTCTCCATCCGCGCCTAATCCCATATGTTTCACACGTCTCGCAAAACATCCGTCCCTTTGTATCTCTTAAAGTTCTCTACCGCTTCTATTACGTCACCACTTACTGCTATTACTCGTCAAGCGCCTGGTCTCTTTCACCCAGATTATACTATTTTCTTACGCTCAGTTCAAAATAATTAATATCGTCCACTTTCACTCGTGGTTTCGGCCTTTAAGTTCCAGATCGCACATTCGATATGTCACCGCTTTGACCACCGCACACTGTAATCTTCTTCTCGCAGTTTCTGCAATCATACGTCAGGTTCTCGAAACGCGTTCTTCGATTTTTTAGAATTTTTCCCTCGAACAACGCGATTGTTTCTTCCACCTGTCTCAGAATCCACGTTTCGGACCCGTACAGGTCGTTTCGAAGGTGTTGTTTGGTAAACCAATGACTTGGCGTCGCTGTAAATCAAAGGACCCTCTTGCGTCCCGGCTACTGCACTAGCGCTCGCAGCGGTCGCGTCCCGCGGACAGGTCGCCACGTCGCTACGGTAAAACGGTATATTGAACGGGCTGTCCGTATGTTTCATGATCAATGCTATCGACATACGCACAAAGAACGTCGTACGCACGGCGATGTCGGCGGAGTGCGTTTATTACGACGCGAATCGTCCGCCTAAACCGACCGGTAAAAAAGAAAAAAACGTGCGTTTTTTTTCGCCGTCGGCGATTATCGGACTCGGATGTTATCGGGGCAGGGAAAAAAAACGGTTTTTCTTCCGAATCGCGGTCAGCCGTTGCTTCACACGTAAAACGTTGTTTCTTTTTTATCCCCGCACGCAGGCTTGCAGGTCGTGCTGAAGTCCATCATCAAGGCCATGGCGCCGCTGCTCCAGATCGGGCTGTTGGTGCTGTTCGCCATCATCATATTCGCCATCATCGGACTGGAGTTTTACTCCGGCGCGTTGCACAAGACCTGTTACCGGTGAGCCGTTGACGTAATATACCCACCTATATTGTAATATGCTCGCGCAGGGTCGATCGTAGGATTTTGGACGTAGGTTTTTTTTTTTTTACGCGAAAAAATGTCTTACATCGAAATTTAGAACTAAAAACGAGTCACGTGTGAAAAAAGTAAATCAATCGAAAATCTCCGAAACCTCGCCGAAAACGGTCCGTTGTAAAAAAAAAAAAAAATACTTACCGGTAGCGCTTCCGGATCATCCGTGCGCGGATTGCCGCGCGAATCGTAACGAAATCGGACAGTGTTTTCACGACGACGCCTATAGAATACCGCCGGAACTTTTCGTTTCGTCGCGCGTTTACGAGCGTGTAATCATCCGATCTGCTGAGCTGTACCGTTTAAAAACGGCGAAGAAGTCGTTTTTATAGCTTTTTTTATGCTTTTTTACGCGCCGATAGGAATTCGCTCGTCCGCCGTTCTGTGTGTGTGTTTTTTTTTTTAACTTCTCGGCGCCATCGTTTGCGACAGGTTGGACAATCTGGAGGAAATGGAATACGAGGGACCCGACCCGGCGCCTTGCAATTCGGACTCGGACTCGAGCGACAGCACGAAACCGTACAGGGCGTTTTTTTGCGAGTCCAATTCGTCTACGTGCATAGAGAAGTGGGAAGGTCCCAACTACGGGATCACGTCGTTCGACAACATCGGGCTGGCCATGCTTACCGTGTTCCAGTGCATCACCATGGAAGGGTGGACCACCATTCTGTATTGGGTGAGTTCGACCCGTCACTAAATTCACAGCGGCGAAGGACGCGGTGGAACGCGCGTCAAATCACTAAACGATTTCTCGTAAGACGCGTGATCACTCGTACTAACACGAACGATTTTCTCCGTGTCGTCAGATTTTTTTTTATTTTAAACCATAAGCCAAGTATACCATTAAAAGTCGACTCCACGCGACCCAGTTAACAGCGACCGCAGTAAAACAAAAAATCATAACGTTTTCGACGAAATTCGTGTTAAAATGTCACGCGTAAAACTCGCCCGAGTCGCCTTTCATCTTAAAAAAGTACCGCGTGAAGCCTCCGACCCACCGGACAAATATTCACATTTTTGTGTTCGCGTACGTATTAACAGTCATACGTGTACACGATATTGATTTCGCCACGATATCAATAGTGTACTTTTATTATAGAAAAAAGTAAACGAGGACCAGTCGTAAATCAGATCTGTGTATTAGTTTAACGTCTTCGTTCGCGTTCTGAGCTTGACGCGAGTGCGATCGAAATTCTTGACCACGCTCGTTATGTGTAAAAAATATCTTGTTAAACTTGTCGGTATTGTTTCCCACGTAAAAACGCCGTACAAAACCAACAGATTCATAATGTACAATAATCACCTCGTATACATAATTTTTGTTTCAGATGAACGATGCGTACGGCGTGCTATTCAATTGGATATATTTTGTACCACTTATTATTCTAGGTTCATTTTTTATGCTCAATTTAGTTCTCGGTGTGCTCAGCGGGTGAGTCGTAACTTTTATTTTGTTTTTACTACGCCCCACACTGATTGTTTTTACCCTAAAAAAAAACGCAATAATCGACGAGTTATAAGTGAGATTTCGACCGGGTGTTTTGTGTCACGCTATTTACAGAGAGTTCTCGAACGAGAGAACCCGCGTAGAGCGCCAGGCTAAATATCACAAGATGCGCACGAAAAAAAAATACATCGACACGTTTAACACTTACATTAACTGGATTACCGCCGCAGGTATTTACGCCGAACGTCTCGGTATGTTCGTTTCGGAGTTACAACCCTCGCGATACCCTAGAGGCACGCCTTCCTCGTATACATCGCTCTCTGCTTGCGTAAAATGTTGTTCTCAATACAATATCGCTATTCCCCCGAACAATATAAGCCTTCTGCGATATTAATCCGTATTTTCGACCGTAAACTGCAGTGCCCGTACGAAGAACCTGTAAATCGTCGCCGGATAATTATATTTAAGGCAATTGTATTATAGCGTTAAGGGCGAAACGGATCGACGCGAGCGATACAAATTTTATGTTTGCTGCCTCAATATTGTATCGTACGTAAGTTTTGTTGCCGGTCGCCATTTTTATCGCCGTCCACCTTAAACCCCTAAATGGTAGTGTTGTACTAGAAGACTGAAATCAGGCTTAACGGTTATACTTGTACTTGTCGTATTCCTGTCGATTCGAACACGAAGAACGTAAAAACTGTTTCCATAGTTTTCGTAATAAACAAAAATTAACTACCCTAATCGGTGGCTATGACCCAGTGGCTATTTTTGTGTGCGCGCTACAAAATCTCAAAATATGTGCACCAATATGTAAACCGTCCTGTCAAATAAATGCAGAGCTCCTGCTAAACGTCACGTATTAAATTTTGCGATTCTACGAAAAGATGGATAAGGGAACCAAAGTAGAGTGTTGCTGCAACTGAAGCGTTTTTTAAGTTTTTTATCAACTTTTTAGTCATCGTTCAAATACCGAAAAAAAAATTGTCAATAATTGTTCTCCAAATTCTCTGAAATTTTCTTGTCTGTGATCGTTTTTCAATGGATCGAAGGATCTTTTCGTGAGATACGTCGAAAAAATATTTGGTCTCGAAAATCTAAGACTTTAGAACAATTCGTTGAGTTATTTCACTCGCTACAAGCGAGCTCTAAATCGTGATTTCGTAGTTGATTCGGCGATTGCGTAATTCGATACAATCACTTTTTCCGAACCGGCAATCCGCCCGAAGCAAAGTCACAACTCCGACCGTGCCTTTAAACATCACGTTTATTATGTTATCCAAGTATACCCAACCGACTCGGACGACTCCGTTTTCGTTTTACGTATAAAAGTCATTTTTTTCGCTCGAACGTTACTCGTCCGTACGACGAAAATTTCGTTTTTGACCACAACGAGTAACAGAAATAATGCGGACAAGTCGCATAATATATATATTTCGCAAGTAGGCCGTGATATCTGGCTCTGATGATATTATGATAAATACAACACCGTGCACCGCGAAAAATTAGAGAAAAAAAAATAATAGCCACTGGTCATACACGATTGTATACTATTTTTTTTTTTGTAACCGATCGTCGCCTTTATTGAAAACAAGTAGCTGTATTGTATCCGTGTAAATGTATTGAACCCGCGGTGTCCTGGCTTTGTAGAGAGTTCGCTAAAGAAAGAGAAAAGGTCGAAAACCGGCAAACGTTCTTGAAGCTTCGGCGACAGCAACAGCTAGAACGCGAGCTCAACGGTTACGTAGACTGGATATGCAAAGCCGGTAAGTCGGTGGTCGGGTACTTACCTCTAAATTGTGCGTCTCGTAGTCTGTTCCGTGTAGCTGTTGTATTACACGCGTGTTTGACGCTAAACAAACGGCACGTTCCGCACAGTGAGTTTTACTTAAAATTAAAATTCATTTTTACTGTCGTCTTTACAGAGGAAGTGATCCTGGCCGAAGAACGGACCACGGACGAAGAAAGGAGACATATAATCGAAGGTAAACGGCGTGCGTGTAACATCGCAGTCGATTTGCTCGAGGTGTCGTCGTGGCGTCTCTAAATTTTTTTTTTTTCACTTTTATCGCAGCGAGAAGAAGAGCAGACATAAAAAGAAAAAAGCTGAAAACCTTGGGGAAAAGCAAAAGCACGGAATCCGAAGAGGAGTGCGAGGAAGAGGAAGCCGACGAAGGTAAATACGATCGTTCGCCTTTGCGGTGCATATTATACAGCATGGATTCCGGGGTAGTTGAACCCCCGCGTCTCTATATTTGCGATAATATGCCGTCGGGGCTGTACGTCCGATTCTCCTAAAAAAAACAAAACAAATGTTTAATGATTTCAACGAGATGTTCAATGTTATGTTTCAGTGCTTGGTAAAGGCAAAAAAGGTACAGTGTTTTTTTTTTTTCGTTTGTTTTTCTCCCGTAAGAGGACGATTTATATTAAGCGTGAGTTTTGTCTAGAACGTTTGAGAAAGGGGTCGTATTATTAGAAACACCCTTATTGACTTGTTTATACTAAATAATTGTTGCGAAAGGAACCACCTTATATTCTGCATGATATATGTCGGAGGTGTGTGTGTGTGTGTGCGCTCGCAGCGTACGAAACGCGTGCGAGTCGGTTGATGCAACATATTATAGATACCGTAGTTGTGCGTATATAACATAGATAGAGATATTAATTGAACGTAGGAAAACTTGTGTACATAATTCGAATTTTGTAGACAAAAAAACTGTTTTTTTTCGTTCGAAATTATGCATAATATACGTAATGAATGGTTGATGAAGGTCAAAACGGTTGTACGAAATTAAGTATAATCCGAACACGTTCATCGTCCGATTTTATTAATTTCAACTAAAACAGCGCGGTGATCGATATGCCTTATCTGGTCTTCGGCTAAAAATCGTGTTACCACCGATGTGGAAAACTTCAAATTTTTCACCTCAGCCTTATGTACTAATGTATTTACTAATGCATTTTTATTTTTTTTTTGCGTGATGTATTTTCATTCTTTCGAGCGGATTGAAAATAGTGTTTCAAACGAATCGAAAAACTTACCAGTACAACATCCGTACGAATAATGATCAATATTAAAATATTAATAGTTGTACGTTTCACGATTATCATGTTCGATATTATAATAGTTTTTTTTTTCTCTAAATTATGTGTGCTTAATATTTTGTAAAAGAAAATACGTATTCGTGTTGTACATAATAGTATATATAAATAGAGCGTGCATTACATACTCGCAATTTTTACTGTATTATAAAACCGTAGACTGATACGGACTGCGCTTAAATGCGAAATCGAGTCGCCGAAATAATAAGCCAAGTGCAATCGTGGATGAAAAATGGTTTTACTTGATTGTTCCGCGAAAAGTACGTATGTATAATGATCAATGTCTGAGTGTCGATAAAATCATCAACGGGGGAAAAAAAAAGTATAAAAATTCTTTTCATCGTGGACAAAATCGTTAGTTTTTATTGAAAAAAAAAAGTTTAAAAATCGACTGCGACCAAGGGCGGTGGCGCCCGAGCCTGTTCTTAGTTGTTCTAGTCATGCGGCATGCCCGAAGAGAGGGACGGGGTACGCTGAAACTCAAAACGAAAGAACTATTCGATCGTAATAGTTTTACTGCGGGTAGTTTGAGTTTTGACCGATCGCGAGGGATGGGCTAAGTAGTTGAAATCATAGCGGAGTAAAATCTATTATAACATGATTGATACATTTACGAACGCTTCTCAAAAAGAAAGAATGAGTATTTCAATCGTTGAAACCATTTTTCCACTGCCCTCCATTGCGTACCGACGTCTAGAACGTGTTACAAGCGAGTGTTACACGCGCATGTCCGTAGGCTTGCGACTGTAACAATGTGATATCGTAACACCGCCGATTCGCCCCGTCCCCACAACGTTGTTATTATGAATTATCGGTAGAAAAACGGCGTGGTAGTAGTAGTACTACGGTGTTTCATACGGGGCGAGTTGATTGTGTTGACGAAATACAATAATCGTGTGTCGAACGATCCTCAGGTTTTCCTCGCACGCCCACGTTCAAAGACCGAATGCGGAAAAAAGGCGTCTGCGCGTCCATGTGGAGGGCCGAAAAACGTTTCCGATTTTGGGTCAGACGGATGGTCAAAGCGCAGTGGTTCTATTGGTTCGTCATCGTGCTAGTGTTTTTCAACACGGTGTTCGTGGCCATCGAACATCACAGACAACCGCAGTATATAACGAATTTCGTTTGTAAGTGTGTTATATATAGCAGCGTAGTTCTTCCGATCTTCCGCGTTCTATTACGATAGTGTTATAACGTTTTTTTTTTTAAAAAAAAGAACGAAAACGTGAAAAAAAAATATTAAGAGTTTATATTACTATGGTTGCTCGAAGCCGTCGTCGTCCTTGGGCTCTCCAGTTGGGTGAACCGGTGAACTTAACCTAACCTGACCGATACTCGGGAACTCGGGTCCCGGCTTAAAGCGAAACGGATAAACAAAATTACACGCGCTTTTTTCCGAGATTCCGAGCGATGCAGAGAATGTATTGTTTTTTTTTCCCCCCATAATCACTTTTGCGAACAGCTGGGGAGCGTTTGTGTCGTCGAAACACTGAAAAGTTTGAAAGTAGACGGTACTTTATACGAAGCGCTTTTTTTTTTTTTAATTTTTCGAGTTATGGCCCGAAAACTTTTCGGAAAACCGGTAAAATATTAAGAGATTACCCGAATTCGTTAAACACATCATTTCACGCCCCCTTTCTAAATTTCTGCGCGTTTTCGCAGACTGGTCGGAATACATATTCCTCGGGCTGTTCATGGCCGAAATGTTCATCAAGATGTACGCGCTCGGTATACGAATTTACTTCGATTCCGCGTTCAACCGTTTCGATTGCGTCGTCATTATGGGCTCCATATTCGAAGTCGTATGGTCGTACCTCAAAGGCGGCTCGTTCGGTCTGTCCGTGCTCAGAGCGTTGCGGTTGCTACGAATATTCAAAGTGACAAAGTAAGTTTTACCAAACGCTTACAGTTGAGAAAACATCAGCCGACAACTCATGATGGATGACGCGCGTGTGTGCCGTAATTTTTTGATTCTGTACTTTTTTCCTATGAACACGTTACCGTCTTTAATCAGATACTGGTCTTCGTTGAGAAACCTCGTGATATCGTTACTCAACTCCATGAGATCAATCATATCGTTGCTCTTCCTGCTGTTCTTGTTCATCCTGATATTCGCACTGCTCGGCATGCAGTTGTTCGGCGGACAGTTCAACTTCGAGGAAGGGACGCCCGCTACGAATTTCAATACGTTCCCCGTAGCCTTGCTGACCGTGTTTCAGGTTTGTATACCTCCGTCCGTGTATGATTTTCGTTCATATCGTGCTTCATTACCCCGTCTTGACGATTGAAATGTTAGATTCTAACCGGCGAAGATTGGAACGAAGTCATGTACCAGGGCATCAAAAGTCAATCGCAAACTCAGGGCGGCGGCATGATATACGCCCTGTACTTTATTATTCTAGTGTTGTTCGGTAACTATACACTCTTGAACGTGTTCTTGGCCATCGCCGTGGACAATTTGGCGAACGCTCAAGAGTTGACGGCCGCGGAAGAAGAACAAGAAGAAGAGGACAAAGAGGTACGCGCTGTCACCGGCGAAAATATTGTTGTATACGTCGTTCCAAAACGATTGACTTGTTTCGGTTTTTTGTTTGTCCCGACGTGTAGAAGCAACAACAAGAACTTGAAAAAGAAATGGAAGCTCTGCAAATGAGTACGGACCCGTCCAAAATGGAAATGATACCAACGTCGCCGTCGCAAAATTCCAGGTAAAATATTTGTTAACCATGTCCATGACTGTGTTTGACATTAATTTATGAAATAATTCGAAGTGTTTCGCTTATCAGACATCACCGGAAACACCATTCGGATGAACCCGATAGTAAGACGGAAGAAGAGGAGGAAGAAGAAGACGAAGGTCCAAAACCTATGTTGCCGTATTCGTCGATGTTTTTGTTGTCGCCTACTAACGGGTAACTGTAGTTAATTTACGATTATGTGCACAAAAGTTCGTCATAAATAATTCTGAATCTTTTGTTCGTAATAATTCGAGAATATCTTTTCGAAATCGTTTACGTTTACTGCTATTGTTTACAGCATTAGAAGAGCCGCACATTGGATAGTAAATCTGAGGTATTTCGATTTTTTTATAATGATTATAATCATACTGAGCAGCGTGGCGCTAGCCGCTGAAGATCCGATCAACGACAATTCAGAATGGAATCATTACCTAGACGTAGTGGACAACGTTTTTACTGTGATATTCGCCATAGAAATGATACTCAAAGTAATTTCGACGCGAGCGAAACCGTTTTCTAACGGTTCAATAATTCATTTCAATGTTACAGATCATCGATCTAGGAGTGATATTACACCCAGGTTCGTATCTCAGAGAATTTTGGAATATAATGGACGCGGTGGTCGTAATCTGTGCTTTTGCATCTTTCATATTTCAAAAGAGGTAATGCCATATGTCATTAGCGTATATTTTAGTGATTACCAACAGATACAGTATTGGTCTTTAGTGCAGAATAATGTTAAAATATGTGTAATAATATACGGATTTTATTGGTATGTGTTCGGTACAATTTTAGCGGCGGTTCCGTCGGTACGAATTTATCGACCATCAAATCGCTTCGGGTGCTAAGGGTTTTGCGACCCCTGAAGACCATTAAACGCGTGCCGAAGCTGAAAGCGGTTTTTGACTGTGTGGTCAACTCGTTGAAAAACGTAATAAACATATTGATAGTGTACATATTGTTTCATTTTATATTTGCCGTCATCGCTGTACAACTCTTTCACGGAAAGTTCTTCTACTGTAACGACAGCAGTAAATCGAACAACAAAACTTGCCAGTGAGTTTAGAAGTCGATCATAATCTTTAGTGTTGTGTAACGCCTGCAAAGCGATCGGAAATTGGCAAAACGTATCGACACGTTTTTTTCAACCTGCCTCCCCCGATTAAACCGTTTGCGATTGTGTGCCCTTCACAGACGCAATTAAAAGATCTGAATTATAAAGTTTTGGAAGGGTTGGTTTGTATTAAACCCCCCCTAAAATCTAATGCTATTTAGTGTATTTTTTCGAACAGTTAGGTAGGGTTTTAGACTTGCAAGGTCTAAGACCCCTTTGACCCCCCCAAAATCGCTCATACGGCTACATTACACATCTGGTTAATCTGCTTTCACGTGTCCTGGCGTGTATCGACTAGCAGTATTATACGTTTTTACTGTTTTCAGGGGTTATTACTTCAAGTACGAAGCCGGTGAAACGGAAGATGTCAATTCGCAAAAGTTTATGCCGGTGCCGGAACCCAGGGAGTGGAAACAGCAAGACTTTTACTACGACAACGTGGCGGTCGCGATGTTGACGTTGTTCGCCGTGCAGACTGGCGAGGGTTGGCCTACGTGAGTACTACACCCGTCGCGAACACCCGAATAACATAGGGTCACAGGGACAACAGCTCATAATAAAGTTGCCGTGTTTTGTTGTCAACAGAGTACTGCAAAACTCCATAGCGGCCACGGGGCTGGACGAAGGACCCATACCGAATTATCACATCGAACGATCGTTGTTTTACATCATATACTTCATCGTGTTTCCGTTCTTCTTCGTCAACATATTCGTCGCTTTGATCATCATCACGTTCCAGGAACAGGGCGAGGCCGAACTGCAAGACGGCGAAATCGACAAGAATCAGGTACGAAACTCTTGAGTCGCGGAACGACGTGTAACCAGACGGCAAAACTTTAAAATTTATAATCAATCGGTAGAAAGTGTGTAAAACAAAAGAACCGCGTATACGATGTAACTGCAACAAGATATTTTGTAGAAATGAAAAATTTTTAATACTGTATTCAAAACGAGCGAACCGAAACTCCGTGCAAACGTGTTTTTACTTTTTGCGTATGAAAAATACCTCTACCAAACAATCGCCTGATAAGTAATTTTTATACTAAATTGGCAATACATTTTTATGAGTTCTGAGGAAATCACGTAAAACAGATTCTTGATAAATATTTACACTGTCCGTCGTATCTTAGTACACGACGTGTTTTATGCGTTAATCACGAATATTAGTACGAAATTCCACTAACGCGCGTGTTATGTTAACTGATTGCGTCTGAAAAGATATTTTAACGATCCGAATAAGCGCGAAAAAGTAATTTTTTTCCATTATAATAATTAGCTGTTATGATGATGTTAAAACAGTTCGTCTTTTGATTTCTGTATCATCGTGTATATCAACTGAAGTCGTGACTCG
>CM029362.1:20085492-20111283 GCA_017140985.1 Hormaphis cornu
ATATCATTATCTCTAAACATATTTTTTCTGTGTCTCGTAGAAACAACAAAAGTCTAGGAAATCATTGGCCATATTTATATTTTGGAAACTCCTTCGCCCTTCTAGATTCGCTCTTCCGCGCCACTAAAAATTATTTATGTGTGTCATAATGAAATTATTTTTTAACGATTTCCACGACGTTTTTTTATACGCTACTGCCGCTGCCTCCGCCGCCGCCGCCTGCTGCCGCTATGTTTAATAGTCAAGGCTGGGAATGAACTCGTTAGATTTCAAATAAATTAATCAACTCGATTGCTCATTTTCTTCGTTAACTCTTAACGTAATAAGTCAACTTTTATGAAATTTAACGCTTTAACATTCAGTCGATCTGTAATGGTTACAATTTAGTTTTAAAACACTACAAACAATAAGTATTAGTAAGAAGAAAATTTCAAAAGAAAGTACGAAAAAAATTGTTTAGAGCTTAGGAAATGTTAGACCAGGTGCAAAACTATGTCAATTCAAAATATATGAACAGATTTAAAAAATTAAAACAATCGACATTTACTTTACTTGACTTTTCAATTAACTTAACATAACGAGTCAAAAAAGTTGTGAACTTGTGCTCAGTCTTGGTTATGGTTTTTTATTATTATAATTATGTCGTTGTGACGTAGCTTGGCGCCAAAAAACACTCTCACGATCGTTTCGCACGAGAACGGTATGTGAACGCATACGGTTGTATCGATAATATTTTACCGAACTGTGCGGAAAACGACGAATAATCCTTGTGTTTTTTGCTTTTTTTTTTATCTTAAAAATATCGAACACCGGAAATCCGTGTACAGGAGTAGTAAATATCTTAGTTCCTTCACAACTGAAACAATAATAAACCAAATTTTTTTTTTTTAAAAATGATTACGATTCAGAATAATATAATAATAATATAAATTCAGAATTTTTTTTCTTTTAAATTTCAATAAATAAATATTCGTGAAATTTAATTTTCAACAACGGGGTCAATCTATAAATTTTAAATCTAAATAACTTTAAAAAAAAATTAATTGATGAAAATCGGCCAAGGACAGCAATATGTATCGATTGTACATTTACAAGTTACAGATTTTCAACTACAAAACTTAAACTAGTGAGAAAGAACTTAAAATGCAAAATTCTGATTTCTAAACTGTTGTAACCGACTAGAAAATAAATGAAAAATTTTTAAAATATTTTTTATGGTCATCATATAAGCCTATAAGTATACTCTACCAAACCATTTAAACAAAAATTAACTATGGGATATTTCCCCTGAACAAGACCGAGTGAGTGTATCAATTTCATACTTTTCCTGATTTTTTTTTTTGGCGTTCTAATAATCTATATTAATATAGGAATTTTATCCATAATAATAATAATTAATCACTATAATTCAATACATATATTGCCGGCATCGTATTATAAAATGATGTAAAATATAATTTCGGGTCTAGAACACAGTCGTTGAACAAGACTATTTTAAAGAATATCAACCAAATAACGGTAAAAAACACAAGGAACGATTATCATTTTAATATTGTTTTTATGTTCGTGTTTACGAAAGAAATCGACCGCGCGTCCCGGTCGTTTCTACGTATTATACTTGCACCACATAAAATATACAATTTTTGAATTTATTTTTGAACCTATAACTGCAACAATCGGTGAAAAATTATCGATTGGATAGAGTGAAGAGATACGTTTGTTATATAAAAACATGCTATACGCCTGTCGAATCACTTCAAACCTAAAATATTTAAAAATTACGTGGCTCGCCGTGATTTCTGTTGCGCACTTTACATAGTATATACATTTTGGTAAAGTTTAAACTATTACGTATAATAGTCACTCGCTTTTTGCTGTTTTACATGATTACCACGTGTTGGTAGTCGATGACAATAAGTAGCGCCATTTTTAATTTTTTACATCACCATAAGCATAATATTCGGTATAAACGATCGCCACGGGTCTGGTGAAATTTTCGGGAGTGTAAAATTGTACACTCCTTCAGTTTTCGTTTTTTATTTCAATATTTTTATACAGCCATAATTTTACTAAATGCATAAAAGTTAGAAAGAAGTATGTACCTATACACATTTTTAAATTTTACGCCTAATCGGGGTTTGAATTCTTCGAAACACTACCTCGTTTTTTATCCTCTGTACTTTAAATTAAGACATTTTTTAAATTTACATTTAGCCATGATAATATTACCGAATATTAATTTAAATGGTTCGTTTTTTTTTTCACACACAAACTCATTTGTTACAGGCGACTTTTATAAAAAGTACATTATACTCTTACAATTATTACTGTTTATATACATTCGTGAACTGGCGGTATATCATCGTACGCATATTTTTTTTATCGTAACAATAATATGTTTTACAGCGAAAACGTTTTTTCACGATGTTCGCGTGCACAATATCCAACGAAATAGTACAGAAATTAATATAATATTTAAATAGCAAAAAATTACGGAATTATTTCTTTAGGGTTTGACAAAAATGATTGTAAACTCGTTTACACGTCAAAAAAAGCGGTTGTAGCACACTAATCCTTATAAAACCAACGATAAACGTTTGTCCTAGAAAACAATCGCTACGCTTTAAATATTGACCACTCTGTATATATATGTGTATAATAATCGTTGTGTGTTTGATATTATTATGTTCGCGAGCTTCGTGCCTAAAATTCTGCGCTCTTGTATACTCCGATCGTTACGATGTAACAAAAACAAAATAATAACAAATATTATTATTATGTTGTGCTTAAAAAAAAAAAAACGCGAAAATCAACGCTTTAATATGTATTGGTTTTCTATCAGGGGCGGCTCCAGAGATATGTCGGATAGTTCACATTTAGTCTTGAGAAAGTATGCGAAAAATCCACCATAAATCCTTCTATTTTTTTTTTTTTTTCGTTATAAAACTAGTAATTATACAATACGTTATGTCTATAAAATAAGTATTGAACACCTCTCTACGATGCGGGTTTTTTTCTCGCGGTCTGCGAGCCGTCCCTTCTTGTACAATATCATTGCCGTCGACTCGAGGCCGTCGCATGGAATCCGCTCGTCGCGGTGTGCGGGATCTGAGCGGTGCTGCAGCTCTGAGCGAAACCGAACGATCTCTATTCGTTCTTGCGACAACACTAATATTAACGCGTGTAAGCCCCAAAACGTTTTATTATTTTTAATTTTTCAGGAAAACTTTATAAACGTCGGTTTCCTCCGTTTGTTCCGCGCCGCGAGACTGATAAAACTGCTCCGGCAAGGTTACACGATACGAATATTGCTATGGACGTTCGTTCAGTCGTTTAAAGTAAGCACACCCACAATATTAAACCCCCATATTTTTCATCTTCTTCAACTTTGCCGTCTTTCTTCGCCGACACATCAACCACCCTCATATCGTTTTCAAATGTTTTCTCATCCATCTCATCTTTTGTTCATAGCCGCTCTTACTGCTTCAGTTCCTTCTCTGCTCGTCACATGTCCAAACCATCTATTTTCCCTCATCTTGTTGACGCGACACCAATACTATCTCTTGCATACTTATTTCTTATATTCTATCTTTTCTCGTTACTCATCAAAGCGTTCTCATTTCCGTTTCTATATTTTCCTGTCGACCGCCCAACGCTCCGAACCGCGGCTGGTTTCACCATTGTCGGTCCTGTAAAACCTACACTGATTCTTGAATTGTACTGGAAAAAAACAAAAAAAAATACTACTATTTTCGCGCCGTTTCGCAGGCTTTACCGTACGTCTGTCTGCTGATCGGTATGCTGTTTTTCATTTACGCGATCATCGGCATGCAGATTTTCGGCAACATCGAACTGGACCCGAACACGGACATCACCAGGCACAATAATTTCCAAACGTTCGTCCAGGGTCTGATGCTGTTGTTTCGGTAATGCCAGGCGAAAAAATTCGCAGAAATAAAACAACGAACGTACCTAATATCAAATTTAAAAAAATAATATAGAAGGGGTACGGTGTTGAGTAAAATAATAGTTAATAATGTTCCAGACGAGAGTACATTTTAAGCGGTAAAAATATTTTGTTAAAAATAAAGGGGTACTTCCCGATTCAGTTCGAGCACTAAATAATAGTGTTGTTCACTGAACCCTAAATAAATATTGTTAACAGTTGTTTATATTATAACAGCTGTACTCGACATAGTTTTATAATTAGATCTGGGAACTCGATGCACTAAAAATCACAAAAAGGTATAAAGTAAAGTAGCTAACATATATGTTTCACTAACTATTTTAAAATTAAAAAAAGTATCGATAGTAATTTTAACTCAAAACGCACAAAATTTATTAAGATAATTTTAAAACCACAGTAGGCTTAATCGAACTATTTTTTAGTAGATATAAATGTTTAATTTAAAATTACGTACAGTAAATTTAAATTGATTGTTGGAACTTAACCTAACCTTTGTATAATTCGGTAAAATTATGCTACAAATTCCAACGATTATATATAGCTATGGTATAAAATGCATAGAAAAATCAAAAAACCACCGTAAAACTTTAAGAAATGACGTTTTAAAACAATCAGATACTTAAGAATGTAAATTAAGAGTTTTCGATTCAAATTTGTTGGTACGTATATAACTCAAACTTTCCGGTGAAAACGTTTGTTGTTTTACAAGAAACAAAACAAAAATGCATTTCTTACAAATTATCCTTAGACTTATAATATGCATGTAAGTTTTTAGAATAATAATAATTTTACTTTTTCACGTTGCAGATGCGCCACAGGCGAAGCGTGGCCGTCGATCATGTTGTCGTGTAACCAAGGGAAAAAATGCCAGGGAAAAGAGGGCAAACCCGGCTACAACGATTGCGGTTCAAACATGGCTTACATGTACTTCGTGTCGTTCATATTTTTCTGCTCGTTTCTGGTGAGAGTTAAACGAAGTTTTTTTCGTTTATTTTTGGTTCCTATAAACATGATGTATAATAATTCCGAAGCGATAAAGAACGATAGGTTTATCAAACTTTTGTTGTGTTTCGGTTACGATAGCAATTACGATTGTCAATAACTATTACAATTACGATTGCAAACGTTAAACGTTCATTTTTTTTTTTATCCGCGTCTTTCACAAACGCATATTATGGCGGAATTTAGACGGTTTTCATTACCGGCGTAGGTACCGATGGATTCGATAAGAATTCCGAAAACCGCCGATTCGAATTCGTTATGACGTCTACTTTGGATTGGCTTTCTCACTTTTTTAAACAGTTTCCTTAATGTAAAAAAACAATTTTTTTTAATTCGATTCGTAATAATTAAGGGGACAAAATCGTAAATCTGTAGATCCAATGTAGACGTAACGAATTCAAATAGGTTTTCAGAATATTCCTATCGCATGGGCGTATCAATCGGATAGGTAACGCTGAAAACAAAAAAAACCGACTTAATTCCTATGGTTCGCGTGTGTAAGATAGAGAAGAAAAAAACTCTAATCCTTTTAAATGATAATAGATTGTACATGCCTACATGATATTTGTACGTATAATATGTAAATAAATATTATGTAACGGATTTCTAGAACAGTGTTTTTATATTTTGGTATTGAGTTACATGTAGAATAATTATTCATGTAAAAATAAAAATATAAAACAAATTTCTAAAAAACATTTTTGTTTATATTACACGATAAATACGCGTTTCGAAAACACATGTTTTCATCATCAGTGTTTTTCGTTGTTGTTGATGATGAATTTAACATTGTTTTTAAAGTACGTACTTGTAATGTAAACCAACATTTTTCGTAGAGATTGGCTTGAAATAATTATATTTATACTAAATTTTTTAAATATTTTTATTTTTTTTTTTTTTGTGAGGGAGCACATCACTTTTGCCGCGTATACGCTACCTACTATGTATGATTTTTTAATACGATTTTTTTTTTTTTTTTGCCCAGATGTTAAACTTGTTCGTGGCCGTCATTATGGACAATTTCGACTACTTGACGAGGGATTCGTCGATTTTGGGGGCCCACCATTTGGACGAGTTCGTTCGGATCTGGGCGGAATACGATCCAAACGCCACGTGAGTGTGTCCGATCGCGGATTTTACGTTTATATTTTTTTCAAACTTATTTCGCATGTCTTTCTAAGTCCTCTATAAAATATTCGTGTGCAGGATTGTGATCGATCGAATAGAAAAAAGTTTTACGCACACTGTTTTGACCGTGATACGTAATATTTAAATCGATATCAATTTTGTCGATTGATTGTCGGTGAATGGATCACCATAATACTTAATGTTTTTAGTCAATATATATAGAAAAAAAAGAAAAAAAACGATTGTAGGTGTTTCGTATTTATTTGTATACGAAATAAAGTATAAGTAGTAGAGGTATTAAAATTGAAGTACAATATTGTAGGATTTCTATAGAAATCAAAATACATAATAAATTACTGTTCAAATATTAAAATTTGTGAAATCGTTAGACGGTAAAAAATACAGAAACGTTATAGAAAGAAAGGGAGTAAATTTGGCGTCGGAAGAGAAGTTTTTTGGTGTAGCTACGTAAAAATGTCGTTTTTCAGGTATAGCCAATATAGCTGATATTTTTTGTTAAATTTGGTTCTTATCTGGACGTATGTATACTAGATAACTGAGCTCGCTCTCAGAATCAGTTTTTCGAACGCGACGATTTTTCATTGCTTTTAGCTATTAGATGATTAGAGTTTGAACCACAACTTCCGAAACATTGGCCTACCGAAAGAAGTTACCAACTCCAACGCCAAACAATTTTTCTTCCGACCTTTTTCTTACTAAAAACAATAAGTATTGTGACGATAAATTGTCATTGCGATCAATTCACCCGACACCAAGTAAAATGTTATAAACAAATCGAATAACGTTGTTGTTTTGTACTCGTACAGGGGGAAAATACATTACACCGAAATGTACGATATGCTCAAAAACATTGATCCGCCTTTGGGTTTCGGTAACAAGTGTCCTAACCGTTTGGCGTACAAGAAACTCATCCGGATGAACATGCCGGTCGACCAGGACGGAAAAGTACAGTTTACCACGACGCTGTTTTCCCTCATCCGGGAAAACCTCAGTATAAAAATGCGATGTGGTAAGTACCAATAGTGGTAAATCGTCAACGAGTTTTGTGTGTGAACCAGCGATTTTTTTTTTTTACATTTCATTCGATATTTGACAATTTTCGGTCTAAAAATATAGAACGTAAAAATTTTCAATTATTTGTGCCGGTCTTGGTTTGGTGAAACCTACAATTTTCAATTCGAACGATACAAAACTCTCGCACAGATCGAACAATATATTTTTCTACATACGGTAAAACGTTTTTGAAAATCTGCACTCAGAACGTTAATTTGTTTTTAAACATTTTTTTTTTTTTTACGTTGAAAGTTAAGATGTAATTCTTGTTTTTCAGCAAAAACTCCTCAATAACGTATTAAAATGTATAGAACGTACGAAACACAAACTTGGTACCGATTTCAAACAATTTCGTCTGTATAGAAATAAATTATTCCTATTTTTCGAGAGAGAGTTTGATTTATTATAACTTATAAGCAATGAGTTCTATGAGAACCGTATTTTTTGTTTTTGTTTTTTTTTTTAGTTTTTCAAACTTCAAACTTAATACGTAGGTAACATTGTTCCTTTGAAAACGGTGAACCGTCACCCAAAACAGTGACCTACGCCTTACTAATAAAATCACGATAGATACATTAGGTCATGTATATTATGTATTTTGTTTATGATAATAATGGTAATCATCAAATGAAGATGTTATGTTTTTTCCGTGTTTTACCTGACGTTGTATGTTAAAACATTAATTAAACTGTTATAAACTGTTTGTACCTAGTAATAATAATGGTATTATTAGCATTAATTTTAACAAACACGTAAATAGTATTACTAATTTTTCATAACAATGTTTGTAAAGCTGAAGAAATGGACCAGGCGGACGAAGAACTAAGAGAGACCATCAGACACATATGGCCGTTACAAGCGAGAAAAATTTTAGACCTTTTAATCCCGAAAATTGACTGTGGGTTTAATTCATCAGAATTTTATATTATACCTTTTTATACCTTTTTTTTTTTTTTTTTTATTGAAATTGAAAAACAATTTTGATTGTTTTAAATATTTCAGGTTTGAACGCCGGCAAGTTGACCGTCGGCAAGATATACGCGGGTCTGTTGATACTGGAGAGTTGGAAGTCCACAAGGTTTGGACAAGTCGAATCTTCGAATCCACAGGTAATATTTTATTTGTACTGTTGAACGTTTATGGTTTTTACAGTTATACTAAATGTGTAAAAATACTATATAACTATGCTATTTAGAAGATTAAAAAAAAAAAATGTACGAGTAAACATAATAAAGCAAAAAAAAAAAAAAAAAAAGAAATGGAGCTTTGATGTAAACTCAAAATATAAATAATAAATATATCTGTCAATATGTGGACCTGAGAATGGGGGTGACGGGGTGGCTAGGATTCAAACTTTTAAACAACTCTAACAAAGAACCAATTTGATCCCGAATACATTTTGTAGATTTTAGTCGGTTGTTTATTGATTATTATTATTATTTGAGTGTTGTTATCCCTGTTATAATTTTATTTCTATGAATTGACATACCATAATATATTATTATATTTGTTTTGATAAATAATTATCGGTGAGTGTTTATTTTCGTTGGACCGGTTACGATAATGGTTTCCATTGATGTGTTTTTGAAAAATAATTATTGTTTTTATTTGTGGGTGTACAGTGCATGCGAGATCTGTTATGATTTCAGGTTGATTTTATTTTGTCCTTATTTTTAATTTTGTGTTTCAGTTTTCGATTTGTTTTTATTTTTATAAAGAATCATTGTTGTGTGAGTGAATTTTCATTTTTTTTTTTTTCTTACTAACAAGCAATCAATGTGTCTGTTAGGTTCGAAATCAACGATTTACAAAACAAATATGTAATAATATAATAAAAACACCACGAAATCATGTTCTCTGCATCGTCTTATTTCGGGTGCGTGTTATATGGACACATAGAATTTTTTTTTTTTTCATTTTTCATAAAAAAAAACAAAGCTACGACATTGAACTTTGTGAACACATGGACAGAAACACGTTTTGCTTTTACACGTTCACACCCTGTTTGATGGTATTTTTGTTTTACCTACTTTTTTGGTTTTTTATATGTTGTGAACTCCCCGGCCCAATCATTTTATAAAAAAAAAAAAAAAAATTTAAAATATTTTCATTGATAAAATCTAAATCGTTAAAACGTAAAATTCGAAATGGTAAAATACAAATAGACATTTTGTTTGTTGTTGTATTATTATTTGTATTTGTTTAACTATTATTGTTTATAGCGTTTAACATACTATGATATTTTGATATTACAGTTTATTTTTTTTTAGTAAATAGGAGATATTGTTATAGTCAGTGAAGTAGGTTAAATACATATTTGATGTCATTGTTTAGTGTAGTATGTGCACAAAATAATAATTTGTCAATGTGTGAAGATTATTATTGAAGGTTAGGTGGAAATTTTTTTTTAGGCGTACAATATACGTGGAACACTGTTGATATTATTGATAATCTTAGAATATTAATTGTAGAACACATAATATTATTTATTTAGAGCATGGAAAAAAGGGTTGAACGAATTTACCTAGTAAACGGAAATACTAAGAACAGTCGACATAGAGACGGTTTATATTTATGTGTTTGCTTTCAGGATATTGCAGAACATAGTTCCCCAGAGCCGGTAGTATTTAATTGAGTTTATTTAATTTTTTTATAAAAATCAATACCATATTTATTATTATTTTATACTTATATTTTTGACCATTAGTTTTGTATATTTATTAGTTTTTTAATTTTTTTTTTTTTTTTTTTTATATATTAGTTATTTTTTTTTTATTACTACTATTATCATTTCTTTTTTGTATTTACAAAATCAATAATTTATTATCATTCCAATTTTTTTTTTTTTGTACAGTTTCTTTGTAACGGTTTATCCTACGTCTTTAACCACGTTGTTTCATCATTATGGCACTAAGGTCGCTTAATCTATTTTATCAAAAGAAAAACAGCGTTTTGACAATTTAAACTTTTTTTTATGAATCGTTTTTATTTTCTATTATAATGTTTTAACTATAAAAATATGCATGCACAGACATAATCAACGGTCCCGTTTCATATTGGCCCAATACTTTTGGTTAGGAAACTTTTTATTTAGTTTGAATTCTATCTGTTATTAAAGGCACTAAATATTTAGTTTAAAGTAATTAAGATGTTAGCTAAAATAATTTGAAGTATTTATAAAATGGTAAAACATACAAATAATAGCTGGTTCATGCGGGTAGATGTTTTATAACTACGATATTAGTATGTTGTGTACACTCATGTTGTAAACTTTACAGACATCATTTTACGTTTGCGAATTTTGGATCATTAGTTGAACGAAGAAAATATTTTTAATGAACATCTTAATGTATAGTTGCTCACATTGTTTTGTAAAAAATTTACAATTTTTTATTCATTTTTTTGATTAAAGAAGGTGGAATCTTTCCAGTCTTAAATTACAATATTATCATCCCTTTATTGCACACGGGCCTCCGTCCGTAAGTTATTTCACTTTTTTTAAATTATTTTATACTTGCGTTCTAATAAACTCTTATAAAAGTATTTTTTGATTAATATAATATCACGATAAAATATCAACGTAACTTTCGATTGAATTGTCTGGACGTGTTTTCTATTCTAAATGCGCCATCAGTTTTGTAAACAACTATTTACATTATTATTTTGTTTTTACCATTATCATTATCTTTATTTATTTATTTTTTTTTTTACCTTATTGTGTTGTTTATTAAATTTTATTTACGAGTCCTTGTCCTATTCTATAATATAGAAGCACAAAAAACCGAATCACTTGAAACGAATAGTAATAATTATAATACCCAAATCCTTTACACACTCGGAAACATGTGTATAATAGTTATATATTTTTATAGTTTACCTTACTATATTATATTATTTAATACCATAAATTAATATAGATAACGTAAAATTGTATAGAAGTACCTATACGTTGTTTGTCTATTAGACCACAGTTCAGTTTAGAGTCTTTTATAACGTAGCGCTGAATCATCTTTTTACTATATTCTTATCAACTTGTATATTCTCTAAATTTTTGTTATTGTTTTTAGTACTACTACTATTTTTTTTATACTTCATCTATTTTTACGAAACGTGACCACATTATTCATGTATTATAATATATATATATAGCACGGGTCTCTAAACGGATCGATATAAATTTTTAGCGAATTATACATAAATGTTTTTATACTCGGTGCTTGGATAAAAAACACAGTTAAATAAAAAATGAAATCGCCTACTATTGATGCGCCTCGCAAATACACACTAGATCATTTAGTGTACCAACTATCAAATCAAACGCTAGAATACTTTTTTTTAAAGAAGTTATCTCTCCCCCACAAAAAATCAAAAAAAATCAAGCACTGTTTATACTAATATTTTATTTCATATCGACTCAATACACAAAAACACATAATTGTATTATGTCTATTAGCATTTTATCGTTATTAAAATTTCTTATACTATATTTTATTATAAAGTGTCGTAGTGTTTTTCTATATTATTATGTTTTTTACATTATTATAATATATATATATTTATCGCTTAAGTAGAAATTTTATTGCATTTTTGTGTGTTCACCTGCATTCTTAGAGAGTAATGATCCTTGTTCGTATATAGTATTGCGTTGGTCGCACGAATGTATACGCGTATCACGTGTGTGTAGTGAGTAGATGTGTTTTTTTTTTTTAGAACTGTTTGATTTGTTGTTTATTTCTCGTTTTATTTATAAATAACGACGATATAAAATCTCTAAAGATAATATCATACCGTTATTGCATTCGGTAAACATTTTCCTAAAACGATAATAGTAAAAAAACCAAATATATAATAAAAAAAAAATCGAGACATTCGATGATAAAAAGAAAAAAAATAAATTCATATTGTTATTATTTGTTCTAAGCTTATGTACAACACCCGCTTGACGACGACAAAGCTTTAATACATCTTCGCGTAAGAACCGCGTACATATTTATTACCGTTTACAAAGCTTCTATTTTTATTAGGGAGATGTGGTGGTGGTGGTTAGGCCATACGAAACTATAATAATATATATATATAGTTGCACACTGTTGCACTCCTGACGAGCTATAATATACTATACTATATTACTGTAATGTTTGCTAATTTTTTTTATTTATCGTTTTCTTCCATCTCTATTTAGTTTATCATACCTATGTTAATACATACTATTCCGATGCCTGTTTTTTTTTTTTTTAATATAAATAAAAAACGTTATTGTGTACACGTTATTTCGAACAGCATTCGTCGTTCTTCACGTGTCTGATGGAGGCGGCGGGCGCGACCAACTGGAACGCGGAGCGTGGACAGGACGAGGACGAAAACAGCTGTTTGCTGACCAGGAACAACTCCAGGACCAGGTAAACATATCGGCGGTCGATCGATTTTTAATTGGTTTTTTTTTTTCCCCCGATTACAAGAATAGAATAACGAATTGACAGAGCTCGGTGTGTTCGTTCGATTAGTTTCGCACAGAATTTTTACTACCATACAGGCTCATCGCCATGTGCGTGATTTTCTAAAAATTAATAAAAAAAAAAAACGTAAATTAATTCCGCGTGGCGCGAAAGATTGTTATTTTTTTAATTCGTCGATCGTAATATTATGTTCGGCGACTTTGTCGAGAACGTTTCGATGATTTCAGTTTTGCCAACGCTTAGAACATCTAATTCTGACTTCTCGATTCTATATATTAGGCGTAATTCGTGTATGTAACGCGGTGAAAGTATTATGTAGGGTTTAGAACGCGTTTCTTGATAACATGTCGACTGCCGGATTCAGGAAGGATTTCAAGAAAATTTGTTGTTTGGACAACACATTATTTTGGAGATCAGTGTTTTAAACGTTCTACAAGTTTTATTTTTAGACATCTGTTATACTGGAATTATATTACAATCATAGATTTGCCTGACAACGGTATCAATTCGGTACAAAAAAATTTTTATTTTTGTATAATAATTCAAACACCGGTATATCAGATAATATTACACACTTGTACGCCGACGATATTATAGTTAATCGTAAAACGTACAATATTATTTACCGCAATAGTTTCGGAAACGGTTTTCGAAAGAGATCCGTTCTTCTACTCTTCTCATTTTGGCTCATTTTACACTCGAGTCCAATTCAGCTATAAATATATCGTTTTAAGTTTACCGACTTTTGTATTTTGACTGCGGTGTTTTACTAAGATCGTATACCATATTGTAACACCGGTATGTTATAACGATCGGATGGTTTTGTTTGTTTCAGGTCTAAAAAGGTGATAACCGTAGATATGACAAAGTAATATTTACACTTGAACACGCGTTGATCCGACCCCAGAGAGTTCGCTCAGTCCCGTTTTAAATATTCACCTAAACTCTGAAATGGGTTTAACTGTGAAATAATATACTTACGAGAAAATAACATTACCAACCGTACCGTAAATACGACGTACTTTTGTGTGTCGTACAGTGTATTATTGTATTATTAATTACTTACACTGCTTTTTATTTTACTTCTGCGGTTAAAAATTGCGAAAAAATAATAATTAGTTAAAATTAATAATATTTCCGATCGATTGTCGAGCTTCGACGATTGTATTTACCGCCCTGTTACAAAAAAAAAAAAAGAAAAACGTTTTATTGTATCAAGTGACTACAATCTGTGTGTAAAACGGTTCTGTGTTTGTGTATTTTCAGCGGTATATAACGCAATCCAAACGTTTGAGGAGGAGACGTGGCGATATTTTAGAAAAGGTATTGATTTTGACGGTTTGAGATTTTACGGACTCCCCGGAGAAATATAGACATAATTTAATATGTTATTGTGTTTTTTTAATTCGTTGGTTTTTCTTTCTTTTTTTTTTTTTTTCTTTTACATATTTATGTGCATCATAAATATGATTACATAACATATTTTGTATATTGTACCTGTTTCGTAAGATATATATTATTATTACGTAGAATACTCTTTTAAATTTCGATTTTTGTTTTTGTTTTTGTTGGAAAACTAATTTTTTTGTTTTTTTTTTACGGGTTTCGACGAATATTATTTACTTAGACCTTGTTTTGTGTGGTTGCATAGACTCTAGTCACTTGATGGAACTCTCTAATGCATCATATAGGTACATAATATCGTTATGTATTATCATTATGATCATTATGGTCGGTATGTATTAGTATTGTACTAGTGCTGTGCTGGACATCGGATCCGGATCGTAACTCATTCAAACCGGACTTTATAAGGAACAAAAACAAAATGTAAAATGAATTAAATCATAATACCAACTTTTTTCTACATTCCGCCATATTTTTGTGATCTGCAATACTTTTAACGACTAATACACACCCGTGCGGTATTTTCTCTCCGTTTCTTTTTATAGATTTGATTAGTTTTTGTGACTAATATTTGAATTCATTGTGAAAATTCAGTGGTAGTTTTGGGGGGCTCGCCTTCGATTTTAAGAGTTATTATTATTATCTTATTTAGAAGTCTTTCGTCGTATAGGTCGTACATGCATTTCAAACGACTGAATTTGCTGGATTTACTTTAAATACCTACTAGTTTTATTCAATCCGAATATAACCGCGGATTGAATCCGGGAATCCAGTAGGGGCAAGTCGACTATGGTTAACCGCTTATTACTCTTGAAGTGTCGTATTAAACTTATTGAAATTTTTTACGGACGTTTTTAGAAGTCATTAGAAACGTTTTATGTTAATTTAAACGCTTCATATTATTATTAGTCGATGAAAAGTTATTTAAGTCTAATTTTTTTCAAGCAACTAGTCGTCAACCTACCCCACACGACAACTATGAATTATATTTTTAAACTAACATAAAACGTTTCGCATGACTTTACAGGATTTCTGTACACAATTTTAGTGATTTTGGACGAATACTCGGGAAGTTATAGGGGCAGTTAAATATTATAATAACGTCAACCTGCCCCAGTCTCCACTGTAAACACTTAAAATCAAATTATTTTCAAAATAAAAAACACCTCCAAACGTCAAAAATCGTTTAAAATCACATTTTTACTGTTATAACTTGTTATTGGTTTAGTAACGCTATAGTTGACTTTTAAATTTGGATTCGTCATCTTGCCGCCCCGTGCCCCGTCGACTTACCCTCAATCTCATTCCGATTTCCGAATTAGAAAAGCACTAGTATATACGTACCGTTAACGATGTACCCTATATGCATATAATCTTTTTAGACACGGAGATGATTGAGTTGTTGAAAATTCCATACTTACTTATATATTTACGTATTTATTTTTTATAGAGAGTTTAGATCGTTTATTTATTTATAATTGTACGATATTTCGACTTGCTAGGAGACGTAATATTATTATTGTTACAATGCGTAGTTCTTGTACAGTAATATACAGTTACCATATCTAACATAATTGAAATTATGTAGGTACATACCGCTATGGTATTAGTGTTATAAAAACATATTATTTTTCTCGTTGAATATATTTCATATAAACATTTGTTAATGAATTAGTGCGTTGGACGGACATTATTTCCGTCTGTTGTTACAAAATAATAATAATAATAATATGTATTACAGGATATACGTATAGATACGTGTATACATAATATTGATGAATAATATTGCGTTTAATAATATTATCATACATATGTATATATTTATACATATTCATTTTAACGTTTATTTTTACCAATTTGTTGTAATTTTTTTTAGTCTTTAATTTTGCACGATGCATGTGGCGCAAAATTTGCATGCTATTTTCGACATCTTATCCACTTTTTGTTCATTACATCAACATTGTATCTATATATAGAACTGTGGTCGGTTAGTGAAATGATTATTCTTCTCTAAACAACTTCCCTTTAAATTATATATATACAATAACGTTACCTATACCTATTTAATTCAATTATTTTATTTTCAGTTACGATCACAAAGTTTGTATAATATACGAATTGTATAATAATATTTCAATAATTATTGTTTCGTACATTGAACGCACTATCCTGTACTTGATCGTTTTTTTTTTTTTATGTTTTTATTAAAAATAATTTTTTATTTTATTCCCAACTCGATATTTTCCGATTGTTTTTCGTGATGTGTTCCACGAGAAGGTCATCCCCAATCACCGTAATCATAATAATAATGTTTACAATGAGTGTTTCATGGATTTCGAAGCGGTATATTTACTGAACAGGTTGATATCACATTGTTTGTATGGAATAGAACACGATGTGTTAGTAACTGTTTAAAAAGTTATGAAAAATAACTAAAAAATGCTATAATTGTGAGTCTCGCCGTCAACATGGCGCACGTCGATACGGTAATGAAATTCTTCCCACGTCTGCAGTGATGTCACACAGTATATTTGACACGCTGTTGGGCGAGTTAGTGGAAAAAATCAACTGCTCTAAGTTAAGTTAATTCGATTTAAAAAAAAAAATAACTATTTAGATTATAAGTTAAGATACTTATTTACTCGGTTAAAAAAGTTAAATTTTTTTTTTTTCCAAAAATATTCGCGAATCACAACATTTACAGTTTCTTCGACTTCGGTAGTTGGAAAAATAACCGATCAAACTAAAAAAAGTCTATGTATCGGTTGTTGGTTCAGCTTGATAACGAAAAAAACGTAAACAAACTTATTTTTGCAACAACAATTATAATTTACTACACAGATTTGTTGAACTGAATAAGTTGAAAACAAAAATAATTAACTTTTTAACCGCCGATGTGCTCGACCAGACATGTAAAGAGTTCCACTACCGTATTTAAGTAAACCTGGTAGAGTTCGCGCGTTGATTACCTTTGTTATTTTTACCTGAGTTATTTTTACTAAACTTCAAGTAGTCACTTTCTTTATGTTTTATGTGTTTTGTTACATTCGGATGTGTTATTTTTTTTCCAGTAAATATACAACTTTAAAATCCGGAAAAGACTTTGTAAACTCCTCATAATATATTTAAATACGATTATATATATTTTTTTTTTTTAGAATGCAGATTTCTTTTTACCCATTTATAGTAAATACTACCGGTAAAATAATACTGCATTCGTGCTCAGTGTACGATTTTGCTGTTTTGATCTTAAAAAACGCCTACACATTACGGCCGACTACTTTCGTACAGTCCATTCCATATAATAATCTAAAAAATAAATAATTTCATTTCCGACGGTCTGTTGATTTCCCCGTCGGTTTTAACACACAGGGTGTCTCGCCGTGAGCGGGTGTCCCCGAAAATAACTTTTTTTCTATTTATTTTTGTTTTTTTAATCTAATTTTGTTTTTGTCATCATACGCGAGCGTACAAATAAGTATTTTATTTTTTAACTCAAAATAAAATGTTTTTTTCTTTTATTTTTGAGTTGTAAAAAAGTCCAACACGGTCTACTTTTTCTGAATTTATTTAAAAATTTAGATCAAAAAAATTAGTTGATTCGGTACAAAGCACAATGAAAGTGGTCAAACATTTTGGTTTCGAATGAAACGGTGGTGGACAGTAAACATTTCACCATCGATGTCGATGTGAGTTGTTTCGTTTATTTTGCTCGTGATCCACAATATTATTATTAACCACGCTCCATAATCGATATATACCACCACGGTTATATACATAGCTACGTTTACTAATACTTTCGAACGATAACCGTGATCGATACTCGATAGGTTTGTTGCGTACAACGAAACATAGCTCCTTGAACGAAATCGCTCAGTCATATTAAAATAATAATTTTGGTAAATTTTTAATACAAATTACACACATCTTGTCTGTGTTTATGAAAGTTTTTGGTGTGAAAATTTTCAGAATAATCGTGCCCGTCAACTTATTGAAATTTTATTAATATCCAAAAACGTATTTGGATAATATTTAATCGATAAAAAGTTATTCCCGGGGACGCACGCTGATCGGTCGCTCGTGCCCGTCGTGGCGCTATTACGTCTGTTGTGCTAAAGTTTCGGGAAAGATGTAGTAATTTACGCGGAAAAATTCAATAAGAATAATAAACGAAATATCCATCGACGACCACGAACGGAACCATTCGAGCGCAAAACCGTGTACACTTATACTTATACGACAGGACGTGTGAACGATTTACAGGTAATGGAGCTGACGGACGTGGTCATCTCGTCGCGAAGACCGTCCGAAGAGTCGGCAAACTCAGAGGGACAGCCGTCCCAACACCAGAGCATGCACTTGCATCCCGGTTACAGGCAACAGAGATCGCGATCGCCCAGTATACGGTAAGCGGTCATCGAATCGATGGAATTATAGAGCATTGAAAAATGTCTATTCTTCTTTGTCTTCTTCTTCTTCTTCTTCTTCGCCTTTCTCCCAACTATTTGGGGTCGGCCACCCTAGTCCCATCCTTCCACTTATCACGCGATCGTTCACATCTCCTACACACACACACACACAACCCTCATATCTTTTTCAATTGTTTCCATCCATTACACCTCTGGTCTGCCTCTTTTTCCTTCAACGAAAATTTTCATAACCACTCTTTCATGTCTCTTCTCTCCGCATCCATCACACGTTCAAACCGTCTCAGTCTATTCTCCCTCGTCTTGTCGACTAATTATGTCTCTCACACGATCGTTTCTCATTCTATCCTCTCTTGTGACTCCACTCAATCCATGCGAGCATTCTCGTTTCCGCTACACTCCGTTCTATTTTCCTGTCAACACTCCGAACCACAAAACATGGTCACCGAACCTCTGCGAGACTTACCTTTTAGCCTAATTGGAACTATTTTATCACCTAACGCCTCGGCCTGGCTCGGGGTCGCTATTCCCTTCTGGTTTCCGTTCCATACAACCGCTCTGGTGGGGTTACTTTTTCGATTCTTCAAATGATATGAGGGCCCAACCCCTGTATTCATTGTCCCGCTTTATAACTAGCGACTTTTCCTTGAACTCTTTTCCTTATTTAACTTCTAAAGGTTCTGCTTACGGTTACACTTGTCATTTTCCATATACTTCACGTCCGTAAGTGTAGAATAGGTGTCATTGTTGCCGTGTACAGTCTCGATATTAGTGTAGTTGATTCAAAATAATTTTAGCACAGTTATCGGATACATCTTATTATCAGTTAATAAGACAAACTCGAGTGTGTACCAAAAAAAAATTAAACGTTTCGGAACAAGGGTCGCAAGCGTTGGCAAATTTTATACACATGATATTTACATTACGAGTTTGAGATAGGTCAGTTTTGAAAACCGTTATTTTAGCTGTATATTTCTTGAACGAAATCTCCAAAACGATTGATAAACTTCTTTTAAATTAGCTATCGTAAAAAGTTGTACGTTAAAGCATACAAAACTAAATCGTAAATTATTATTGCTGTCGTGCACCCACAGGAGAGAACGGCGGTCTCCATCACCGATCAGGCGGTATCACAATCATCCGCATCACTACCACCACCACAGTCATCATCCGCATGAAATCGGATTCAGTGATACCGTGTCCAACGTCGTAGAGATTGTCAAACAGGAGAACCGCCGTCATCCAAGAGGTAACTATTACCTATATATATATATTGTCTTTTTTTTTTTTTCTCAACTCAGTATAATATTGAAACAATGAAAAAATTATTGCTATCAAAACATTTTAGAAGTTTATGAAAGGGCCCTCGGGGGTTCCGTCAAAACAGTACGTATCTAGATGCGATCTATTATGAAAACAGCTTTTGATTCAGAACTAATTGTCCTCTTTGCGTCCCCACAACGACTATTTTTTAACTTTTTTTTTTTTTTACATATAAGACAATCGACAAAGTGTCAAAAACAAAAAATCTTGCTCTAGAAAACTATTTATTCAATATTTTCAGGTTTTGTTAAATTCTTTTTCAAAATGTATGATTTTTCTTACGGTTCAAAATTGCTGCGGGTGACAAAAGCCGAATTTTTTTTTCTTTACAATTCATCTGCGTGTAAGGAACATTGTACTGTTTTCGGTGAAATAACTTTTTGACAACACGTGCCGGGTCGCCTAATTTTTCGCCCCTCAATAAATGCAAAGGCCCCTCCCTTCTCCCCCTTAAAAAAGGCCGCTAAGATTGTCGGTCCCCGCAGGTTCGTGGTCGGCGTCCACGAGTCCCGTGCGGTCTCCCAGTCCGGACAGGTCGGAGAGCGGCCGCACGTACTACGGCACCACCAGCTTGGATCAGCGTTCGCGATCACCATCACCGGTGTCGACCACGGGCAGCGGCGGCCGTCACCATCAGCACTATCACCAGCAGCATCACCAACATCACCATCATGGCGGCGGCGGCGGCGGCGGAGCATCGGCTTCGTCGTCTGCCGCCGCCGGGCCGACGTCGTCGAGACAGCAGCAGCAGCAGCAGACGTCGGCGTCGCACCGCCCGCACCATCATCAGCCTCACCACGTGTCGCACGCGTCCCAACAGTTCTCGCTGTTCGGCGGCGGCGGTGGCGGACACGCGGCGTCCTTGTCGGCTATGATGACCGGCGCGTCCTCGGCGGCGGCTTCCGCGACGACGACGACGACTACGACGATGCCGCCGCCGTCGTTGCTGGTCAACAGCAGTTACCCCGTGCTGGCCGTGGCCGGCTGCAACCGGCGCCGGCTGCCGGCCACGCCCAACAAACCGTCGTCGCTGCAGCTCCGGCCGCCGCATCACGCGTCCTCGATAAACTTCCCGAAGCTGAACGCGTCGCCGACGCGCGGCGCCCCGGCCTCGCTGCCCAAGCCGCCGGCGTCGTCGGCCGCGGCCGCCGCCCGCCAGAGCATGGCCATGACGGCCATGCCGCCGCTCAGCTTCGAGCAGGCCGTGTCGATCGGCCGCAGCGGCCGGCTGCTCCCGTCTCCCGTGCGCAACGGGTACGCGGCCACCACCTGCAAACAGCCGTCGTCCGCGGCCGCGGTCAGGCGCCAGAAAAGCGTCGGGCGCGGCCGCATCGGCGGCGGCGGCCGGCACAGCGACTCGGACGAGGACGATTGGTGCTAACCCTTGCTGTCGGGCAGTGGCAGCGCGAGCGGCAGCAGTGTGGACGGCGGCGGCGGCGAGAGCCGTGGACCGCGGCAGAGAGTTGGAACGGCGCAGCAGAGGTCCCGGACGCGGTGGTCGCCTCGGCGGACGACGCGGCCGCCGACCGCGTCCTCGTCCTCGTCCTCTTACTCGCTGTTGGACTTCTCCGCGCACTCTGCAGTCGCCGCCGACGCAGCAGCAGCAGCAACGACCACCGCTGCCACCGCCCAGTTATGAATAGTTTAAATAAAAAAAAAAAAAAATGTTATTATTACTATAATGTGTGTTAAGTGTTTTGTAAAAATCATGTACCTCGTCGTCGTTTGTAATCTTGTCGTTTTTTTTTTTTTTCCAAATCGTCGTGTACGGCGGGTATACGTTAAGGGTAATAGCGAATCGTATCGTGTATAATAATAGTATGTTTTAGGGATAATCGAGAGAGCGAAGAAACGGTCAGAAACGTCTGCGTTTTTACTCCCGAATGAATATCCTTCGATTATATTTTGAGGTCGCGTAAAAAAATAAAACAGTCGCGTAAAACTTTTGAGAACCCTTGGCGTAACGATACTGTTGTAAGACCGGAACCTAAAAAAAAGTGTTATCGTAGCGCGCGAACCGGAAACCTATGTTCGGACGATTAAAGAATCGCTTTTTTTAACACCTTTCGTTAAATTTACAAAGATTTCACTGGAACACAAAACACGAAAAAAAAAATTTTGAAAAATTTCAAACCTAACTTACCTTTAATTATTTCAAAACCAGGACCGTCGAATGAAATTATATTTCGTAACCGAAAACCGGAAGCTTAAAAAAAAAAAAAAGTACCGAAAAAACCACAAGGTACGTCACACAGTATTATTATAACACCTCGATAAAACAATGTCAATTCTATTTTACTATTTCGTTGTTATTATTATTATTATTTTTAATTAAAATATAAAAAATAAGTTCTGGTCGCTGACTTGAAACAGAAATATACACGAAATATTTGATAAATTATAATAGTGCAATTTTGATGGTTTACATACTTGGTTGAATACGACTTACTCGGAGTTTTTTTTTTTTTTAACTACCCATCGTCCATACATCAATATCGGAGCTACGTCGTTTCGTCTCGATTGATTACGCACAATGTTGCGATTTCGTGTGATCCTTTTCTTCTGTTATTTACGACTTTTGACCGTATTCGTGTTCTCGATCATCAGTTTTTGATTGATTGCATTCGTCGCCATTATTTCCGTCTTACAATATCACGTTTACTGTCCCGGTCTTGTATGTTTTACGCGACTTTTCGATTTTCCTCGAGAGAAAGTCCCGAGTTCGACCAGAAATAAAATCGATTTTAAATAGATCCATCTGCCTTTTTTCCTCGGCGTCGACATTTTTCGCGCCTACAGGAAACGAAAATTTTTACGCCGTAAAAATATTACAAACGCTTTGTATACACACACACACACAAAGTATTACACTGATCGCTGCGAGTTTTATTCTATTATTATTAAATTATACTATTAAAAATTATAATATATTATATTTCATGTTGATTTTGTTTTGTACTTTCGGAGCGTTTATTTAATCAATAAGATATTGTATTAAAATATTATTAAATTTTGTACATAGTATATAGTACATTTGTGTGTACATATTATTAAACACGTATAAATTATGTATATTATTATATCTTATATTATACAATGTAAGGTCTTGCGTTGTGTGCGAATGTGTAGGCAACTATGTTGTGTGTTATTGTAATTTTATGTTGTTGCTGTTTTCATTTTTTGTTAATCGTTTAATAATACTATCGAGCGGTTTCGGAATCGTAGGTTTTATAAACCATGTTCTCACCATCATTAATATTACGTGTACACTTATATATTGTTAATGTTTTTTTCTGTTCTATTATAATTATTATGTATTCTCTGTTTTTTCTCGTCACGTTGTGCAGACGCGATTCGAAGGGTTGAAATCGGGATAACAAATTCGGGATAGCCGCCATTTGTACGTTTTAAGGGAGAATATCCGATAAAGTTGCTATCGAATTCCGCCAGTTCGCGTTCCACGCTGTATTTCTATAGCAGTAAACAGGCTCTCTTAGTTGGGAGTCGCCACGTTCCTTCACAAATGAAACGGTAACAAATCAAATTCAAAACAAACAAATCCAAATTTGTTTTGGAAAATGATCACGATAATACCTATTTACACCGACGTTGAGTTTTTTTTTTAAGATTTTTGAACACCTATTAAAACTTCTTTTAATTCGAAATCCGTGAAATTTAATTTTCAACTGTCAATTTTAAACCCTAATAGAAAATATATCAAGCAATATGTACGTAGAGGTACGTTCAAAAGACTTCTAACTACAAAAGCTAACTTAAAATACGAAATTTCGATTAGTAAACTGTATAGTAACCGACCGAAAAATAAATGAAAAAGTTTTAAAATATTTATTGACTTTAGGTGCACTCAACCGATCCACTTGAGCTAATTAAAAAATTTATGGGATATTCCCCCTTAATAAGGCCCATCCCTGAGATAGGCTATTCCGTGTTTATATCTGAAAACTGAACAAACCGACAAGTTTATTTTTAATTATAAAACAAAATGTACTCCGTTGTACTTAATCAATTTTTACCCGAACTAAGCCTGAAAAAAATAGAACAACAATGGTAATACCTATATGTCGTGGAATTTGTCAAAAATCATTTTTATTTTTCATAAAAACGACTTGAGCGTGTTTGTGCGTACATACACCGTTGAAATGTAGGTTCGCAAAAAAAAAAATAATAATAAACGCGTAATACGCTCTTGTAGTATCCATTCCTTTCTGGGTCGCCATTTTTTCTAAAAAATTCAAAAAGTCGGCGAGTATAGATTTAGCCAGGGAGTCGAGAATATTTCACAACAGTCTTGGAAATTTGAAATTGGTTTTTATTATTTGTGGTACCTATTTTATGTGTGGGAATGATACTAGAAAAATAGAAAAAATTAATTAACGAATGTATGTTTTTAGGACAAAATTTAAATAAAAAAAAAACGTTTAGATTGGTTGTTAAATTTTACTAAATTTATTTTATTTTACATGCTATAAGTCGAATGAATGATCACCGTTTTTTTTTTTATTATTTATTATTTAGTAATTATTGATAGTTTTACAAAAGGTAATTTTAAATAATACAAAATTCAGAGTCTGGAATTTTTATTTTTTTTCTGGAAAACCTGGACAAGTCGAAGAATTTTCCAATTTTAAAAGAGTGGCGACTCCCCTAAATCTATTTACGCGTAAGCACACGTACATTTATGACTGTTTTTGTGAATAACGATAAACACCTCTTGATGTACATAGGTATTATTATATAGTATAGATTTCTGTTCTTTTTTTTTTTTTTTTAGGTATAAATTTGAAGAAAAAACTCCGTTTGATATTTCAATAACTTTAAGCGATAGGATATAATAATTGTTGCTGTTATTATACGTTTATTTCACACGGGACCATAAAATATTTTGATTTCTATATATTTGTTTTGTGCGGTCGTGAACACCGACCTATACGTTTATGTTTTAAACTGCCAATACATACATTTTGATTATTATATACTAATTATTATTATACTACTATACATATATATATAATACGCGGATCATCGTGAAATCATATTTTTAGGTGATTTTATTGTTAATAAACGTGTTATTTATATATGAAAAAAAAAAAAAAATTGTATTTTAAACTGACAATTTCTCGCAAGTTTTTTTTTAACGTAATTATATTATACAACATTATTATTATTATTAATACTCTCTTTTATTGCTATTTATTATAACATATTACATTCGTATATTATATGCGTGTATACATATACATATTATTATTATAATATTATATCTTACATCGGAGTATATAACGTATATTATAGTAGCATTGTTTAAAATTTTTTTTAAAAAATCTGTGATAAAACGACAAACCTGTGTATTATATCTTATTAAACGATAATAATTTGAAAATAATATAACGTCCGTGTATTTGTCTCTGTTCCACCATCGAAGCATTCCATTCATGAGCACAAAATCGTTATCCAAAACAATTTTCTTCTTCTTCTTCTTCTTTTTCTCTAGTTGTCCGTCTTCCAAAAACGGAAGTTCGATGACCCCTCAGTGGACGTTGGCAACAATTTCTTTCTCAAAAGCTCTCGGTTTTCTGCCGATCGAACGGCATTTTCCAGGGTATAGCCAGAGACGGTCTTGATCTGGTCCATCCAACGCATTGGTGTCCCGCGACTGCTTTTTCCTTCCACTCTTCCTTTGACCATCTGGTAGGTTTATTGTATTAGTTTTATAATATTCCTAAGAAAACTAATAACAATTGTATAGTATAAAATATATGGAGACGGTATACTTGACTTATTTCCCAACGCAATTCATATGCCTTTTAAGACAAACACTATCTTTATTGAGTTTTAAACTCCCTTTAGTCAGGTAAACCTGAAATGAAGTTTTCCGGATTTTTATAAAACTTTTCTTTGTCTATTTTTCGACAATCTGATGCCGACGGAAATGTAACATAACGCGTATCCATTTTGTTTTGTTCAATATTCACTAAAATAAAAATAAAAA
>CM029362.1:20116283-20139366 GCA_017140985.1 Hormaphis cornu
GTTAAATGCGCAAATAACTATTACATTAATTGTTATCATTAATTTTTTTAAGGCAACCACTAATGCACATTTTAAATACATGTGAAACAAGAAAGAAAAAAACAGTAAAAATTTAGTAAACAATAATAGTTACATTTTAAAAGACAAAATAAAATTGCGTTTGTTTCTTTCTCAAAAGCTACCACAACTCTGTACGGACATCGAAACGCGTCTGAGATTGTAACGATGAAACGATATTGATTTAATCGATTACCAGAGAATTAATAATAATATTGAATCCAATAAAACATATTGACTCTCGCAAAAATCCTATACACTTTTACAGGTTATTCGCTGAATAATTGTTTGTGCAGAAAATATTCAAGAGAATCGTTATTTGCGTAAGCGTGTATAGACAAACCGATTTGCCCAATTAATAGTGTATATTATTTTATAATTATTTTAATACATCTCAAATTGTTGTTGAGTTGCCTATATTAAATTCCTCTTAGATTTTATGAATAATAATATCAATGCGCTGTTTTACAAATCAATCTGAAGATGGTGATGTTGCCTATGCAATACTCCTTTTGAAATAAAAAACATCCCGTTTGGTTTACAATATTTCAAAAAATTATTATTTTAGATAGGCTATTTTTTATGTGCTTGATTATGTACTATGATATAGTATTATACTGTTTGTATTTTTGATTTAAAAAAAAAAAAATGTTTAAATCGAACAATAGTTACTATGTCATAAGCCCGCTAATGGTGGTATAGATGTATTAATAGTTTAAAAAACATGCACATACTTCGTTAAAAATTTCAAATTGATTTTTGTAGTACAAAAACAAATGTACAAACAAAAGCAATACGATAGTAAAACATAAGTATAAAATAATAATTTTTTGTTAATGAAATTTAAGTTTAAAATATGTTTTGAATGATTTTTTTTTTTTGTAATAATATCACGTTGATTTTTTTTTAAGTGTTCTAGTTTCTCAGATAAGATTATTTCAAGTCGTTCGGCATAACATTTTTGGAGAATTTTTAAAAACCCAATTTTTTCTTAACACAAAACACAAATATGACGAATTTTTATCGATTTTCTAAATTACAAGTTAATGAAATTATGACAAACAAAATTACAGTTGTCCGTTGGACCTTACCTCCGAAAGCAATAGCGTGAAAAAAATATGAATAATTTTTATTTTGGTGCGTTAAAAAGTGTAGTTTGACGTTTTGTTTTTAATTTTTAAGTTATAAAAAATTGTTTCTAATAAAAATTATGATTTTGAGAGAACTCGTGGTGTATCAAATACTAAACAAATTTAAAATTATTAAAACTCAATGTTTAGCTCCAAAACAGTCAGAATTTGTTGAAATATTTATTAATGTTTAAATTTCGCTCATTTCAATTAGACAAATAATAAAACACATAATTATTGAAATATCGAAAAAAACTAGGTATATACTTTGTAAATCGATAGACTATTGAAGATGTTTAATCACGTGTAAAAATATACATGTTGTTTAGATTGAATTTGTGTTTCTTAAACTGAAAATCAAAGTTTTGTGAAATTAAAAATTCTAAAATTTAAAAAACACCACAAGAGCCCAAAATGTAGACGTATAGACACGAGAAAAATTTGAATGGTTCGGTGCGTTTTCTTATGTTGCGTTGTTTTATGTTTTTTATAACTCAAAAAATAAACAAAATTTCATAACAAACTTCAACTGTAATACCATTTTCGACTAAGCTGTATGCCTATCTTTAAAAATATTATCATAAAATAATAATAATAAGATGAACCCGAACCATGGACGTTATTAAATCAATACACATTGCTCGGAATTTAGTTTATAAAACATTTATAAACGATTTATAAAAACTCCAAATTGTTATTCGCGAAGTGCAACTTTTTTGACCGTATAAATTTCTCGTGATTTTGTTCTAAAAATATTTTTTGACCATTTATTCTCCCAAATACAATACTTAATTGATGAAAATCAAACGAATTACTGCGATAGATATTATTTGTACATACCTAATGCGTTTAATGTTTCTTCGTGAGAATATCTCAATAGTGTACCTATGATTATAACAGATGTATCTTTATATTACATCTACTAATACTAATATAAAATTATTATTTACGAGCTATATTATTGGCTAACGGCCAAGATCTGATTATCTAGTTTGTGTATTATACAAATTTTACAACGTATTTGCAGTATTTACTTAAAATTAACTAAAAAGATTTAGAGGAATAGAATTCACGCATAATAACATTGCGAAGGCCACGCTGTTAATTAATATTCAAATAATCGAATCAAGGACGCTTTAATTTGTACTGAAATTTAAATAAACTAGTAAATACAAAACATAAAATATAATGCGATCTTCTCTTTAAAACTGTAGGTATCATAAAGTATACGATTTTTACGAGTGGTATACGATTATAATAAAAACAAATACGATTTTTTATTAATAAATTGTGAATTTCAGAGTATTATTTGTGTTTTAGAATTGAATACAGGTTTTCATAACTATATAGTAGGACGACCACTTTTTTTTTTTATAACACTAACACACTGTCTACAAATTTTTTTCCTAATATCCATTTACCTACTATCTAACAATATGATTTTTGTTATTGATTTTTATTATTATTATTATTTCACGCCCGAGGATGGATGAATTAGTGGCGTCATTTCAATGTATTTTATAGCCTGGGCCGAAATTACAGATTTGCCGATTAACAAAGACGTTATGAGTGTCGACCTAAAACGTAAGATCTTTTAACTAAAATTGAGGTCTTTATTCATACCGTGCCTTTTAAAATACTCAAAATAGTTGTTGTTGGCACTGTAGTTCGCTATTGCGATTTTTCCGTACGACATTTTTTAGTTTTCGTTAATTTTTTCAGACAGTACTGAAACGATTTCGATACCATGTTTTGTATGGGACCACCTCTGACGAATCTTGTTTGATCAAAAGAATCGTCAAAATCGGTTTGTAATCGGCGGAGTAATCGATTCTTCTTCTTTTTCTTCGCCTGTCTCCCAACTGTTTTAGGTCGGCCACCTTTGTCTTATTCCTCCACTTATCATTCATATCGCCTACACACGTACATTAACAACCTTCATATCGTTTTCAATTTTTTCCATACATCTTTTCATTGGTCTTCCTCTACCTCTTTTTCTTTCAACGTTCATTCTCATAACCGCTCTTACTGCTGTTCAGTTTGTTTTCTTCTCGTCACATGTTCAAACAATCTCACAGACCATTTTACTGCATTTTATCCCATATCGATGCAACACCAATACTACCTCTTACATATTCGTTTCAATCTTTTCTCGTTACTCCACTCGTCCGCCTAAGCATTCTCGTTTCCGTTACACTCCGTTCCCATTTTCCCGTTTACCGCCAAAACTCCAAACCGTACAACATGGTCGGTCTCACCGTTCGGTGAGAACGGAAAACTCTGGAAAACTTACTTTTTTGCATTATTAGAATTCTTTTATCACATAAACACCTGACGCCTCGGCGTGCCTTGGGGTCTTTCCATGACCGCTCTGACGGTTACTTCTTCGCTTCTTCTAATGATATGGCCCGACCCCTGTCTTGTTTTGTAACTATTGCGGCTTCTTCCTGAACTGTTTTCCTTATTTAACTTCTAGAGGTTCTGAGTCTTCTTACGTACTTACGGTGTTTAAATGCATTCTCAGTTCTGCTGCACTCATAATACTCTGTTTCATTTTCCCGTCAACCGCCCAACAATGCAAACCGTACAACATGGTCGGTCTCACCACACTCCTGTAAAACTTATCTTTTAGCCTCATTATTTGTACCGATGATGCGTAAAAAGAGAATATCCACAGTCGAACATAGAATCTTTTTCTTTTTTGAAGTCGTTTAAAAGTATACACATCAAGCTGTAACCTATTGAATGTAATATCATCATACACACCTCGCGTATACTTCGGATATCCGAGTCGTGGATGATGCAGCTAGTGTAGAACTTACCTGAAGAAAAATCGTCACAAAAATTTCGGTTTACGATTACGTTCACGTATAGTTTGCAAAACTATCGTATAATTTTGTGTATTAATAGCAACGCATTGAGTATTCACGATATCGCAGCGGTGTTTTTTATACGTGATTCATAAAAGCAGTTCCCTGTGCACAGATCTCGCGCGTGATCATAATTTTGTCGGTTGATTATACGAACACGACGAAGCGAAAAAAATTACTTATATATTACTTTTTTACTATGAAGCGTGTGCCAAAAGTTCCGTAACACTCTACATAATATTTCAACGGAAAATTTGTTGAATGCGGTGTTTTTTCGACGTTGAAAATTCCAATTTAATGTTAAAAAAAAAAAAGTTTTAAAAAATTTCGAAACTGTCATTTTAATAAAATAAAATTTGAAATCGAGTATATAAAATTGACCAAGTTACAGGCGGATAAATTTTTAGTATTTTCTTTGAACTAACGTTAACACATTGTATAAACTGTTTGTTTAACATTTAAGCATAATTTAAGTTTTTGATTATTTTTAAAAATGTAACGATTTATCACAAATTTTTTTTTTTTAATTTTGACACACTAATAATGATATGAACAACACTTTTATTCTCTTTAAATTTCGTACACTTTTACAGTAATTAGTCGTACACTCGGTCAATTTTTACCTAATTTCTAAATTTTTTTTTTTTTAGTTTAATTTAAAAAAAAGGTTGGCGAAACGGATACTTCAAAATTTTTTAAAAGTTTTATTCATTTAATTTATCAATTAGAAAATTGAAAAAAAATACCGTCATAATTTGTGCAAGGACGACGTTCGAAAAAACCGCATTGAAAAATATCCGCCGGCGAGATATCACGTGGAGTGTCACGGGACTTTTGGGACACACCGTACTACATAGTTTCTGTCGTTTTGTTTTGCCCGATGTTTTTTCACTGATAATTTTTTCACGTTCCGCTTCCACGTGTACTGAACGGTTAGAATTTTGGCGTTATTAAAACGCACATTACAATTATTACATGCCGGGCTATGTTTTTTCCATCTCATCGTGTCATTTTACACACGCGTAGTAATAGTACGGCGGAAGAGCAGCTATTCTTTGTTTTGTTTTTCTCGACAAGAATCGCGGGCACGGTTTGGGCAATTTTTTTCCGTACTTTGTCGAAAACAAAGTGACAGTGCAATTATCGTAATATCCACTAATAAGTATACGTGCACGCTATACGGGCATGAAAAAAATGGGAGACTGTCGGGTTATTATAATACGATACACCGGCAAGACGACTTATCAGAACGTTTTGCGTATAGAGTTTGAAACTTTTTTTTTTTAATTTTTAATGTGTATATTTTCGATTCGACAACGGCAAAATATAATGCGATATCACTCTGTCCGTATCGTGTTCGAGGCTGGGCGCGTCAAAAACATCGTTCGGTTATGTCGATTGACATAAAGTTAGGTCAAAACACAATTCGTTAAATTAATGGTGGACTGAAAAAAAAAAAAAAATTACTCAACTCAAAACCTTTATTTTTAATTCACGTCGTTATATTTTGTGTACCCGGTATGACGTTTTTTCCGCTTCCAGAATGGTTTTTCGTATTTCGAAATTTTCCTCTTACCGACACTTTTTTTTTTTTTTTTAAATCATCACAGATCAACTCGAAGACGACAAGTTAAATTAAATAGGCAAACGAGCGAAATAAGTCTACGAGTCGATCGACCGAATTCGAATTAACTTGATTTTGATTTGCGTGTCCACAACGTGCCCAGCCTCGAATGTGAGATACTACAATATTGTCACGGCCGTGCGAAGTGGCGAATTTTCATCTCTTCAAGTAGCCGCAGACGCTTCCTCTGGCCGACAGCGTGGGTAAGTGGTACCGGCCGCGTGCCGCCGCGCCCGTCATGTGTCCCTCCGTCGACGCCCGAGCCCTGAATCCCGTCGGCGCGTCCTCGGCCCTGTTTGACGACGGGCCGCCGCACGCGCTCTCGCCAAACGCCAGCGGCCAACCTGCGGACGGACGCGAGAAACGTGAAAATTCTCGTCTCAAAAAGTAACGTCGAACCTACGATGCGTGGTGCTTAACGTTCTTGTTAACGATAATTTTCAACTACTTTAGAGTACCTATATATTTTATAAAGATTCTCGTCAGACATCAATAACGTAGGTACTTAAACGCTATTTTTTTTTCCCAAGCCGTCGAATGCGTGTGTACTTACGCGGGAAAACTCCGAAAACTGTTAAATCGGCGCGATCCCTATGGCGAAGGGCCGAAAAAAATAAATCTTTAGCGTTCATCTTCTCCAACCCACTCTACTTCGTTGTCGCCATCCGAAAATTCGCACCCCCGTCATCGAGAGTGTAATGTTAAATCGTCGTTGTTATTTCGATAGTTTAAGGCTTTATATATTCAATGTTCAAAATGAAGTTATAAATCGTGTGACCGCGGTACGTTTACTTCCCAATCGCGATTTGACCGCGGACGCTATGATTTATCCATACACATCTGCAACCAACCACTTCTAGGAATGTATTTAAGTACCTATGCGCACGATAAACACAAAAACGATTTTTTTTTTTCTCCTAAAAATTAATGACAGATGGAGGTCCGTATAATTATGAAGACTGCAAGGTTTAGGTCGAACGCTTGTATTGACCATGAATGATCATTACGTGTTATGCGTTATGTACGACAGTACACATTTTACTAACGAGCGGATAAATGATTTTCGGACTTTCGTAATGTACCTTAGAACGGTTTCACGTCAAGACGATTTGTTTTCATTCCTAGGTTTTAAATTTTCTGCCACTTCATTACATGTGAATTTGATTTATTTGTTCGAACGGTGGGTTTATCCCCTTCCCGGTTTGAGCGATAATTATTTCTTTAGAACAAAGATTGATTATCCCTGCACGTCAAACTAATTGGGCAAAATAAAATATCGCTTATAATAATTATTAAAAGATCGCATTCTATTCGATAAGAGTTCGAATCTTGAGAAAAACTGCTAATCACAATACTAGGTAGGTACATCACAAATGTCCATTATAGTATTAGTTAAAATTGTACAAAATTCGCAAAAATACCCGAGTATAATATCTCATTATTTTATTTAATAATAAAAACCACGGACGAAGTTTAGGTTCTTCAAGATAAAAACGTAATAGTATGAAAAACATTCGCATAACACAGTACCTATTTTAGGTTTCGAAACAAATTTTTTTATTAAGTAGTCGTAAAACATTTTGATAAATAATTACATCCTGTAACAATATATATATATATAATGTGTACATTTTTTATTGGCTTTTCAAACGATTAATTTTCAGTTTATATCACAGTATTACGTCATATTTATTATTTTATAGGTTATTATATCCTCTATAGCTATATAATGATTTATTTTTCTTACTGCTTTTATACAGTTTGGTAATTTGTTTTTCGCAAATACTTATTAAAAGTTGATGGTTATTTGTACTTTTAACTAACACATTACAATTGTAGATACAAAATTATAAATAAATTCACTTTAACACTTATTTATTTTTGTGTATCGGTCAAAATTTACCAACAGTTAAAAATTACATTCATACAATAATTGTTTACAAAAATTAACCAAAAAAAAAAAAAAGTCGACATTACTCATATGTTAGTGGCACTTTTAAATCGAATTTTGGGTGAAAAGCTAGTGACACGAATGTATAACCGTAATAATATCTATACAGACACTCTTAAGATAATATCTTTTATCGGTTCTTGTAATTTTGAATATTTTTGTGATATCAAGTTCGAGTAATAATATTCAATAATCAGCTGTTATATAGTATAAGTGTCCCAATTTTTTTCCCGGGTATAAAAGTGGCCTCTATACACGCCACAGTTTCATACACTGTTTCCAAATCGAACATTTACTCTGCACGTTTTCGGGTGGTAAGTTAAAATGATAATTGACGTTAAAACTTGTCTAATGTCGGTGGTATATATACTTATGAATCTCGATGCCGAACTGAAGAGCGCCTCGGCACCGTGGTCTGAGGAGGAACGTTTCAATTTAGGATTTTTAGACATCAGTTTCCAGCACGTGAATGCTTCCTTGAAAACCGCATAGGCCTAAAGTAAATCAAAAAATACCGAACAGTTGAACTCATCGAAATAGTTAATATTAACTTTTTAACGCACATCGTTTTCGTTGCAGAACATCGCGATTGTAACTTCAGACAAATCATTGTAAGAACAAAGCACAAACTATACTAAAACCTTTTTCAGACACATGTATATCAAATGAAACATAAAACGCATATAATGTATAATGTCATCAAGACTTCCTAGAATCTTTGGATGATCTAAAATGGGTGATTCTTAGCAATCAGGAAAAAAGAGGATAATGACAAATAAAAGTATATTCTACGAGGAATTTAATTTTTCATGTCAGTCAATTCAATTTTTTTTTTTAATACAAAAATAACGAAAGTTCAGAATGTATATATTATGGGCTTTATACGATGTACCAGAGTAAAAGAGCACCGACCTGATCGACGTCTTCCCGAACGGAGATCTCGTGGAAAGCCACGCAACCCAATTCCTTGCACCGTTTTTGTCCTTCGACGAACGTCACCATCCGATCGTACTGTTGGTCCACTTTGTTTCCGACCAGTATCACCGGCACGTCGAACGGATGATCCTTATTTTCCATTTGATGATAAAAAAAAAAATGTTTAACAAAAGAATGAAACCGAATTCAAAAAACCAAAAAAGCGCTGAAATGTATAAAATTATTGAATGAAAAGAAAATGATTACAATTTTTTTTTGGGATCGGTGCCATCCAACATATTTAATTATGAAAATGTGTCGTTTTCTGTATTATAGTGCAATAAAATTATAGTTATTTTTTAATGCCTTCATTGCGCATAAAACTTTTTTTAATTTTTAAAAACCGCTTACAAATCTATAATTACGTTAGTCTTACTTTAGCCGATGGTCGGCGTTTTTTTTTGTTGTAGTTGATGAGAAACTTGAGCCTGCTGCAATCGTCAAAGGAACATTTGTCCGTAACGGAGTAGACCAAAATGAAAACATCTGCCCAACGCATGTTCATTTCCAAATTGCACGATTTCTAATCGTCAACAAAACAATTCGTCTATGACTAAAATTTTACTATAAAGTACAAGGCATATATTATACTGTATGAGTATAATCAACAGGCAGAGTGTAAGTTCAGATAATTAGACAGTAAACGCGTCATATTATTCTAATTAACACTAGGTAATTAACGTAAAATAATTAGAGCTTAAATTTATTTAAAACAGTAATCAAAACTATACTGCGTAGTACGTACTTACGTAATTAATTTATTAAAATAGCGTAAAAGCTAAAAAAGAATTATTTCATTCATCATTAAAACAATGAAATATTTTGGCGTTATAAAATATTTGCAGTGATTTAGCACCCCTAAATTTCCAATGGATTCCAAACGCTTCCGGATTAATAAAACAAATATAAATATTATATATTATTACTCTTGTAAAAATATTGTTTGTGGATTTGATCTCAGGTGTGTTTATGAAAAAACGACAGGTTTTATAACAAAAAACCAAATAGCTGTAAACTTAAATTTAATGGAAATTTTATCATAGTATTAGTTTATTAGTTTATATACTATTGCACGTAATGTATAATAAAATTAATGTTTTTTATTTTTTTAAAAACAATGAAGGAAAAATAGAGAATTAATAAAGTTTTATGTCCTACGCTTTACTTTGAAAACAGTTAAAAATGTTTGAGTTAGATGTGTCCGTGTGTGTCTAGTGATTGCTTACATCCTGCACGTACCCAGCAGTGTCCAATATCTCAAAGTTGGCCAATTCCGATTCCATGAATACTTGATACGTATACATTTTTTCTAGATTCGGATCATAGTCACCGATGAACTTTTTGGTCACAAATCTCACCAGTAGAGCTACGGAAGCAAAATAATCTCTATGTGTCAGTAGTAGAAAAAATCATAATGCTTCTGTATATTATACTAAAAAAACCATATTAAATAAATCACGGAACCAAGTTCATTTAAAGACCCTGAAAATGATCGCCATAAAAATAAAAATCTCGTTTTATTTTTTTGTTACAGTTAAATTTTTAATCAAAGCAAATTTTAAATAATTTACTTGCCATTTTCTACTTAATTTTAAATTGTAAACAATTTTTGAATTTTATTTATTAAAATTTCGCATCTTCATCAACTTTACATTCGTTCAAATTTCAAACATCCGAATCGTTAAACGTACAGAAGATTTTTAAAACTAATAAAACCATGATAAACTTATACAATGTAACATCGAAACATCAGTTATTAAAATTTTATACTGATTAATATCTAAAATGACTATTCTAAATACGAGCGTTTGCAAAATCTAAAATCAGATGATAGATCGTTTTACGAATTTCCGTATCCGTTACATTTTGCTATGTATAGTTTTTGAAAAAATTTTATTTTAAGAAAATAATACAATCCTTACCAGTTTTTCCCACGCCGGGTTGTCCCATTATCATTACTCTGATCGGCTTCTGTTTAGATACGAGCCCCATTTTGTTGCACAGCGTCGAGGTCATCGTGTGATTGCTATTTCGCGGTGACTTCTTCACAAGAACACATACGTACTACAGTAGTGTACGGAACAAACGTAATAAGAAAACAGGAAAATGCTATAAAGTACGAAAAATGTACGGACAGCACTTATTATATATTTCGATGTGAATAGCGCGAAATGTGAAAAACGAAAAAAAAAAAACGGAAAAAGTAAAATAATGTAATTTTTATGTAAATCTACATAATTGTGTGTAAAAAAAAAAACATCGGCCTTGATCTTCGGCAAAACAAAACAGCCTTGTTCGGCGACGTTCGACTGCAATAATTATTATACGTTTTATATATGTATAATACATAACCGACAGCGTTTACGCGTATTTTCAAGAACACGATAATTCGTGATACTAGATGCAAATCTACAGACGAACATGCAAACTAGAATGGAAATAATCACTATAATTGTTGAGTTTTGGCCACGATATAGGTATAATTAATAATCATATTATGTATGTGCCTTGCTTTGATAAAAAATAATATTATATGCGACTGAAAACGAGCGGACGAGCGCGTTAACGCCGAAAGAACTTCCTATAAAAATGGTACGTTAGATGTAATTGGATGTTTTAGCTTTTTAAAAAAAAATCCAGGATCACTCTAAGTCGTGTGGTTAATTTGACGGAGTAGTGACTACGCTTTTGGGTGCGGGTAACTGGTTGTTTTGGTTGAAACGTATTATTTAATAATAATAATATATCATTGCCTTCGAAGAAACGATTCTGAGCGATCTCAGTTGTCTGGTATACGTGACTCGTAAATTTTTACCAATAAACTATTATTAATTATCATTGTTGAAAAGTTACCAATGTTTTTTTTTGTTAACAAGCGGAACCAACAACTAATTCATTGACTTTTTTTTGTTTTGATCGTTTATTTTCCTAACTATTTAGGTAAGTTGAAAATACTATAGATACGACTGTAACGTGGGTATTATGACCAGTGAATATTTGTAGCAAAAAAAATAAATGATTGACTTAGTTAAGTTTGTTTCATTTTCTATCTTGGCTTTTATCTAGTTAAGTTTTTTCGTTGGTAACATCAAACTTTTAACTGAATTTAATTGAACTAATTTAACTTATCTCAGTTAATTTTTTCACTAACTTGTCCAACATTGGTAATATTGCGATCACTGCTGTCTTATTGTGCGGGCTGCAGGACAAACGCTCGGATGTCGAAGTAGGTGCACCGCGAGACCGTTTTAAGAGACTGTTGAGGGTCGAGTCTCTTGGTACGATATTGTTACAACAATATAAATTATGATAATAATAATTATTGTTATAATTATTAAGTAATACCGAATACCCGGAAGAAACGACATGGGCAAAATATAGTACACAACAACATTATAACGGCTACAGGCGATCGCTTGTAAGTAATGCTTACTGACGTTCGCGTCGAGTGGACCGTAAATATTAATAATATTGTGTTCCGAACGAGGGTGAAGAAGAGTGGATAAACGCCGTCAAAACTCAAAATATGTCATAATAATAATTGATAGTAAAATTAATCGATGTGGCAAAATAAATAATAACTTAAATAGTTGTACTGAAACTACTCGACCGGACAAACTGAGCAGCAGCAGCAGCTGATATGTTAGCCGTAATACAATATAATATTTGAACGTAATCGATTAGCTGGAAGCGAATCCGTACAACTACAAAAATTAAATATAACACTATTCGAACATATTTTTTATTCGGTACTAAGCCGGTAGGGGTATAAGCCCTAAAATAATGAACGATCGTAGGCTTAGCCACCCTAGGTAAATCTTACATTGAAAAAAAATAAATCAAACCTACTTAAAAACTAAAATCTCTAAAAAGTATAATTAAATAAAAAAAAAATGTTATCATTTTTCATTGGAGTCTGTCCAAAATGTATTTCAGTATTTCAATACGTTGACGCGACACAGACTCAAAAAAAAAAAAAAATGATAACATTTCATTTAATTATTTTATACTCTAGAGTGCTTTTATGTGGCTTTTGAAGTCGGTTTTATTTTTTGTTAAATTTTTTTTTCATTTCATAATTTTTTGTGGAAAACTTTCTACGGCCGTGTCATTTGCAACTCGAAATACTTGTTTATGTTACCGTAACGCTGACGTGATTTCTCTAAATCACTGAAACAAATTTTGATAAAAATTACATGGAATCACTACTGAAGTATGACTTATAAAACAAAAAACCAAAAAATCATCAAAATAGGTTCATATAATTGACGGAGTAATCGATAAAAATTGATTTTTCGATTGAATAAAAAATAAAAATAATCGGATAAAAAATACAAAAATAGCTCTAATCAGCCCACCCAAAAATTTTAATTTCGTCTCTTCAAATTGCGCCTATGCACGTCGTACAATAACGCTATTCGTCATAAAATTTTTCCTTTATTTTTTTTTTCCTTGTTAACCCATCGGCGGCATAATACGATCTCTATTTTATATCGATACGTTTACCACAAGTATAGGTAATTATGGTTTTTTTTATTTTTTCAACGATTTAAACGCTTCCATTATTGTTTTCGATTTTATTATACTCACGGGAATCCCGTGTATCTATCTACCTGACGTGTTTACACTTTTCACCACTAGATTCGACAAAATAATATTTGTTTTGCCTTCTTAAAAACATATTAGGACGAAAAAATTCTAAGGCTGAGCAGAACAATATTATTAAGTGCAGGTTTTACCTAACCGCGTTTTCAATTATTCGTAGCAACAGACGAGACAAAAATCCAATTGCCATCGTGACATCATACACATTAATTGCGCATACTTTGAAATCCATTATTCAAAATGGATATTACGGTAATGATATTTAATTGTGTTACTTTTCCCGTACAATACATAATTATTTTGTTCTTTTTTACGTGTCATAATAATAATTTACAAATAGGTACTGCCTTTGTATTGTTCATGAATAAAAAAAAAAAAGGCGAGATCACTATCTGTCACGTGGATTTAATTAGAAGTTGTATAATTGTAATTTTTAACGTTTTTTCCTTAACGTTTGCTTAGTTTTTTTATTGAAATTTTTAAAAGACCCTTCAGAGTACCACGCGACTCCATAAACTTATCAGAAAAGGTACTGACTACAAAAATCGGAGCACTATTGAAGAAGTTACCGTTGGGTCATAGTGATAAAAAAAAAAACACACACAACCAATACATTTTTTGCAACACTCAGAATCAAAAATATCGTTTATTTAAATATCAGTGTATCTACAGGTAAATAATGTACCTTCAGACGGACAAGTGCCTACATTAAATTATCGTTTAAATGTTTCGAAACCATTACAGTGCAGGTCTAATAATTTACCAAAACACAATAATTGTTATTCGTCCAGCTGCGCCTAGATCCACGCGGATATTTGGTCGATATTAGGTATATTAAACTGTTGAATTCATTAATTTCGTACAGTTTGTCAATGTAATTAAATTGCACTTATTTTTTTAGTTGCACAAATTTAATTGGTTTTTCGTAACCAATTAGTAAATGAAATGCAAATTTATTTGAACGCCGTACACAATGGTAATAACTATTTAAATATTTATATCATAATATTTATAATATTTTATATTAACTATTTTAATATTTACAATTGAACAAATCTGTGGTAGTATTATAAAAGGATTCTTTATAATTTACGACCTCAAAACAATTTTTCAAAAAAAAAAAAAATTTAGATGTATTATTATTAAAATTAAACGAAAAAGAGGATTGAATATTCTAAGTTGGGTCGGGAAGTCGGTTGGAGTAGTGACAGACGCTGTACAGTTTACTCACACGCGGTGTACAAATAAATTTTAAAAAATATGTCCATGTTTTTTTTATTATTATAACATCTACAGCCATATTTTCAGACGCAAAAATATTAATTTTTTCGTATTTCACAGTTAATATTGAAATCTGTTTATTGCGCGGGAGTCTTTCTCCTTCCCGCGGCTCCTTTAATTCGTTAAAGTTTTTATAAAATGTCATAATAGTTCGGTATTTTTTGAGATTTAAAACGAACATTACTTTTGCTGTGATCAACTGGAAAGGTGGTAAAAATGCTTCGAATTTCACAAAATCGGTACTATAAATTGAACATTAAGCTCTTAGATAGTTTTTAATATATAAAATGAAACATGTTTTGAAAATTTCGCTTTGTTTTTCAGTTAAAAATAAGATAACCAAAACAATACTTCCAGTACCGTATTATACAACTATATTATAACACACAATTTCTCCATTTTGTACTTTACACACAATTTTAGTCCCTGCCGATGTTCGTGTGTTACGATAAAAATAATTTTAAACATTTTACTACCAGTTTGTATTTGTTTTACCGTCAAAATTGTATTATTATTATGCTATAAAAATTGTTTGATCGTCGTAAATTAAAATATAAATAACGTACAAAGATATTATCATACGTACAGTATATACACCGACTGTCGATAATCGCGTCAACCTTGATGTAGGTTGTTCTTCTGCTGTGTGTCATGACACATAATCTGCACAGTACTGTTCCTATATTATAGTATTATTATTTATATTATTACTCGCTTCGCTTCCACTTCCTCAAGATCTCAATGAAAAATTTACCGGCAATACGTATAATTTATGTAAGTATTAATATACTCAAACTGCACACACACACACGAATGATAACAGCTAAACTTACAAACATAATAATATTATAGTACATATACCTGCTTTGCGTAGATATCGCCGACTTAAATACACCCGCAAGCCTTGAAATCATTAACAAGTTATGTTAAGTGTGTGTTTTTTTTTTCGTAGACCAGTCAAACGGGTAGTTTAACACCACCAAAAGCGCTCGAAATAATGCTATACATTATTATGCATCGTAAACTTCATAATTAATCAGATACTGTAGTAACCACTATTTATCGTTATTATTATGATAATATTATTTTAGTCGATACCTCTATCTACACGAACCACGGTTTATTTTAAATGTGCACACACCAGGAAGTGGCGGAGAATCCATAAAAATATCCGAGACTACTAAATTTACGCGCACATGTGTGTACCCAACTGCTATATAATGTACTAGGTGTTCGTGGTAAGTACTAGAAACTGGATCGAATTCATCTGGGGTCGCCGATATCCTTTTGAAATTTGGTTCGCCTTTTCCTCCCTTCCCACCCCCTTCACCACGAAAAAAATATAAACTTGTTATAAAAAAACAGTAGATAATAATTTTTAAACGCGATTTTTTTCAATAGCATATCGATATTGAGCACGGTCGACTTTCCGTCAGACGAATTCAAACAAAATCTTGCGCGCGATTTCTCGAAACTCGCATCTGTGACTGCCCGATATCGATAAAAACAATAACAACTAAACGCCGCCAAACGTCTGAATACGCGATGATCGCTATGATCGCGAGTTTAGAACCGTTTTCAGAACGAATAAAGAGTAGTAAAAATACAAATCGACTGGAAATTCGCGGACGACGGAGACCCTTAAGAGTTCTAAAGAACATGTGTCGTCCAGGTATGCTTCGACAACACGACGGACGATAATACAACAATAATAATTAAGTAAACGGCGATATTGACGCCACCGAGTCCAATGTCAACCGGCTGACCGTGTAGTAATAACATAGATACATATATTGATTTACAGCGACGGCGATCGATTGGCATTGGACAAAAATATGAGAATGCTACTACTAACGACGATCGTCCGCGTTTTTAATTAAAATTCCATTATCACCGTGTTTCCGATTTATACCCGACATCAGCTAGGCTGGCTGGCTCTACTCCTCGTGTGGTATTATTTACAACGTATTCTCGATAACATTGTAGGTACTTTGTTTTTTATTAATTTTTTTCATTCATTCGCGGCCGACGGTCCGGAATATTTACATAATATCGTGCTATAATAATCATAAGTTTATAACTACACGTAGTAATATTATTGCCAAACGCGCAGTGTCACGTTTGGTCGGCGTTTCGTTTTGTCGACAAAAAAACCAGTGCAGTATAATTTATAAGAAGTTTAAATAGAATAATATTCACCGTTTTTTCGTAGAGTATTCCGAAAAAATGTTTTCGGCATTATGATATTACAGAACCCAGTTGGATTACCTACTATACAACGCGTTTTGCGGAGAAAACGTTCGGGACTTCGGGAAATCTGGAAAAAAATCTTGAAGGGACTTGGGTCGAAACGCCCCTCGTGCTGCCCTATTATCGTCACCCGTTGCAGGGGAAAAATTAAAAGGGGTTTTGTCAGAAGTATACTTACGTTCCCCTGCAACACTTGAATCACTCAAAACTTTCGAATTACGTACACAGAGTGCACGCGAAAATTCGTTCTTGGAGCCATGATTCTATAAAGCTTACATCCTCCAAATCGGTTTGTCTGCACCTACTATTGTTTGTAATTTCCAAAATCTATAATCTTATACCCTGGCTTACTCCGCAGCCTGATTTCCTGACACAAGTATTACGCATACTGTTATGGTAAAAAAAAAAAAGTAAAGCGAACTCGCAGGTCTTTGTTTTTGGATGTGGGAATAACATGTATAGATGGACGTTTTGAATTAAACTTACACCGGTGACTCGTTGCGGTTACGAAAAGAACGATTCTGAGCGAGTTTCGCAGTGCGTATAATACTCAACAAGCTGTAAATTTTTACCTACCTATGCATAAAAGTTTAAAAATTTCAATTAATTTAAATGATTTTTCGGAGAGATGCTGCAGTGTTCTGTTTTCAAACATGTTTCAAATATTATTAAAATCAAATATATTAGTTTGACGAGTTTGAACGACCAATAGAAGATAGCTATTACCGATCACTCGAGATCTAAAATTATACTTATTTTCAGAACATTCAAAATTTAACTCGGTAAACTGTCCGAGAGTTTTGGTCGTTTGATTTTAAATGATAATATTTTCAACAGAACATGCGAGAAATAATTTAGAATCATCCGTAGAGTTAAACGATAGGTAAATGCGTTAAGCAAAATCTCGTTAAAGTGCAATAAACAAAAATAAAACGCTTCGATCGTTATATTGTGCGACGCAAAAACAGATTCGTTGTTAACATTATTTTGATTGACGAGAGTAATGAAAGAAAATTAATAATGTAAAGATTTACAATGACGTACGTTGGACCTGTGTGCGTGTGTTTACTAGTTATAATAATTGTATTCAAAAGATAATTAATATGTAAGATTGATGATTAATCGCTTAGACATAAATATATATACATTTTACACTCCTATGTAGTACGTAGTATTTTATCTAAATATTAGGAGAAACTGGTAGGTACAAAAATAAGATTGTGTTATATTATATTTCTGTGAGAATACTTTTTTGGCGTATAATCGTGATTTATAGTTAAACATTAATCTAGTCACCAAGAAGTAGACATGGGTTCATAATAGGCAATCTCACGATTATGCTTATCATTTGTAGAGTTATAACTTAGATACACTATTGAGTCAAGCACGTAAATAGTGTTTGGGATGTTTTTCATAAAAATTTTCACATCTTCAAAATGAACAGAACTTATTGAGCAATAAAAATATGTTAATAAAACACTGTAGAATTGTATTTCAGCGAAACAAAATTAGTTAGCAGCTGTACTATATTTTTAGATTATTAATATAATTAAACTTGAGAAATGGATTTCGTGTACTGCTCCGTAGGCATAAAACTTATTACGAATTCAATACAAAATATAGTTTATAACAATACTATTGAATTATTGTCACTTATAATGTTATACAATTTTGGAATGTCTAAAAATAATATATATTTTAGTTTTGTAACGGTTTTGAATAAATACGATTTAAAACTTGAGTATGATTACGATAATTTGTAAATACTCGTATATTTTATTATTTTTTGACAAAAAAATAAACAAAATTATTGCCACCTACCTATTGTGTACCGTGACAAACTATAGACCGAGTGTTGGATTTAAAATTTATTATGAAATAAAGGAAATCTAATTTATAAACACCAAACATTATTATTTCATGTACATTACTTACCTATTTTCACCATAACAACTTAAGAACAAAAAGTAATTTAAATATTTTTAAATTCCATTTATGAGAAAATGTTAACGTACCTATATAATATTATTTACATCTCAGGTTCTTTGTTGTCAGTAAAATCACTTATAATATGCATAAAATATTCTATATTTTGAAAAAGCAAAATGTTTTACATAACCAGTTGGCTAAACGTAATTAAATAAAAAATTAATTCTTTTGAAGAACAAAATTAGATTTTCTTACGTAAAATTATAATTTCTAACAACTATTTATGAAATTCTGTTGATTTCTCAACAACTACGTATATATGTGTTTTTGAATGATAAATTAAGACATAATAATGGTCGTTAAGAAACATTTATTTTTTTTTGTGTTTTGAGTCGTATCCAATTTACTTTTAGATTCTGAGCGTTAGCGAGAAGGCTATTGGTTTTAGAAAGATGTGTGGTTTTTTTTTTTTTTTGTTCGTGACATGCATAGCGCCTTGTGTATTGCTCTGATCTTAATGATCGGTACATTTTCTGAAAGCCCAACTTAAATTCTTGATGCATTCGTACACTCAACGTTTTGCTGAATTTTCAACTCCAAAAAAGTTACAGTCATGAAACTCATTACACACATCGGTTTAGCTTTTTGGCCATAACTTCCAAAACAACGATCGGAACAAGCTGAAAATTTTACATACTATACTAAAATAGCTAAGATACGGGTTCGATAGAAGTTTCGTGAGATACTACGTGTATTGTAGCTCGCTCAGAATCGTTTTTCCGAAGACAAAACGTTTAAACCACAACTTCTTAGCCAGCGACCCGTCCGAATCGCAGTCGCCACTGCGTCAAACTTTCCACGCGATCTGTATAGTGTTTCTCTTAATAATTTTCCTAAAACTCAACTGAAATACTCGTATACACGCGACGACGGATGAATGATTTTAGTCGCTTTAAATTGATAAACGTCGGATACTGTTGAACACTTGAATAATATACATAATATTTTGCGTATTCAAACGATCCTAACGCGTCTTTTATACCAATATACTATAATATGTATTATATTCTGCGCTTTTGAAAACATGCTCCTACACCCCACAAGTCGTTCGCGTTGCGAAAACGGCGATTTTTACCTACATTGCGGCGATAACAATACGTTATATTAATATAATGTTATTCCGTCGAATCGATTGAAAACACCAATCTAATGAGATTTAACGTGGCCGATACCGATGTTACATTAGCTGTCCAGGGTGCAGACTACCTCTAACATCAGTAATAGTACTGGAAAAAAACGAAAAAATACAAAACATAATAGAAATAATAATTTTATTATTAAAGCGATCATCGAGGACATTTTAGATGTTAGAGGTATGTTATTTACGGACGTGACATAATAATAATAATTAAGTGTTGTGCGGGAATGCGTAAATTACAATCCAATATTTGGGTCCTCGACTTGCCGATGATCGAAATGTGCAAATACATGAGCGGTGCGGACGCGCGAGAAAAAAAAACATAATACGTATATTATTATTATTATTATTTATGAAACCAGTTCCGGGGGAGGTCAACGTGGACGGCCAGCGACGTATAAAAGGCACCCGGACACGGGGTTGCGGCATCACACATCCGACGGTTTCAGTTTCAGAAGTAACTTCGGGAATTGTTTTTCCTTAGTTTTTTTTTCAAAAACAATTCGCACTCTCTCGGTCTGATATCGATCCAGTTTGGAATTTTTTATTTCAAATTTTTGTTAACACGAAATTTAAATTCACCCAAACAATAAAATGGCAAAATCGTTGCTGATCGTTAGTGCATTGTTTTTGGCCGTCGTTGCTTCTGTTACCGCTGCACCAGCGCCAAAGAAACGTGAGTACTTCGTTGCTGTTTAAGTTGTTTAAGTTTTTTCGTATTGGTCATCATTAATAATAATAATGATAATTGGCGATCCCAACATTCGTGATATAATTTGATTACAATGTTACCGACTTGTAAATGACGCGTTTAAAAATTCGATATTTCCGTCAAAAGTGAAATTCACACACGTAGGAACAGATTTTACAATAAAGTGTGTTGTTTTTCTTTAACATTTTTCTAATGAAAAAATCGCTCTAAACTTCGTATACAGCTATCCAAACGATTTTTACCTACTTTTTGAAATCTCATTATTTTTCGGGTTGTGCGAACCAAAATCGAAAAAGCCAAAGTTTGTTTTTTAAACTATACCCGAAACATTCACGTATTATATTATTGAAACGGTAAAACTATTAACATTAATCGATTTCGACCGACATTGAAAGTTCGAAATTTATCGATTTTTGCACAAGTTTGTATTAATTTTTAATTAACTATCTCGTATTATGATACGTGTGGTTAAAAGACTTTAATAATTGGTTCGCACGATTTTTGTTCTTAGCTATACATTGTTATTGTTTTGTTATTTTCATTCTCTATTTTGTTTTTCAATTACTCCAAATTTTTTTTTATTAACGATTAGGATGGGTGAATTAATGACAAAAAATCGTCAGTTCGCCAACTCTTACTACTGTTGCTGACAAACCTAACAATATTATCACGGGAAAAGTACCCACCAGCGAAAAAACAATTTTAATCAATCGACTATAATTTAACTAAACATTTTAACTTTGTTAAGTACCCAATTCGACTCACTGAGCTCGCTCGAAATTATTTGTTTTGGATTGGTCTATTTATTGCATCGAAATTTATTACCTACTAAACGTTACAAACTACGCCTTTGTTCGACAATTTGAAAAATATACGTTGTGTTTATTTAGTTGCCTACATGAATTGCCTTAAATAATTAGAAAGATTATACGAATTTGTTTTTAATATTGTTTTTTTATTAAATATGTTAAATTACATTTCATATTCATATGCTTATGAGCAATTATAATTTACATACTTAAAACACTGCTTTAAAAAGAAAAATAGAAAAACTTTCAAATATTTATATTTGTTTATCGTGGTTTTTTTTATATACACCCGTTATTCAAAAGAAAAATGTTTTTTACTTGGAAATTATTTTATAAACTGACACGAATATCACGAACGGTAAAAAAAAATTTATTTATTAAAAGATCATTAGAACGATTATTGAAATTTAAATTTTAAAACAAGACAGTTATAATACATTTTATGAGTGCTATAATACGCGCAATTTCCAAACCATCCAAACATCATATATCACATCTTCGTAAAATATATTTAAAAAATATTTTAAATCACCTGATGTATACTACAATTATGAGTTTTAAACCTTTGCGGGTCCTACGAGAAAATTCTCTGTCCTATAATTTTCTTCACAAGTAAACTGATGAAGTGGCCATTTTTTTCGTATACTTGAGATAATTCCAATTACTTAACAAATGTACACACTATTTCCCATACTTACTTATAACGATTATAACAAAAATCTACGCATGAAATGTTTCTCTAGTTGTCTAAACAGCATCGGAAAACAGACTGTTCATATTGCCGCAGGCTTATTCAGGAATTTCTCAACTAATTCTATCCGTAACGGCGATGACATGTTTTTATTTTATTTCTGTTTAGAATTGTCGTTTAATTTGTGCAAGAAAACCGACCCGAATCTTAACAAATGCCTGAAGACCTCCCTGCAGGCGGTCATCCCCGACTTGGGCGATGGATACCCGAAATTAAGGATTCCGGCCATCGAACCTTTTGAGCTGCCGTCTTTGGAAATCGACCACGGCAAAGGCGCCAAATCGTCGGTTAGCATTGACCTGAAGCTCAAGGACGTCAAGATCATGGGCCTCACGAGCGCGACCATCGAATCCTTGAACATGGACGTGGACAACTACAAGTTGACCGGCAAGGTCGGCTTCGACAAACCGCTCGAGATCACCGGACAATACACCGTTAACGGCAAAGTTCTTGTTTTGCCCATCACCGGTAACGGCCCGTGCAGGATTGTCTTGAGTACGTATGCAATTGCAATCACAGACGCGATTCTAGAGGCTTTTAGAGCTTAAGAGGGAACAATTTTTTGGGCTAACCTGCAATAGTTTAATTAGGTTGACGAGAATATATTTTTGTCATTCGTTTAAATTGGGTAATTTTTTGGCCGACTTTTTACCTATTTGTCATAAATAATTTTGACATTTTTCCTGTGTATAGACGATCTCCTGTTGGACTTGGTCGAAGTGGCCGCAGCCCCGATACAGAAGAACGGCAAGACTTACGCCCAAGTCAACAAGGTCGACCTGAAAGTGGCTAGTGTCAAGAAATTGAACATCAAACTGGAAAACCTCTTCAACGGAAACAAACAACTGGGTATGTATAATATAATAGGTACATTATAACACTATAATAATCTAAAAACACCCAATTTCGTTTGCACTGAAAAAATCATTCTCTTCTGCTCT
>CM029362.1:20139766-20341552 GCA_017140985.1 Hormaphis cornu
ATTTGAGTTATCGTAACTAAATAATATAATATTGACATGAAATTAATATACAAAAAATACAAAAAACGGTTTAACGCACTTAATACATCCGTTCATCGCAAAAATTTGTCCGAGAAGAGGTATAAGAATACACGGATAGTATTTAAAACGTTTTGAAAAAAAAATTACATCTATCGTTATTATATTTATATCTATATGAGTAAACAGCGTGTCGGACGTAAAAACCATAGGAAAATAAGAGTAAAATCTACTTGCGTGATCCGATGTCAAACAGCAAATTTACCCAATTCGCTCATAACACATATGTACACGTACACCCGTTCAGAATATTTACTGCGATAAGTGTAATATGCAGACACATTTTTCGAAATATTCGCTAAAATATTCAGTCCGATATTTTCGATTATAAATTATTTCGTTGTCTCCGTACTAACCGGCGTTAAATTTGCACGCTATTTTTTCGAGCATTTAAGTAGGCGCGAATTTGGGGCGAACAAGACGGGTCTTACAAACTTTTTGAAAAATACACATATTATACACATATTTTCTCCGACACGTTTTATTCCATTCAACAAACGTAAAAAATATATACCAACCGATCGCACGCTGAATTCAGCCATCATTCCGACAAACAATACGCCGCGGTTACCATCGACCGAATCACGACGGTCGGTCGGCATAGGCAGGGCCGTGGAGAGAAATCAAGGGCCCCAGGGACAAACTTATCCGGGCCCCTCTTACACAAGGTATCAAACTTGACGTTGTGGACTTGGGCAGACCCCGGGCCTTTTTTGAAGCCCGGGCCCCAGGGCTACAGCCCCGGCTGCCCCCCCCTCTCATCGGGCCTGGGCATAGGCGCAACTAGGGGGGCGCAAAAGGGCCTTTAGCACCCCTGAGTTCAAATTTAGCACCCCCTGTTATTTCAAGTACAACTATAATAACAATTACAGTGAAATACCGTCAACATTATATTATTTTAGGTACTTAATTTTAGCACCCCCCCATATTTTAGCTCTAGTTGCGCCTATGTCGGTCGGTTTATATTTTCGGACGCATCGAGTATTCTGAGACAAGACATTTTGTCGTCTGCAACACTTGCTTATTTACCCGCTCGGTCATTCTACGGCCACGACATTTTCGGCTCCCGTTTTACGCGCCCCCGACGCGAGTTAGACCGCCAAAATTCGGCTTTTCAAATCGCTCCTGCGATCGTTAAATTCTACCCGTATCTAGATGATGACATGTCATGTATAACCTAACCGCGCGTTTGCTCTGTCACGTGCAGGCGACAGCATGAACTCGATCCTGAACGAAAACTGGCCGGTCCTCCTGGAAGAGCTGAAACCGGCGTTCGAGGAGGCCATCGGAGCCATTGCGCAGGACATCGTCAACAAGGCCCTCATGAAGACGCCGTACACGGACATATTCCCCATGTAATACGCGTACGACGACGGTCTGCCATCGTCGGCGGCGTTGTTGTTGTTGTTGTTGTCGTCGTCGTAAAGTTTCCTATAACCAAAAACACAAAATTGTACTCGTTTATTTTGTAAAACGCGCGTACACCGGCTTCGGGGATCGCCGCTGCGGAGATAGTAGTAGCTCGACACATAATGTCACATTGTGATCGCGACGCTATACAACGAGATTGCTCGCTCACAGCGTCCACAGTTCCCGGATACGTACGTACGCGGTTAGATATAAATAATGTTGAATTTATAAGTACAATACTTTTAATTTATTTTAAATTATTATTATTTTCGTACCTAATACGACCGTGAAGAAACCCGTAACGTTTTTTCACCATTAATTTATTAAAATTATTATTTATAACGTTGTTCGTGTCACCACGCGGCACGTGTAATACAAGTTAACTTATTAAATTATTCGTACGTTTCATAATGTTGCGTCGTGTTTTTTTGTCACTTTCCCTACGTATTCCCGTCCTGTAGGTGACGACACGTTTCGCTGTTCAAACGGAATCGTCATAAGAGGATTACTCCAATCTCAGGTACGTGCAATCGTGGATGGCGACAAAAACAAAATTGCGATTTCGCACAATGTGTCGACGACCTTCGCCACAATTTCCGCGGACACCGATGACGGCCGGTAGAAGGTACCACCCGGTAACTCCACTCGGACCGGTATTATTTTCAACGATTTAAACTCGTAACAATGCTACAATAATAGAGCGAGTTTATTACACGTTTCAAGTTCACCGATTTTCCATTTAACGACGGACTATCGAGTGAAACGCAGTAATGCACTTCCTTCCTTTTCTTATATCAACACGACGACTCTATACCTTTAAGGACAAACGGTGTACTATTTATTGATACTCGATAGTAACGAATAAAAACAATAATTATCACCTCTTCACCAGAGCACACTCGCTCAACGGAAAATAGGCGAACGAAGTCATTGAAATAACCGAGAACGGAAAATGGAAGTGCGCGCGCGTTGGCCGCAGATTTTCGATGCGCGTCATGTCATGTCAATTGCGAACTCCGTATTCGGATTCCTGCGGTAACCTGTCTATAACCAACTGTTTCGAAAAAGCTGACGTCTTTCAACGTTACGCGCGTAATAAACAAGAGACAAACACGTTGTTGAAAATGTTAGGTCGTCGTCACTGTCTGGTGGTGTGCCAACAGAAAATCCTGGACGGTTTTTTCACGATCATTTTCTGCACGTTTGGTAAAAAATTAAATTCCAAACTGTCGACAAACACACATCAAACAATTATTGCAATGTCGTTCTTGGATCTTATCAGCGCCAGAACTAGCATTAAACAGCTGATGTTTGCGTTCTCCGTAAGCTGATTACGCCGTTGCTGATATCGTCGCGTTCGTGTGAGTTGTGGCGTTTTTACGAACAACACCGTATTTTATTATTACTAAAAATTCTTCGCCGTAGAATTTACGTGTGGCACGTATTTATAGGTCGTCCGCCGGCTTTATTCTCTGTATTTCGCCGTAAAATGTGAATAGTAAAATTAGTAGAAAACTATCGTCAAAAACCGCGGGTACGTCGGTCTCGTATTTTTACCATTTTACTCAGTCGTCAACGGCTCCGATCAAACGCGTTCGCGAACCGAAAACGAATCGAACCGTTCGCGCGACTGATCGCCGAATCTCACCATGAATCGACTACCGGTCGTACCAGAAAACCATGTCGTGGTAAGTGTTACGCGCGCGTGTGTAGAATGTTTTACGTGTTTCTAGTAAATTTTTTATCACGCATAATTAGAAAACAATAATTTCCATTGAATCTCTCTTCGGACCTTTGCAGAGTTGGTCAACGGTGTTGGTTCTTTCCTCTCTACAATCGTCGGCAGATCCCCTGTCGATAATAATGTCATGTCGGTCCTACGCAACATTCTAATATGCTCCCTACATAGATAAAAGAGGTCAAATCTCTGAAACGATATTGGATGAATTTTGTATAGTTGTATAAAATAAGCTAAACACGCAGATAGGTAAAAAACGTAAAATAATTGTAAACATTTTTTATAAATACATTTGAGAAAGTATACGGTGTAGGCTGAGATGATTTGGACACGTGACGAGGAGAGAAGAAACTGGGGCAGTAAGCTTGCATTCGTGAAAATGAACGTTTAAGAAAAGAAAAAGGAAGACCAAAGAAGATACGAATGGAAACAGTTGAAAAGATACTTTATTGTTAATGTGTGTGTAGGGGATGTGAATGTTTGTGATATGCAAAGGAATAGGATGAAGGTGGACGATGCCAAATAGTCGGGAGAAAGACAATAAAGAAGAAGATACACGGTATACCTATACAGAACCTACCTAGGATCCAGATTTCGTTTTTCCTTATTAGGTAGCTAATTAAGAAAGCTACAATAATATTGCAATCATCCGTGAAATGTATGACACCTACCTACATTTAATTTTAAAATGCCGTCGCACAAAACAATATTACACATTTATCTAGATTCAAAATTATTATTCTTAATATTATCATCCCTGTTTTATTTGTGTACTTTAAATGTTGACCATAGGTACTCAGTTCTGTAATTTTACAGTATTTAGAGTCAACTATTATGTGGGTTATTATACGTAATTTAGTATACCCATCTTTTAGAATTTAGATGTTTGATAACTGCTAATTTATTGATTTATTGTTGAACAATACCTACACAAGTTTGTTATAGGTAGGCAGTCGTGTATTAGATTGCATGGCTTTCATTGAAAACAATTAATCTAAAAGAAAAAAAATCTAAAATTTAAGCCATCGGCTGATTAATGTCATAGTTATATCCCCAGTAATATTTAAGCTACAAAAAAAAAAAGTTTTTCATGAAATTAAAAATTTTGATTGACTACTGCCTAAATAATTGTTTTTGAATTTAACAAGGTATTTAATCACATAGAACCTACGTATCTTTGATATTAGTTCCCGAATAAAACTATTATTAGTGTACAATAATTTATTTTTGATTCGTGTTGAGAATTTTTTATTTACATTTTATTAGCTAGGTAGGTGTATTTAGGTAATAATAATTTTAATTCAGTGAATCAAGTTGGGATTTAAATGAATGCTTAAAATTACAAAATATTTTACACAGCTAATGAAAAGTGACTTGTATTGCTTATATAGGACATTCCTCCTCCCATGTATACAAATACAATGACTAACATTTCATCAACAAATGAATCAGAAAATGGAAATCCTGATGTCACTCAGCAAAACCATTTAATTCCACCGCCACAGGTAACCTTTGTGCAATTTTTCATTGAAGAAACAAATTCGTTTAACTTATTTAATGGTATATTGTATAATTTTGTTGTACTAAATTTGGGTATGTTAGCATTACGATGTGCAACCGCCCAGATTAGACTTTTCTGCTCCTCCACCATACGAAGACTGCAATCTAGATTTTGTGAAGCTACCGACTTATGAAGAAGTGCAAATGGAAAAGCGTTTAGAAGGAGAAACGTCTCCTAGATTGCCTGTAAGACTTACTAATATTTATTTTAAATAAAAATCATTCTTGTTAATAGAAAACATCTATTAAATTTTTTTTAGGGAAGAGTCATTGGTGGACCACCAAGTATTGGACCATTGCCTCAAGAAGTAATTAATACAAATTTTATTACATGCTATGTAGCATTAAGGAAAAAAAGGACTAATGTATAATATTGTTGGCAATGTTATGCACAATTGTTAATGTATATACCGTCATGTTGTTTGATATTATACTAGGCCATCAATGTAGATAAACTGAAATTTTAATCAATTATTTTTATTCAACACAAGTCAAATAATTAAACCGCAGTGGCTGCTAAACCATTTTATCTATATAATGTGGTTAATATAAATGAGCTTGGTAATTTTTGCTAGTTTAAAAGTGAAAATTATCACTACTAATTAAAAAAAAATGTATTAAACATTTTAATTAATATTTGTATTAGCTAAAAATAAACTGTTTGAATATTATTTGTATCCCATCACAGCCGAGCTACTCACTGAATTAGTTGGTCAATACACATACTGCTATTCTACCACAAAACATTATTTTTTTATGGATAGGACCTTGTTTAGGACTGTTCAAATGAATTTTTATGATCCCTACTAACTAATTTTTTTCAGCAACATAATTTTCATTTTAGTTAATCTAATCTCTTGATTTCTTTTTTTTACGTACAAATTAATCGCAAACACATTAGTTTTTTTTTGTTGTTGTTTGTCAGGTTTATTATTATCGGAATACCACATCTTGTGTTGCTTATGATTCAAATGATTGAATGGTTGTTTTTTGTTTTACTGTTTATGCGATATTAGGTTTAGATTTTTATTTTTATTTGTAAGTAGCAATTATTTAACTGAATTAATTTGAATTTTATAAAATTTAGTCTGTGAAGAACCAGCAACTTAAATTATTTGATTTTGTTTCTTTGTTAATTATATATCAGATTATTTGCCTGTCTACCTACTATTGTTGTTAATTAACAATTTGTTTATGTGGTACCTACTTATATATTTTATATTTTTATGATTATCATTCAAAAACTAGTGTTGGGATAATATGAGCTTTATGATGATACACACTTTATTCAATAAACATGTTAATGTGATAGTTATTGTTGTAATTTAATCTACGATGGTTGATTAACATAACAATTTATAACATTTGACTTAATAGGATGTAATTATGGAAAAAATAAAATTACTGAATTTTAGTGTTTTATTTTTATTTTTTTATTATCTATCTTTATTGTTATATACTTATAATTCATTTTATTTTTCATTTTTAGATACCTGCGCAAACATTAACTGTTCTTACAATTGATGCTCCTCCTAATCCATGTGAAATCGATACTAATTTATTAGGCACAGATTATATGTTTGTGACTGCTTTTCTGGGTATGTATAATTTATATTTTTATTTCTACATTAAGTATACGTGTGTATTTTTATGGCCATTGTTAGATTGCTGGTTTTATGTTTATATCATATTATGAAGCATAACAAATTTTTAATTTTCTGTTTCTACACTTATAAAATTTTTAATGTTTTTGTGAATTTTTTTTATCCGTTTTGAATTGTGACTCAATGGTTGTGTATTTGTATGTAATGTTATAATTTAAAACTGACGTTTAATACTTAATAAAAAGTCTAAAAAATTGATTATAAACATTACTGTCATAACTCATAAATTATAACATTTTAAATGAAAAATATTCTTGAGATAAAAAAATCTGAAAAAAAAAAATACTGATTGTACCTATTATATTTTCTATACCTAAGAATTTAAGTATATTTGTGCCACTTCAATTGTTGCAAACAATAAACCATGGAAAAAAAACTATAAATTGAGCAATAAATTATTTTGAAAAAATAAAGTAACTGTGCAAGTTAATATGACTCACAATAACTTATAAACATTTGTTTTGTTTTGTTTTTGTAGTGGCATTGCTATTTAATTGGGTTGGTTTCTTGGTGTTGATGTGTTTATGTCAAACTGTTGCTGCACGTTATGGAGCACTTGCTGGGTTCGGATTATCATTGGCAAAATGGACAATGATAGTGAAACGCAATACTGAGATGGCTGATTTATCTCCAGAAAATCGTACAAACACATGGCTCTGGTGGTTAGTTATGGCATTTGGAATTTTAATCTGTATTCGCGCCGTCATACAATACATGAACATTAAACGCGGTTGGAGACTGCTTAGCGTTCCAGCACAGGAACGGGTATTATATTTCTATTGAACAGAAGATCTGATGAGAAAGTATTTGATTGAGATATTTAAACATAAATGTATTTATATTTATTATTGTTTTTATTTGATTTCACTTTAATTTCCAAATCATAAGAGTTAATGATGTCATAGTAAAAGCAAAACAGTTTTAATCAAATTTTAGACATATATATAATATATTATTTACCTATATATATATTTATTTATGTATGTATGTATTTAAAATACAATGTAATCATACGACTCGAGAGTTTTGGTTGACTGTTAGTGATGTGATGAACTCTGCATTTTGGAACTTATTAAATGATTTAATATTATATTTTGCTTGAGTAAAGTTTGATTGGTGTTTGAAGCAAATTACAAGATTTGTAGAATTCCGTGGCACACTTGAAGACGTTTTCAAAATTACCAAAATAGCCTTTTGATTCTCTGTGTCCAGATTAGATTTTTTAAAGAACTCATTACAAAATATGTTTACTCCATTCAATTTGTTTATGAAATCATAATTTACAGTTTTTATACACTATTCACTATTCAAAGTAACAATAGTTTCAAACTGTCAACTGGCCACCAATATTTTTAGCTGTTGTCAGAAACCTCCGACTTGTGCTATTATGTACATGGCATACATATTTTTTTATTAAAAATTAATTTACCTATGCAGAAGTCAGCCACTGAGCTTTTCAATTATTGTAAAAGTGAATAGAGTATGTGTATAGGTGTATTAACGGTGTCTTTGTAGCAGCTGATCTCCCTTTGTTTTACGTTCAGGTTTCACTTAAAATTTGAACCGTTTTCACATAGTTAACACTTGTACATATATTGCATATAGGTGCAGACTTAACAACGTATTGTGATACTTAACAGTCTATGGCTATTAGTTTATACTCTACAACTGTTTTCAATAGTTGTTTGCAATATGAATAATATAAAAGTTTACCTCTGATTTTCATATTCTGTTTTTTTCATTTTTGTTGAAATTGGTTGAATAATAAAGAAGTTTTATAAATATAATGTCAACTTAAGTTCCACAAAATTGTCTGCTTCATTTTTAAAGAAATACGTGTTTCAAAAATCATGTTCCCATCTTCTGTGTTGAACAATATCAATTATATTGTCGAAGATGTGGTTTGTGTTTTATTTATTCTTAAAATACAATTGAAGATAAACAAGAACCGTCTTCAGACTAGTGACCTAAACTACATTGCTTTTAGTACTTTCCTATCTGCGCCAAACTTTATAAGTTGCCATTTTATAATAAAACATAATTTCAACCAATTTAATTATTGGTAGAAAAGAAAGAAATGACGTGTTGATTATGATATTTTTTTTTTGTTATTTGTTTGATCGGACATTTATAATTTAATATTTATGATTTAACATGTAAGTGGTTCATTAGTTCTTAATTTCTTAATGATTGTGCTATCATTTGCACAAAATTAAACAATCCATTATATTTATGTACATTCATTTATTTAGTTTTAAGAAACATTTTTATTTATTTTTTAATGTACTTACCTAATTAGTTATTAAATATGATGAAAGTTAAAGCCAACTTAAATGAGTGTTAATTTTTATTTTTGAATTGATTGTAGTTCGTTTTAAAGGTAAACTCTGATAGTGATTAATATACTTTTAAATTAAAAGTAGTCCTTTTTTTTGGAATAATTTGGTTTAGTTGTTACATGGATCTAACTAAAAATAATACTTCTTGTTAGCAAACTGAACTCAGAATAAATAATAAATTCCATCCATTAATATCTGTGATTTCTATTATTTTTGTTGTGTTATTATTTTTACTTTTCTATCTATTTTAATTTATAGTTTTATTTTGAAATATTGTATTTCTATAGTTTACTTTTTATACATTTTTTTTTTTTTTTTGAGTTCAATTTCTTTAAAAAACATATTACATAGATTTTAGTTTACCAGTATAATTTTAACTTTGGTGTCTAGTATTCATTTATTGATTTTTTCTGAATTTGTTTTGTCATTATTTATGTTCAGTTATAAACTAGCAAGACGTAGTATTTCTGATTTCATCATGTATGTGTGACTTAGTACTTACCTTTAAAACAACACTTTTGTTAAAATTATCTATACTAATAATTTTGAAAACAGAATTTCAATTGTTTACATAATGTGAAATGTTTATTAATACATTTATTATATTTCAATCTATGCGCTAATAGATTGCGGGCTGTCTATTTTTTGTTTCTAAAATTGATAATGGATGTTTTGCGCAAAGTTCGGTTTTACTGAAATAAACACTACACCCAATAAATTCTATTATGAAGCTGAATGACTTGGAATATTATAATAAACAATTTGTTGTTTGAAATCTTTAACGTAGTTATGTATCAATATTATTATATTTACATGTGTATGTGTAAAGTACTAAATGATGTTAAGATGCTGTAAATTAAAAATTAAAGTATTTATTTTTATTTTTGATCATTGAATGCAAGCTAAAGTATGATTATAAGGTATTATTTAACCAAAATAATTTGTGCTAAATTGAATTTGAAAACAAAATCTGTTTTCGAGTTATTATTGTTTGAGTGATTTTGGCCAAAATTCAATATTAATAAGTATGTAGAATTCAATTATTATTTTGAGTGATTATGTATGAAAGTTAATCAATGTATAATGTATTCATATTTTAAATATTTTAATGTAATTTAACTATGTGGTATTTTAGTGAATCAACAAGTTTGCATTTTATTGTACTTCTTAATTGTTTACTTAAAACTCTTATTGTTTATAAAATACATAACGTTATTGATCTGGTAAAGAATAATTTATGATACAATTTTGGATGTATAAACTTAAATATATTAAAAAGAATACCCTGTAATATGAAAACACTAGAGTGACATAGACAAGTGTTCTTTGTGTAACTATGTTATGGGGTGACTACTGACTATTGTATTGAAATTTGACGTGGACATACCTTATTATTTTAAACGGCATTACTTATTTTTATTATAACATTGATCTATTTTCTTGTAATTTGTAGTTGTCAGTATGATGAATATATATATATTATACGTATACATTAAATATAATGTCAACTTTCTTTTAGTCATGTATAGTGTGTACGCTTGATAAAATGTTTTTTTTATACGTACGATTGCCTAGTTTATCAATAATGACGTATTATATTTGAAACATAATGTTTACCATTTTATTTTTTAACCAAAAGTCGACACCTCTGAATAATATGATAACTAATAATAATATTTCATTGGTGAAATTAAATTTTAGTTTGCTTACTTAAAAAGCATAATGTTCAATATTCTAAAAGAGGCCCGTTAATACTTGGGCGCATGGCTGCAAAATTATCTACAAAGCGATCTCTCGTTCTTTGCGCCCGCCTGAAAAGACGTGAGAAACTATTGTTTGGAATAATTACAACTAAAATGTATGATAATAATTAATGAGTAGCTAATAATATGCTCATTATGATCTAAACTTTAGTTTGATTTGTATTGTTTGTGAAACTTCCTAACTCGAACTTGATTCATGTATAACAACAGTTCTAGCCTATGAGCTTGATAATTATATAATGATCATTGTATAGACCGTCTAGGCTCATTATTTATATCATGGGATCGTACACAATTAATCAGTAGGCATGTGGCATATATTACCATATATCAGACCACACAATATGCATAGTTAATTTTGTTTATGCACTACTATCAAACAAGTCTTTAAAAGCATATTATAATTATATTATGAAAATACAGAATGATTCTTTATTAAAATAATTCAAATTTTTTTCAAGTAATATTTTACATCTATTTGTGGTTATTGTTGCTAGGTTAATCAAATTTAAAGTAATTGTTGAAAATGTAGGTACTTGGTTCTACAAGAAAATCAAGTGTTTTTTTTCAACCATAATTTATTTTTAAAAACCATGTGAAACAGCCGTAGGCAATTAAAGTTTAGTAAAATACTGATTGAAAAATTAGAATGGTTTGGGGAAAATTGTATTTCAAAACCTTTTCTACCACGCTTCCTTAAACTGTAAATTCTATAATCAAAACTATAATTATACTCTGTCCAGTGTGTGAACCCATCAAATTTGGACTTGTAGACTGACAGCCAAGCAATTGCCTAGAATCTAATTGCCTCCTGATCATTCAAAACATGTCAACTAGGATTTAGAATAATAGGGATTGAGAATCTGGTCTTTAACGATTGCTCAGTCTGTATGTCCAAAATTCAGCTCGTTTTCTTGCTGGACAGCTGAGACATACGTATAAATTTAATTGGTGTACACAATGCATGTCAATTTTGAAAAATGTATTCATCATTCAAACTGTAAATTTGGTAACGTTAATAAGCATTGCAAATTTCAATGGTAGCAATGATATTGAGAACATTTTAATTTAACTCATCACATGAAACGTCGAAATGTTTTTAGCCGCTAAGAAAAGTAACTTTTATCTATACATATATTATTCAAAGGTTTTAGTTCAAGATGTCATGACCTATAAAAAAAAAAACGCAAAGTCAAACTAATCTGTTACGCGAAATTGTAGTTATTTATTACTTAGTCGATTGTTTGCTGCCATAAAGGTATGTTTGTATTGATAATATTATTTTGTATTCATATCATTTATTTATCTTGCCAAATAGCTCATCCATAGGTAAATGCCAGAATCATTTCGACCATGTTTGTCAAAGTGTTTACTTTATTCGCCGCAGTCACAATCATTATACAGGTACCTAAGTGCAAATCAATAAATACATTTTTACATCAAATGACAAGCACACATTCCAAACCCAAACTGCTGGTGTGTTGTGATATTTTGTGAGATCTGAAATTACTAAAACTATTGGCCCTTATGTAGCCACAACTAGAAGAGGATCATTTCAAGAGTCTTAGCACAAAGTTATTATTTGTGTAAAAAATATTAAACCTATTGCTTAAACTTTAAAGCCACAACAAAAATTATGTCTCACAAATAGTTCATCTGTATTATTTTGATTTCAAATAAATTCTACAGATTGTAAAATTATTTTAATAAATTACTAAAAGTCAAACAAAAAGCCTCTTTATAACTTATGTGGACCCTTAAAATTTAAGGATCATGGGAATTGGGAAAAATTAGTATAGTATGAAGGCCCTGACAATACGGAGTGGATGGTAGTCTTTATTATAAGATCTTTGATATTTAATGCTCAATGCTCATACATTTATGTAGTTTCTTTTTAATGAAGAATTTTTGATTTTGTACTTTTCTGTTAACTATACTTCTTTTTTTAATCAACAAGACTTTGAATTTCAATTATAAATTATATTGCAGATAGTTAAGTGAATAATTAAAAATTTTCATTAGTTTTATAGCCGTAATATTATATCTGTCTAACATTACATTCAAATGTGTTCCGTGTATTATAATTTTTTAGGTCAATGGAGAGGTAAATGAGTGGTTGATTAAAGCTACAGATGCTCAAAATTCTATCAAGGACTCTATCGCAAAAGTAAAAGTTTCTGGAGAAAACAAAGATAAAATCAAGTCGGTTACTGATAAGGCATTTGATGATTTTGTCAAGTTTGTCAAAAATGGAGTGAAACCAACGTATGAAAAGGTAAATAATATTTTAATAATATTTCCTATCTATTTTTCATTTTTTATCTCATTATGTGCCTGTAATAGGTATATATTTTCATGTTTATAAAACATTATCATACACTAACTAGTACATACCTTTAAAGGCTTTTCCTACATACAGAATTTGTTTCCAAACACTTTTTTGCCAAAAAGATATAGTTATAGGCTAGGAAATAATCCAGATATGTGCTAATATGTTATGTGTTCAATGTTTATCTAAAATCATCATATTCCAACTAGGTGTACAACAATTTTCCCCAAATATTGTAAACTTGTAATACATAGTAATATAACTTTTCCAAAAATATATTTAGTTATTGTTTAACTAAATAAAATTATATTATTATTTTTACAATAACTCAAAATAAAACATCTTATGCTATTATAAAATATTACAAATCATAAAAACGATTAGATATTTATATGAAAAATTATTACATAATTGACAGTATGATGAATAATTTTCAACATTTTGAAACACAAACAATTAAAAATAGTACCTAGAGAGTACAGGTATATAATTAAGTACTTATGTTTATAAGTTTAAACTGCACTTTCCAGTTTAATTTTTAAAGACCAAAATTCAGTGTGTTTGAAACATATTCCTTAAAAAATTAACACTTCTTACAAAATCAAACGCTTTTGTCAGGGAATTAAAATAGATTAGATCCTAACTCAAACCCACTAATATAGATAGGTAGTCTGCTCTTATCTTCTCATTCCCGGAAAGTGGAAATCCTCCTAGAGTGTAGACTAATGAAAAAACGCCAGTGATTGCATAACGGGAACTTCAAAACAATGAAGTAATAATTGATTATTATGCAAAAAAATTAAAAATTGTCAAGATGTGTATCATCACTAAATAGCTAATATTTTTATGTAAATATTAGCTTAAATATTTACTTATACCACCTACCATTAATTAATTGTTTTGATTTCAGTTGAGTAAAACTTCTGGCTCAAATCCCCGGATTGTACCTAAATTGAACAACTGGATAAAATCATTGGAAAGTTTGAATAATGCGACCAAAAATAGTACAGTTCAAGACTCGCTTAACAAGTTTGAGAGTACCATAAATCAAATGGTGGAAAATGCACCAAATTTTGCCGAAAAAGTGAAATCAGTCAAAACGCCAGAGTACCAAGGAATTGTTTTAGAATTTGGAGAATTCATAAAAAATGTCATCGATGAATTGGCCTACAAAATGAAAGGAGTGGAAGTAAGTGAATGTGTACTGATTTCGAAAAAAAACTTAGTTTCAAATAAAAATATATGTTCTCTATACTTCTAGTCAAGAACATGCGTATTAATTTTAATATTTACTTGTTATGTTTTCAGACCCAACTCAAGCCACAGAATAAGCCACGATTACAGAGTTGAGGTTGACAAAAATAATTTGATTGAGCTTCAGTTTTCCTAAAAAAATAGATCCCTGTATATGAAGTGGCCAATATACCTTCAATAACCTAACCTCATACATTTCAATGCAAAAACATGTATTCTTTTTATTCAATTAATTGAATTAATACGCTACCTGTACTTAGCGTCTCATTTTACAATATAGTAAGTAATGGTATTACTAAAAATGGTAATAAAAACAGTAGGTGTCTATAAAAATTCTAGTTGAATTTTTTTTAAATTACGATTATTTCATTTCAATGAAACTTACATTGTACATAGTTAGTTGTGATGGAAATGAAGTAGGTAATAATACCTAATAAGGTAATTAAAATGATTCATGCGATACCAAACTGATGAACAATTAACGCAAGCAGATTGTATAAAAAAGTAACATTGTGCATCTTATCATGACAAAAGTAATTAAATACTTACAGGTTAAAACTTATAATAATTGGCAATATCATAATAATTATCTCTACTCTTTTGTTGTGTAATAATATACTCTTAAAATATTTATTATACTTTTAAATTTAGTATTTATTCATGTAAGTTGATACGGTGTTCTGTATGCATTTAATATTATTTATAGTGTTAATAGTTTGTATTAAAACTTCCGTTTGAACTTAAACGTTTTATTAGATTAGATTTATCATTTACTACCATACCTAATTACCAATTAAATATAGTCATTGTACTCTTTAAAATAGATAGGTATCAATAGTGCATAAAAAATTATTACTTACATACCTCTAAAGATAAGTAATTGTCCCTATAGTTGGTATATCGATTGAAGCTATTTGATGTTATCATCCAAAATCGCAAATGGCGCAATCTCCAAAAGTGCTTCAAATTACTGAAAATTCTTACACATCATAATTGGAATGGGTAAAACTAAACGTTCAAACGTAATCAGACAACTAAGAAATATCTTAACGTAGTAACTGCTTGGAAACAAATATTTTTGCGTTGAAAATTAGATGATGTTCAATAATTAATCCATTGGCAAATAACCCTACCATAAATATCATTATATAGTTGGGTTCAAGTTTTTAATCGGTTTTATGAAATGTAGAATCCAAAACACTTTTATTAAGGCACTGAGTCGTACGACAATGAATTGTACTTAATGTAAATTTTGTTAGGTAGTAATTAGATATCATATACGCCTACTTAATAATACTTTTATAGAAACATGAAACTTCACTAAAAACACATTTTTACACATCTTGTATATAGTATTATGATTTTGTAAAATCTGCTTAATAAAATACCTACTAAAAATATTAAAATGTTTAAATACTTAAAATATAAAAGTATTCAATACCAACAAAAATATTTAAATACTCAAATACTTCAAGAGACTGCGTGTATACACATCTACAAACCGAGGTGTGTAAAATAATAACAATTTATTGAGTTAAAATCAAATCATGTTATGTTTTGTGTTATGATACTATGGTACCTAGGCAATGAAAATTAGAGTAATGCAATTATTGTGTAATAAAGTACCTACTTAATTCATCTAACTTTGCGTCTTCTTAAGAAAATTGTGTTTAAATTAAATTAAATGGTAGATTATTGAGTAATCAAAACAAAAATAAAATAGAGTGCATATTATATTTTTAAGAACTACCTGTCGTAAATTATTATGTTGAAAATATTTATTTTTTTAAATTTTACATTAAGACAGTACAAAATCTGTAGAGAACATTACAATAAGTTGGTACTTATGATTTGTGATTAAGATGTTAAAAACCAAAATAAGATATTTTAATTTGATACGCTGTCAGTGTGAGTTTGTCCAGTAATAAATTGATTTTCTACGTAACATTAAGGAAAGAGCTAAGAATTTATAAATTGAAAATGTAATAGTGCCCATATTCTTCGAGATAAATTGTTTTTGGTTATAATATCTTGCATTAGTTACTATTTTACTTACTGTTTTTGTAGGAAAACGCGGACCACCTAGAAGAGTAAAACTGTTATGAAAACATTATAATTATTATTACCCTCCGGTCGTGATTCAGTGTGTTCATAAAATGAATCACAGAAATATCGAACGAAATAGGGCTGGATGTTATTTTTTATAATACCTACCTATTATACTTAAACGTCAGTTCCTATTGCTATATTGGCAGGTAACACAACCTGCAATATTATTATATCATTATAGTCGATAACTAGTGGGGAGTTATGTGCAGAAAACACCAATATACATAATGTATCATTGTTCTCTTGGATAACGTGTATAAAATAAGCACGACAGTCTTTATTGACAGTTGAAGACGTTGAGTTTTTATTTTTAGAGTTCAGAATATTAGCAGACAAAAAACAAAAATGACCGTTCCAAAAACAATCTCATCAATGACTTTGTTCGCGGCGATATTTGTCGCGATACTTGTGCAAGTAAGTAATTATTTGCATACAAAAATTATAATACATTTTGTCACTCTGGATGTGACATGATACGAGTTCATCATCAGATTTTTAAAAAAAAAAAATTCTTAGCAGTATAATAGTGCAAAAATACATGTGTAATTTTATGGCACTGCGGTGTTTTTTAATCGTAATATTATGACTGTGGTTTTTGTTTTGTGTGTAGTATACACTGATCGATTCAATGATATATTTTGAACTAAAACTTAACCGTTTTTACACTTACACAGTTTTTTTTATGACAATTACATAATAAATAGCCAATAGGTAAAAAAAAACTGCTACTGGCAGATATTTCTAAATCGTTGGTACCAAGAAAGTTATTAAATAAAATACCTACCGATGTTGTAAAACCTCCTCTTAAATTATTTAAAATTAAATTCTCTTTGTGGTTGTTAGACCTAAATGATATTATTATAATATTTGTTACAACGGTGATAATTTTGTGAAATACCTATGTTGTCGCAAAAATGCGATTGTATTGTTTTTTTTTTTTTTTACAATATTAGTTTTTACTATTTAAACTGTTGTCAAACTTATTAATATTATTATGTAATTCATTTTTATTTATTTATTTGTTTATTTTTGTCAATTCGATTTACTTTTTTTGATGTTTTGTATTATTCTCTATTTTTTTCTATTATTTAATCAGTTTTTTTTGTTTGTTGTATGTTTGTTAGTTATCACTTACCTCTATATATTATATTTTGACTTTTTGCTAGGATTATGTTAGCGTTAGAATTCATGGGCCTTTCCACTCCTTTTTTCTCAATGAGGCCCAATATTCAAATTATGAATTGTGATTTAAATAAATAAATAAAATTATAGGTGGGTAGGTAGTTTACATTTAATCACGTAAAGGTAGGTAAGTTATTAACTGTTAAAAGAATACATTAACGTTACATACAATTTGTGTCTAATTTGCGAAACCAAAATGTTGGTAAAAGAACCTAATAAATGTTTTATGTACACCTGTCAATAGTGGGAAATAATAGATAATTTTGTAATTTTTTTAAATTTAGTGTATTTTTATTTCATTTGCAAGAATAAAATTGTCGATTTGTATTATAACAATATACCTGTAATCTGAATTTTTTTTAAATTAAATTCTTTTCTTAACACAGATAATAGACAAATAGGTTATAGTTGTAAATAGGTACAATTTTGTAATTAATTGATTTGTTATGTTATAATGCGTTTGAAAATATCTGCATAATATGAAAACTCAACGACATTGAAAATAAATGAAACAATTTTTAAAATGTTCACCAAAACTGCTTATTTTTATTCCGATTTGGGAATTGTACATTTATTTTAGTGTAAATTTTGTTTGGTAATTAGTTGTATTAAACGAAATCTTAACTAAGTTATTGTCCCTATTATTGTTTTAGACCTTGACTGTCAATTGTCAATAACTTACAACAATTATGAAAAATTACCGATATTGTATTAAGTGCTGTTGTTTTTTTTTTTTTTGCAATGCCAAAATGGCTGGTATGTGTGTTACTTATCAGTTATTTACATGCTTGTATTGTTTTAAATTATCACCCTTGATCATAATTATTATTAAAAATAGAAATACTTGCATCTTACTTAAGATATTTTTACTGAAAAATTAATTGAAATTATGCGCGTATAAAATGTACCTACTGTTGCAAATTGTAGTTGATTTCTCAGGTTACTTGATGATACTTTTATTATGTGTAATATAATAGCTGCTTTATAACCTGATAGTCATACCTATAGAACTAAGAATGTTTAAATGATTAAATAGGTATTTTAAAAAGTTACGCATAGGTCTAGTACAAAAGATGTAGGTATCTAGGTTAAGTGACGTACGAAGGGTTATTAAGTAAAAACTAAAATATCATTGAAATACTTGTATGTTAGTTTTTAATTACATTATTAGGTACCTACCTAACTTAACGAACGTGTGATATTTTAATTTTTAACCAAATCACAAAGTTTTGATGGTGTTGCAACTGCCTAAATAGTTATAGGTACAATTCTAAAAGTGTGTAGTAAAAGTGCATTACACATATGTAGGTTTTTTTTTTTAAAAAAAATTTTAATTTTTAAGTTGTGATAGTAAAACATGAATAAATCAATATGTCGTTCAGATTGCAGAAATTAATATCTGTTGAAGAATGTTTACGTATAGGTACTTACATTATGTCTGGAGTACATCCTATACATCCAAGATAAAATCAATTATGTAGGTATTTATGGGCTCGCATGTGAGACTAGTTATTTCCTCAAAAACATGCCTAACAGAAAAAATTTTCACAGGTCGTAAAATGGTTAGATTGTTGTAACTGTTTTTTTGTTGAAAATATAAGCGAGAAACGTTAGAAAATATAACTGGATGCATTGAACTTTCAAATCCTATTTTGTTTTTTTAATTTTAATAAATACCGATTTAAATTAGGCCTATTTTTGTAAGTTTTTACCTCGCTAATTTTTTGTGGGGTTATTGGCAATAAAACCAAATCCAATGCACCTTATGCAGGAAGTTTTTTTCTCTGATGTAGAAAAAAGAAAAAGTATTCAATTAAGTTGATTCTATGAAAAAAGATGTTTTCTGAGAAATTGTCCATATACCTAACCTACATAATATTATGCAAAGTGTAAAAAAATCTAATTATCTTATAGATTCCGTTTTATGGGTTTCTTTTTCTAAAGGACTACTTCTTTGTTGTTGTACGAACAACAACAACAACTGTACGTTGAAAATAAAAATAAATCCCTCTTAATGTATTATAATTCTATAAAAGACAACATAGAGCCATGATTGTTATAATAGTGTCGATTTTTGTGTAGGTAAACACTGAAGATAGTGAACCATCCGACGAGCCGGGTGAAGACAAAATATGGTCGATCGATGCTCAAAACTCGATAAAAGAATCCATGTCCAAAGCGCAATCACACGGTGTGGACGACGAAATAGTTAAGACTATAGCCAACCAGGCGTTTGACTCTTTCACCAAATTAGCGGAAGACGACCTAGCTAATGTCACTGAAAAGGTACCTAGATAGGCGTTTACGATACAATTCACACAGTATTTTTTGTACTATAGTTTAATTATTTTTTTGTAGAAGGAATTTCCTTAAGTAGGTACTATTCATAATTTTATATGATTAATTGAATGTACAATTTTCAAAGAGTACCACCCTGAAGTAGTTGACTTGGGGAAAAAAAAGAAGGGCTAAACAAAAAGAAAACATTTTGTAATGTGCGTATTACATCAATAAGGTGGCAAGGCTGGGCATTAACTCGTTAAAATTAAGTTAAAAAGTTAAGTTAATTAACTTGTTAACTTAATTTTTTTAAACTATTGACTTAATAAGTTATTTTTTTTTTTTTAATAAACTTCAACTTGAAGTCAATCTGTAATAATTGAAAATTTTTTTTAAAACTCGTTAAAAGTTAACTAACAAAAAAAAAATTAACTTAATTTAAAATAAAAAAATATAATATATTTTCATAATACATTTTGATTCACATGGTTTTGTACCTTATAGTATGATATTTCTTCCGCTTTAAAATATTTTTTTTGTATTTTGAATTTTTCTTCTTAGTAACGCTTTTTTTAAAAAGAATTTGAAAAAATACTTTTAATTACTACAGATTAATTTAAAGTCAACGTGTTAACCTTTTCAGACCCAGTGCCATAGACATTAATTTACAAATAAATAATCAAGGGTATAGGTGGACGTTTTTTCCAAAAATTTAGAAGAAAAATGACCAAAGGTATAGGTGAGATAATCCTTAGAATTTAACCACCAAAGGCCCATTAATTAGGTTACATACTATATACGTACCCGCTAATTTATTTATTAATCAAAAATTACATTAACATACCTATTCTGTTGTATTCTTTCTACATTTTTTTTCATACAGGTGAACAATTTAACGGCCGAAGAGAATATCGTATTGTTACAAACTCAATTGGTCAAGTGGGCTGAAAGTCTGGAGAAACTAAATAACGTATCAGACTCGACTGACAAAACTCCCAGCAAAGCTATTGGAAAATTCCTCACCACCATAGATTTCATAACAAAAGAAGTCGTGGGATTTGACGAAAAATACGAATTAAAATCTCCAGAATCCAAGCAAGTAGTTGAAGAAATCAAATCGTTGGTCAAAGAATCGGTTATCAAGTTGGCCGAGTACGCAAAATCCGTGGAGGTACCTGTTTAGTTATAATACTTAAGTACTTGGTGTACTTAACAGTTTAGACGTGCAAAACTCTAATCAAATTGATTGAAATACTTTATACAAATATTTATGATATAAGAAAAGAAATTTGATAAAATCGGTATAGTGTTTGCTATCCTCAGAACTTAAATTAGATATACCTAATTAACAAATACGTAAATTTCAGAAAATATACTTTTTACTGTTATTTAAACTAAATAATCACTCAATTTGTTTAGTAAGTTCAAAATTATTGTACAAAATATTTTCAGTACTTCAGTATTTATTGTAGTAACCAAATACCTTTTCAAATATTCATTGCATGTTAGTGCAAGTGCAGATTGTGTGTTTCTAAATAATAATATTAAAATAAAGAAATAAATTTAAGCTATTAAGTCAAATATCTAATAGATATTATGTCTGTTATAGAATGTCATAAGCATTTGATGATATAACATAAAAAATTTTTGTTACATAAAAAGTGTACACATTTTAGTTCACCCCACATAACACCTAATCTATCTACATATATTAAAGTAGTAGTAGATAAAATCAAATGTATGGTTTTTTTTTCAGGATCAAATTGCTGGAATATGAAAATGAAGAAAGGCTTTTAATTTAAAATGATTTTAAAAGATGGTGTGCATTCATCACATTGATAAAATATACATACACGCTTAGTTATTGAAGTAGATGAGTAACTATATTATACAAATACATATTGGGAAATAGAGAAAGATGTTTGATTAATATTTATCAAAAAACAATAATTTTTATTTTTTTTTTGTTTTATAATTTTATGTGTGTATTTAGTTTCCATAAAATGTTTACAATTTTAGTTTAAAATAGTACATTAAAATAAACTAACAATTTAGAATATAACAAAAAAGAAAAAGAAACAAGCAGATACTAACAGGTCACTGTGTTGGACCAGACAATGTTTGAAATTGCACAGTACCTAAAACATTGCAGGTGTTTACGAATTGAAAGCCCTATAATAAATTGTTGATAATCAAAATTGAAAATAACGATTCTTAGCAAATATAGAGAATCAAACAATTGCAAATTTTAAAATTTATAATGTAGCTTGAAAATTATATATTAAAATTTTAATTTATTATGAAATAAATAGGTAATATTGTAAAAATCAAATGGCATAGCACATTATTAAACGCATAATTGTGACATTTTATAATATAGGTTCCAACTACCTCTTTATAAACAGATGGGTAACATACTGTCTTATTGTTAAACATAATGATATTGAACTATAGTTAAAACATGTTTGAGAACCCTTTTTTTTTTGTTTCGAATAAAATGAAAAGTTGATAAAATTGAGTTTTCAAAATTAGTTTAAATGAAATTGTATGTTTAATGTTATGTTATGCCTAAATAGTTTCTTGAAAACATAAAATAATAGACAAAAAAGCAACTATTTTATTTTTATAATCTATAATTGGCGTTTTATATATTATTATGACTGTTTAATTTTAAACAGTATTATAATATATATGATAGCTAATAATATAATATGTGGGTAGGTACTTATTCACACAAAATAGGTACCAACTTATAAATGTTTATTAATTTTTTTCAAATTCATTGTTAAATCGAATAATTAAGTTTTTCTTGTAAAGGTTATTACGTCATTTGAAATGACCTATATTTTCACAAGTTATTTTAGTTGATAAATTTAAATGGCGTTATAGTAAGGTATATCATCAAATTACAGGTAAGGCTCGTTTAACTATTCAAGTGAATTGCTTCATAGTAATTATACAAAGTATATAAATAACATTTATGTAATTATAATGTACAAACAACGAATTATTTAAAATATTATCATGTTATCCTTATGGGAATATTTGACTAATTGCAACAAATTATTGCTATATAATAACAACGTACTATTTGATTTATAAAAAATTAGATTTATTGAAGAAGCGTATATAGTCCAAAGAACTCCAACGTCAGACTTTTATTTGGTATGTAACAAACTTAATATCTACATATTTATAAACTCATAGGTAGTGTATTTTTTTGTACAGAATTTTTAAAGATATCTATCTAATTTCAAAAAATGTTTTGTACTTCATCAGCGCAGTATACAACTACAACTTTATTGTTTAATTTATAGAAAATCTGGATTGCCACGCGTCGCTAAATTGTTATTTTTCTTCAAGAAGACTTGGAAAGAAGTTATTCTCACTTATTATACCTTGTATTCAATAGGTTCAACATTGTAATGATCTTATGTTTGCTTTGTACTCCGAACACTTACAATGGATGAAAAATCAGAATATACACGTAGTTATTTGATTGATTTTTTCAAAATATTCATAGAATGTGCACGTCATATAAAATATTAGATTTCTTCGTTATTAAAAAAAAATATTAACCTGTAAAATAGTTAAAAACGTAAATTTTTTGAAAATATAATTCATAAAATAAAATACAACGTTCTTGTCATTCAAAATATTCGATAAAGTATACTAACTTTTATTAGACATATTATTTTCATATTGTATTAATACAGCAAAAAAAAAAAAAAATTAATAAACCGAAATGTCTGTATATTACATGTACATGTACATTTCATTAATAAATTAATTGTTGATCACCTATATACTCGTAATTATTTTTAATTTTGAACATTTAGAAAAAAATCTTTTTAGTTTAACAATAATATACTAAAATGGGTAGTTTCAGTAGATAGATTTGAACGTGTACCACCTCATCGTTTTAATTTTTACTTGATCACGTTAGTAATACTTAACGAACAATTTACTAAATTCTTTGTAGCTAAAAATTTGATAAATATTGTAACTTAATGATGTTGTACGTTGTTATTTAATTTGAGCGTCGGTTTTAGATTTAAAAATTTATACATTGACTATTTTTTACCATTCCTGTTTCTAATTGTTCCGAATCGTTTTTACCAAAGGCAATATTATAATATCCATTATAACTTTCAAATGTTAGTGACCAACCCTAACCGAGATCTACCAATGTAGTTCAACTCGTTCTGCGCAACTGGTCTACGTAATTCCGTTTCCAGATAAGCATAAATATCCAGTCGTCTACACCAAAAACACACTTTTATTTGAAATGTATAAACTACCACGGAGTTTTCTCAAACAAATACAATTTTTCCATTTTTTTTTCATTTTATTTCATTTTGATCAAACTGCGTCAAGTTATCAGCTATTACTGCCAAAGCAAAATAATCGTTAAACGTTTATTAGTTTTTTTTTTTTTGCTTGCCTGACCTCCAATAAATTATAGATTATTAAACTGCGACCGTGGGAAGGTACAAAAATTATTATAGAAAAAAATGTTATATTTTCTGACCATTATTTGGATAATTGTACAGGTAAGTGTTCGCATCTTGTATTTTGATTCCAAAAATAAATGATTTTTGTTTTGTTTTACAAACCGTGAGTATTATCATAATACTGGATATCGCTTCTTTTTATTTCCACGATATTATAAACATTCGTTTATTAAAATAAGGAAATTATTCGTCGCACACAACTACGTTATCAAAATTAACAAAAGGAATTTTTCTATTTTATTATGAACGTGTTGGTGAATTTTCTCAGCAATTTATTGGTTTTCGGAAAATAATACCAACTATTAGGTAGGGAATGTATTTTATGTAAATAAAAAAAAAAAAAAAACGTTAGCAGATTATAAATAATTTTTGTTTATGGTCAATCGTCTATAACATAATTGTAGTGTAAATAATATACTTATAGTTACATTTATATTGAAATTCAAACTATCAAGTTATAGTTATTTTAGTTCATTCATGTGGCAAGCTGCGAAAATCCGTTTGCTGTTAAATTTAGTATTTTGCTTAGGCGTTAACAACGTAGACAGATGGACTCGGTAGCGATTTGTGGCGATTATATTAGGACCGGTATTTTTAAATTTTAAACGGATCGGTTGTTTATTTACAACATTTTGAAAATAAGCGCAGCACAGATTGCAAATTTTATTTCTTTCCTACTATAGAATATTTCGCTCGATCAATCGTCATCACGTTTATCGATACGGCACGGTTGAGACTAATCTATAGTCGTGCGTACTATAGAGTTTAATCATATTAATCTAAACAATAGTATATTTTTTTTTTAAACAAAGTTAGACACTTGTAAGTTGTACTGATCCAATCCAAATACGTATTGTTATTAACATCTTATAATTTTTCCCCGACAACAGTAAAAATCGACAATTTCGGATATCTACTGTGATTGTTATTGATTTCGACTGTGCACTGACCGCGAGGAAAAGTACTATATTGTAAATGAGAGTAAAAAACGACCGTGGAGAGAGGTGGGTACGACGATATAGTAATAATAATTTATACAAAGTCTGCTCTGCGGATACCGTTATGCGCGTGGTTTCTTGGCTAGATTGTATTATACCTGTACTCGGTTAACTCTTCTCAATGTCAGCGAGCGAGGTCGTTGATCTGGACGTCTGGAGCGCGGATGAGTGTCGACCGCGTTCGTGTTTGAAATGTTTTTTTTTGTAATTTGTTTTCGAAAATTTCACATTGAATCGTTTTCCTAATCGGTCACGACAAAACTATCGTCGTCGATCGGTCGCCGTGGACGCTGCGATTGTTTTCGACGCGATCTATTTTATCGCTGTATTGTGTAAAAGTTAACTTGTGATCCGTTCTTTTGCTTCGAGATCATCAGCACCGTTCACGAGACACCGCGTGTCGTAACAATAACGATACTTACTTTTTAAAAGATCGGTACGTACCTCTATTATATTGTATTAGCTGCATGACGTAGACAAACAACAACGCAAACTCGAAAAATAACAATGGAATAATATTGAATATCCGAGAATATTTCAAAATTGAATAAATATGACGCCGCTTCTTTGTCTCAAAAATAAACAGGAGTTTGAAATTTTTCGTTTTTTATAAAAATTAACGCTTCATAACGTCTACTTCGATAATGTCTACGCGATCTCAATAAGTATGTTGTATTCTTTAATTTGTTTTGATTAATTTTTGTGTTCAAATCGTCACAACTTGTTTTTTCTTGAATATGCGTGTAAAGTTTTTTTATTTTGTACACCGGATGTTTTATTTTATTTTAATCCAAGAATTGTTTGCACGAATGAAATCGTGGTATAAACAGAATGGATGAAAAGCATCGTGTTTACAAGGCCAAGGAATAATATATTTTTAAAGGTAATTGCTACTAGAACGAACGATTTTTCGAAATACGTATTATCTTTTTTAAGCCTATATAGTTAAATTTTATTTAAAATTTAATTTACTATCTAAATCACGCCATTTCTAGAGATCTGATACGCACGATTGTTTTAACAAATTATTTCGAAACAATTATTGGTTCTTATTGTACAAAACTGTTTAAAATCTAGAGAGTATTATGCGTATCAATTTTATAATCGCTTTAATGTTATCTTTATTTTAAGTCGAGTTAATTTTTTTTGTTAGATACATTAAAAAAATCAGCTTTAAACTTGACTTTTTGTTTTTTCAATTGACTTTACTTAAAAAAAAGTTGTCCGATTGCCCGGCCTTGGTTATAATAAATCTATATACTGACCTAACCGCACCGTTTGGACTCGACTTAATCGGGTTCAGAAATATCGAAACTAAAATTGAGAAATCTCGCTGTAAAACTTGAACCGCGGCAGTATTATGATTTCTAATTGTATATATGATCTCGGATATGAACTGATGTCGTACTATTAATGTACCAAACATAAATGGGGGAAAAAAAAAACACGTAGAATAACTATTGTCCTGTCACCGTGGTACAAGCTCGTATACAAGCTGCCGATATTTTTGTCTTTTCCCCGTCCGTTCAAAGACAAAATACCTATGTTGTTTTCAATTACCAGTTCGAGAATTAGGTTAAAGAGGCTATATAGAACGCGTGTTTTATAGTATCGTCACGTGGTCGTCGTCACGTCGTCGGGCGCCGTTCCTTTCTTATTCGCCACTTCCACCGAGGCACCAGGTTTGTGTTATACGTGTACAAATAATAACAAATTGGCGATATTGCGGTTAGTTTCACCAATTTTCATAAATATAATATACGACATGTAGTGACCTCAAAGCGAACGACGACAGTAAATATTACGATGCGAATGATTTCTATACGGAGACGCTATTTTGATCCGATTCGCAAGGCATACAGCCGTATTTTCAAACGAACAATTACAGTGTTGACGGATATAATTAAACCTACCCATCACCCAGCAGAAGTGTCGTGTATGGAAAGTATTTTTTCATTCCGGGGCGATTTCATTCCGATTACCCGATGACCCAAAAATAAAAAAGTTGTTGTAAAATTTGGGATGTTTAAAGAGATAATTTTTTTTTACATTATCCAAAATTCGTATTAATTAATAGATACTGAGTGTCCAAACGGTCGACAGGTTCGGTTGAACGCGATCGGTCGCGCTCAACTCGCGCAGTGTTATACGCTAAATCCGTTTCACAAACCCTGCCCTATATCATTATAGTTCTCCACAAATAAAACCTCGTATTCGAGTGAAAAAACCAAACTCCTCTTGAAAGATTCGTTTAGGTTTTGCGAAAAGTGGTTAAATTCTAAAAAAATTAAATTCTAGTGAAATATCATAGGTATTATTGTGTTTCGTTTCTAATCATATTTTTGTATTCGTGGTAAATATCAAACGAACTTAATTGTCTATATGAAAACTTGTTACGGAGGTATAAAGGCGTAGCTGCAAAGAAAGAAAAATTGTGTGTGGTGTAAACTGCAGTTTCCAATGAAAAATGGACAATCGCAGTCGTGAGAAAGAAATAAAATTTGAGTTTTATTCAAGAAATATATTTAATACCTGTCTACTGACGTTGAGTTTTTTTTTGGAAAAAAAAATTATCACGAATTTGAATTTTCAACAACAAGGTCAAATTAAATTACTCTAACAACTTTGAATCTTAAAAAATTGGCCAACTACAGTACGTATCATGTATTTAGATTGTACACGTCAAAAGCTACGGACTACAATACCTTAACTAACGTGACGGGACTTAAAATGCGAAATCTCGATTTTCTGGCCAAAACGAACGTCTTTTTAAATATTTTTTAGTGTCGTCGTAAGCCCAGTACAGACTACAGGTATCAAACCACATTCGAGCAAAAAAAACAAAAGTAGAAAAGATTCCACCTTAAATGCTCATTTTCGTACTATTTTTTTTTTTTTAATAAACTCGGATATATTTGTAGGTGTACCGACGGGCGATTATAAAAGATAAATGGCGATTATTAATTTTTTAAACAATTATTGTTCCTTTTTTACCGGGGCGCTCTGCAGATCGGCCCCGTTGTACGTAACATGCGGCACCTATGAGTGGCGTGGAGGCCATACCCGTCGGAGCTTTAGCGGGAGCCGCGTCGCAAGTAGCATGGTTCCTGCCGGTTCTGGTGGCCACCATAGCCTATTTCCACTACGAGGTGACCGACCCCGAGTCCCGCGTCATCGATCAGCCCCCCGAGCTGGTCATGTCCGACTACGATTTCATCATAGTGGGCGCGGGATCAGCAGGTAAGATTCGGTCAAAAACGGTACTCACTCGATGTTAAACGTTTAAAACGTATTTAACTCCTGCTATCGAAAAAAACTTGGGTAATATTATAACGATAACTAAAAATAATTACGACTATACAGCTCTTACAGTACCAGCTAAATAATATATATTCGGTACATCTTGGAATTGCAAAAAAAAAAAAAAACGAATCGTCGTACGTGTTTTATCGATCACGGTAATAACGTTTCAAAAGTCAATGAATTATGTGTATAAACGGATTATATTATGAAGCGTCCCTGCAAGTACATTGTTTTTAAAGAACTTATAAGTTTCGCAAATATTTTAATGGGCCTAGTTCAATAAAAATAGGCGATACGTAGCTTTTTGTTTTGTACGATTTTTTTAGGTAAAAGACGCGGAGAGGTATACTCAACAAACGGTTTCGTTACTATTATTTAATAATGTTTTTATATAAATCAATTACGCGTATTGTGCTTGTCAATATGGCCGTTATAAAGTTTATAACACGCAGAATAGCGCGTTTTACGAATTTATTATAAAATATCTCAACATACGCTATAGGCGAATTACTAGCCTTTTTAAAAAACCGTAATTGATACGAATAAAAAAAACATTTGAATTCGGATATGCAGCTAAATTATCACGATATCGCTATATTGAGTTTTGTTTCCTTTATAAACATAATACGGTCTATATTTTTTAAATAAATCATTTCTAGTAGTCACATATGCTTATGTCTTATAAAAAGTAAAACATGTTTGCACGGAAGCACGTATTGCGACGTCGTGCATATTGCATTTGTCATCGTACCAAACGCTGAAACGCGAAAAATACCGGGCTCTGGATACCTAGGTGGCGGATAACATCCGGCCGCGACGTGAACAGTACGATGTTTCCAGCTCGAACCCTTATAATGTTAATCGTGGTAAAACATTTTGAAAAAAACAAACGCGATACTTTGTGCGCTCCAAGTGCAACGTATGTTTAACAGACTGTAAACCGTTATCGCAACAAACGTTTCGTTACGGTTAAATTAATCGAATTAGTATCGTTAGAAATATCGGTTACGCGAGTTAAATTTATAATACTAAATCCTACTGAAAACGTGTGCCGAATATAGCTACTAATAAGTTTAATTCAAATTGAATTCGTAAAAACTCCAAAAAACGAAGCACTTCTGTACCTGTTAATGACTTTTTCTTCTTCTTCGTCCATTCTGCCCCTATTCACACAAGTCTCTCCATTTTGATCTGTACAATCTTCCGATGCAGTATCATATCCTTTTCCGCGGCGTCTTTCCACCTTGTTCTTCCAAGCGGACGTTTCTATCGTCTGTAAAATTGTGTGTGTGTGTATACAAAAATACCTATCGAAATCCGCAGGCGCAGTGTTGGCGAACAGACTGACCGAAGTCGACGACTGGAGCGTGTTACTGATAGAGGCTGGCGGAGACGAGACCGAGCTGTCCGACGTGCCGTTATTGGCCGCTTATTTGCAACTCACGCAGCTCGACTGGCAGTACAAATCTGAACCACAAGACACGGCTTGCCTGGGTGAGTGACCACGATAAGTAAAGTCACGCGAAACGTCCGCATTGTTGCGGGGAATTCAGATATTGTGAAAAAAACGCTAAAATATAAAGTCTGTCCACGCAAGGGCTAACACGATATTGTCGCGATGTACGATGTGGACGCGTACCTACGAGTAGACCAGGGCTGCAGGGATCTTATAGCGCTTAAAATCGCACAAACACGCGCTAAAAGTATGCAAAATATCGCGCAGGATAAAAATACAAAAAAAATTCACAAAACTCGTCACAGTTTAAGACTACCCCGGGTCAAAGCCATTGACACGGGACGAAACAGAGTTGAGGGAAATTTGAAAAGTTTTTAAATAACAAACACGATTTTTTTTTTACAATAATATTCGCCGAAATAATCTGTCGGCGAAAAATGCGTTTTCCGACAAAAATTCGGCGGCAAAACATTAGTTCGGTCCATTCAGACGTTTCTCGGTGAGATATCTTTTTGCCGAAAGAGTTTCGCCGGAGCGGTCTTCGCCCATACTCCCGGGGATACCCGAATCTCCTCTATATACAAGCGCGTTTTTGACGCTGTTTCGTCGACCGAAATTACGATGATAATTCTTTTTTTTTTTAACAAATACTTTACAAGCGGACAAATTGAAAACATCCAACACAGACAACAGGGGATAAACAAGTTTTATCAAAACCGTCGAAAATTACTTACGTGCGTAAAAATACCGCCCTTAAAAACGTGCTACCCGACCCTGCGACTGACCGCACCGTATATTGCACACTATGAGCGCGATTTGAAATCCTGAAATTCATATTTTTCGGGTGGCCAAGTTTTATCAAGCCAGCCCCCCATGCTATTCTGTGTGATTTCTTTTAAAATTTGACGACCTACCGGAGGGAGCTAAGGCGGCCCACCCCGATTTGCTCATGGCCTAACGCGTCCTCGCGTCCCCGTTTTCTGTCGCAGCCATGAAAGACCGACGGTGCAACTGGCCACGGGGCAAAGTGCTGGGCGGCTCGAGCGTGCTCAACTACATGATGTACGTGCGCGGCAACCGGATGGACTACGACAACTGGCTGAAGCAGGGCAACCCGGGCTGGGGCTACGACGACGTGCTGTACTACTTCAAGAAGTCCGAGGACAACCGGAACCCGTACTTGGCGCGGACGCCGTACCACTCGATGGGCGGCTACTTGACCGTGTCGGAGGCGCCGTACAAGACGCCGCTGGCCAACGCGTTCGTGCGCGCCGGCCAGGAGATGGGCTACGACGTGCGCGACATAAACGGCGAGCGGCAGACCGGCTTCATGATCCCGCAGGGCACGATTCGGCGCGGGGCCCGGTGCAGCACGGCCAAGGCGTTCCTGCGGCCGGCCCGGCTCCGCAAGAACCTGCACGTGGTCATCAACGCGCACGTAACCCGCGTGGCCGTCCACCCGGAGACGAAGGTCGCGTACGGCGTCGAGATGGTCAGGGGCGGCACGCGGTACTTTGTCCGGGCCAACAAGGAGGTCGTGCTGTCCGCCGGGTCCATCGGCTCCGCGCAGCTGCTCATGCTCTCCGGGATCGGCCCGAAGGACCATCTGACCGAGATGGGCATACCGGTTTTGGCCGACCTCGACGTCGGCAAGAACCTCCAAGACCACGTCGGACTGGGAGGCCTGGCGTTCTTGATCAACAAAGAGGTATGGGGTAGTATAGTACGATATAATATATACGACCGGCCAATATTATGGTGTACACGCGATGTTTTCGAAAAAAGTTTTTCTGAAAGAAAGATTGGCAAAAAAAAAAAAATTACGTTTTATTGTTGACGTGAAATATGGAGTATGCCACTACAAAACGACGCACAAGAACCTGCAAAAGAACTCGTTAGCGTGATTTTCGCTTAATATTTTGACTCCACAATATTCCTGACCGCGTGAATCGCTCGATTATGTGTTGTTGTTGTTATATTTGCCGTGTAAATGAAAAAATGTTATAAACGCGATACACGCACAACGCGCAGCGTATAAAAAGTCCCAAATTCTAACTTGAGCGTTACTCGGGTGTTTTACATTTCTGCGACCGGTCTTTAAAATCGTCATGAGCAATACTCTTCGACGGCATACGAAAACGATTCGATTGATCCGTCGAGTGTTTAATTTTTCGTCGTTCAGGTGTCGCTGACGCAAGAAAGAATCGAAAACGTGCAGACGGTGCTGAACTACGCGACGATGGGCGACGGGCCGTTGACGGTCATGGGCGGCGTCGAGGGACTTGCTTTCATAAACACCAAGTACGCCAACGAATCGGTCGATCAACCGGACATCGAGATGCACTTCGTGTCCGGTTCCACGAACTCCGACGGCGGCGTCCAGCTGTGGAAAGCGCACGGGCTGAAAGAGGAGTTTTACAAAACCGTTTACGAGCCGATCAACAACAAAGACGTGTGGTCCGCCATACCGGTGAGTAGTCGGCAACGGTTATTAATGGCGAACGAATGCGGTTTGTTTGAAAGATTTTTCCGTCAGAGATTATAACATACGGGCACAACTAACCCACCAATATTTCGCCCATCCTGTTTTCGTTTGTTTTTGCTCGCGGAATTTTTCGGTGCATCCAATATCGAAACAACAGCTTTGATTTTATATTAAAAGTATAGAAAAACAAAATATAGTGCTTGTGTGGAATGATTATGATACGCAATAGGTAATATGTCTTGTCTTTTTCTTTTTCCTGTCTTTACCCTCCGGCAAAACGGGTGGCACAACGTTTTAATTTTTTTTTTTTTTCTACTCCGACCGCTGTAATCCACGCGTTGTTTTTATCCACGTACGCAGATGTTGTTGCGTCCGAAAAGCCGCGGAGAAATACTGTTGCGCAGCACCAACCCGTTCGAGTACCCGCGGATCCTGCCCAACTACCTGACGGAGCGGGAGGACGTGGACACGCTGGTGGAGGGCGTCAAGTTCGTGGTGGACATGTCGCGGACCACGGCGTTCCGCCGGTTCGGCAGCCGTCTGCACAACATCCCGTTCCCGGGCTGCGTGGCCGTGCCGCAGCACACGGACGCCTACTGGGAGTGCATGGTGCGCCATTACACCGTGACCATTTACCACCCGGTGGGCACGGCCAAGATGGGCCCGCGGTGGGACAAGACGGCCGTGGTGGACCCGCAGCTCAGGGTGTACGGCGTCAAGGGCCTGCGGGTGGTCGACGCGTCCGTCATGCCCACGTTGGTCAGCGCCAACACCAACGCGCCGGTGATCATGATCGCCGAGAAGGCCGCCGACTTGATCAAGGAAAAATGGCTCAAGACCAGATGACCGACGCTCTCCCCGAACATAATAATTTAGAGATTAGTAGTCCAAAGTTGGGGGAATCAACTCGTTCGAAGTTAAAATTAAGTTAAAAATAGTTAAGTCGATTTTAATTGAAATCGTTAACGAGCTTACTTGCTTTAGATTCTGATCGCAGCGAAGAATGTATTGTTTTTACAATACGTGTTTTGTGTGTTTTTCGGAGAGAAGGAACGCTCCGATTTTTATAATCAATAACTTTTTTGATATGGACTCCGGTGACACTTTGGTCACACTATTTCGGGAGATATCGCTTACTTTTTTAGTTGTGCAACCAAAAACAAAAAAAAATTGAGAATTTTACGGCGAAAATTTTAAGATTTACTGTTTTGAAAAAGTTTAAATTGTTTAGAAATGTCATACTGGGTACAGAAGTACGTGAATTAAACATACGAACCATTATTTTAATTTTTTTATTTTTTTTATTTGTTAACTTTTAATTTAACAAATTTAAAAAATTAACTTTCAACTTAACTTTTTGTTTTTCAATTAATTTAACTTAACGAGTTTAAAAAATGTTGTTAACTCGCTTAGCATTATTCAGATTACTGCAATAATTATATTATTAAGTATACCACGCGGGTTCGACTGGCTTTTAGTTTCTTCGGTTCAGCGTTGAAAAAAAATTTTAAATTTCCCAAAGACATGCTGTTATAAAATTATTTATTTAATTCATTACGTTTATACGCATATTGTTTATGTCAATATTATTTTCTTACGGAATAATAATACTGTCACTCCCTAAATTATTTTCATTGTTTTATGTTGTCATTTATATAATGTATCCAATAATGTGTTTTCGTGATTAATCCCCTGTGATTTTTAAAAGTATATTGATTTGTTCGAATTTTTAACTATAAATGTTTTAGATACGTTTGTGTTTCATGTACTTTACAGTTGTACATATAGCTTGTACATAATCGCAATATTGATTGGAAATATTATACAGAAAATCAAACCAATAAATGTTTGCTTTGTTTGATTTAAAACGCAAAATCAATAAATTACATACTTTTGCGTATAACTTAAATAGCAAAGAATATAACCTATATAGGTGATTGAGGTAAATAATAACTAGAGTAAATTATTTTGTATACGTATTACTAGTTTGGTAATTCGGTCGAGGTAAATAGAAATAATTTATATTTTGAGAAGCGCAAAGAATGTAAGTACATTGGTTTTATCATATAATGTATGTTTATTAATATTTTTATTTCTATCGTCATAAAACCACGATAATTTCTACGATCTTTACCTCGTACCTCGTTTCCGGATGGCACTTGAAAGGTTCGTGTTATATAATGAGTAAAAACAGTAAAAATCACGGAAAACAAGTTTTCCGTACTTCAATTTTTTCTCAAGTGATTCCTCTCACAACATTTAACCGAAAGTCTTAAAACTTTCGCATACTATATAAAACGTAATAAAATAATAAAAATGTTCAAAGTATTTTTAACCAATTTTGAACTTTTTTTAGAAGTTTTAAATGACGAATTCTAATCTCTATGTCGTTTTAATTCAATGAAAACTTGATAATTTTCCAGGAAAAGTTTTGAAAATTCAACACAAGCTTTAAGACATCCGTGGTAGAAAAAAAATAGTAGTCGTTAATCACCATTTTTTTTTTACATGTTTAGTTTACAATGTTTTTTTGTTTTATTTTTAGTAATAGTTTAAGAATAATTTTTTCTAGGATTAAAATTTCAAACAATTTTAATAAACTGCTTTCGCCCTTTTTATAATAGTGCGTCTATCACACAATTCTAATACCGATTCGCACAATCGCTTACAACTTTTAACTCAACCTTCCAAAGCACAGTCGCATATCCATCGGTCATTCCTTCCGACCTCAAAATTTCCGGATTTTTCAAAAATATTTTTATTCATAAATTGACGAGATATGATACCGAAAAATAAAAACCGTCGCAATAGTACTATTAACTTTGACATTTATATGTCACATTATTCGGCTCAAAATGTAGGCAAATCATTTTTCTCGGTTTTCGTTATCACTATTATACAAGTGGATTTTTTAATGAACCGTTTATCAGTCAGTCAACTTGAACAAAAAATTAAATAGAAATTTTCCGAGAATTGATTAAATACGTTTACAGCAGAAATGAAATAATATACCGAGTACGCAGCTGGTGCCTACTAGAAGTGATATAACACCAACGTTTATGATTGGTTCAATTTGATTTTTTAAACATACGATCGAATTGTCCTTGTCGCACGTTTTATTCACCTAAGCTTATCAGGAGCAAAAAAATAAATAAATAAATAAATAAAACAATTAATGACAACGACGTAGTATCTTTTTCCGGTATTCCTCCTACTAGATTTTCCATTAATCATTGTTAGCATTTTATATCACATGTGTTATTTTTTTAGCTATCATTACCGTTGTATTTGTAACTGTGGCTTGTCTTTTCATACGTATTATATAAAACTAAATAATTGAAAAATTATTTAAATCAATTTAGTCATCAAACAACGTCGTGGCATAGATACAACAAAACACAAACTTTAGTGAATCCCCGTACGATTTAATAACGTGCCTATTTAATATTTTATATTGACATCGCTCAAGTGCTAAACAACATTGGTTAGGGCACATTTGTAAATTTTGTCATCACGATGACGAGTTACATTATTTCGAAAAATGTTTGTCACGCGTCTACAACATGAAACTAACTCGAACAATATGAATTTGATTGCGCAGCAAAATCACCTGGAAATTTTGTACACTTGTAAAAATATTCGAGTGAAACAGCTGCTTACGAACACAAGACATAATATCGTAACATTTGTTCAAATTTTTATATTTATATAAATATATTTCGATTGAAAAAAATCGAGATGAATTTAGGAATATTGTTCGTGTGGAAAGTATCGAAACGTCAACAAATCTGCATACAGACCGAATATTTTTATACCACCTGCCAAAAAGAAAATTCGTCCGTTACCTACAAGAGCAGCTGTACTGTAGGAAAGGGTTCGCCGCGGAGTGTCGAGTGTCGGCTTGCGACGTTTCGTTTAAAAGTTATCTTTTTATTGAGAGATTATCTAAAGCTTCAGAGTGTTCCAAATAAAAAAAAAATATATATAAAAATGTACAAATAATTGCGAATCCCTAGAGAAATGTGTCGAATAAAATGATCGCAAAAGATCGCTCAAACACGCGGTGTGGCTATGCAAATTTATAAACACGTGCTCTCTGCGAATTTATAGCCTAACAAGAGAGAAACACCATTTTCATTTCATTAGCCTTTGTTAATTTTTTGAATATTTATCTCTTGGCTTGGACCCGTGTCCAGCCTCTTTAACCTGGTCAGGTTCATCGAGGAAACAAACTAGGCCCAAAGAATATTCTGTGATACCTACTGTAATATGTACGTATGTTGTTATTTTTTGTCAGCTAATGGCTTTCGACGTTCGAAGCTTTTGATCAATAAAAAAAAAAAAAAACGAAACACGTCGGAATACTAAGTAACAGTTATGTCAAAACAAAAACAAAATGTTAATGAAAAAAAAAAAAAAAAACGTTGCGTTTAAATAATTGTTCAAGGCGAAAATGTGTAACGTTGTAAAAACACATGTCAGTCCTGCGCTAGCCCGAAGTGGGAAAAATATAATTAACACTAATTAGGCCGACAGTGTAACAGTGGCGATCGCGTCCGGTCGGGCGATTTCCGAGTCGAGTCAAAGTAAAATGATGACGTGTATTATGAATTTTTCGATTGAAACGTTCAAGCGAATTAAAAATAATCGCATGTAAACGTTAAATTATCCGAACAGTGTATAACGATATTGGACATCGAATGCGATGCGGATAGAAGTCCGGTCAAACTCAACTTGTGTTCGCTTTGAGTGAGAGAATCTTTTCTCGTCAGCTGACGGGCGGTGCAACAACTTTATTCTAACTCGTCAATTCAAGTTGGTTGAAAGAACCAAAAGTAAAATTTTTTTCGTTTTTAAAATTCATTACTACGACAACAACGAAAACGAACTCGACTTAAACTTAAGACGTGGTTTTTTTTCACCTCGAATACCCTATCACACATTTGCTCCGCTTCGAAACGCTTATCCCTATTTTCTTTTGGAATTTTCATTTTACCGGGTAATAATTTTTTTTTTTTTTTAAGTTTTGAAAACGATTACTGGTTAGGTAACTTAAATTTATCTCGTCGAATAAACTGAAACTCAGTATGGTTTCTCGTCGACGCCGTCGGTAAGACAGACGGTCGTTGCACAGTAGCCCATCGGCCGTCCGCGTCTTATCGGAACAATATGCGGGTCTGCGCGCCGTTTTTTACGAACAATTCGGACATCGCTCGGCGCTAGCACACGTGCGGCGTAGATTCAGTGGCGTTTTTTTGTTTTTGCGGCGGATTCGAGACGATCGGACGCGCGCCATGGCGCCGTACCATCACTACAGCGCCCGGCTGGCGGCCCGCATCGCCATGTCTTACGGGCCCAGCGTCAGCTACATAATGCTCATTCGCGTGGCCATACTGCTCTTCCGGCCCGATATCGAGGACACCGCGCACCGGATAACGGACCGCCGGATGTTCGAGATCCGGGACAAGTACGATTTCGTGGTGGTCGGCGGCGGTTCCGCGGGCTCGGTGCTGGCCAACCGGCTGTCCGAGAACGCCAACTGGACGGTAATTTTTTTTTTTTGATCTTTTAAACTAGGCGACTATCCCGAAAACGACGCGTTTAATAACACCCGCTTTTCGCCTATCGATTACTGGATGTTTATTGTAATTTTTTAGTTTTCTTGTCAAACACTTGTATGATTTTGTACCGTTCGTACCGTTCGCCTACTCGGTGTTCTCGCGGAATTTTAAAAACCGCCGTCGACAACAAACTCGCAGACGAGTGGAAAAGTCGGAAAAATTTGTTGATTTCGACTTTTGTTCGCCACGACATAAATATTGTACCTAACTCGTTTTCGTCCCGTAACTCGGACGATGTTTATAAAAAATCAGTACTAACAGATAGGTGTAAACGTATTGAAGCTGATACTTCAACATATTATTTCGTTGTTTCCCAGAAACGTCTGTTTTTTTATTGCAGCTATTATTTTTTTAACGTTATGACGTAACTGATTTCGCATGGTACAATTACACGTTATTTTAAATCTCAAACTGTAATACCTGCCAAAGAGTGAGTATACACGAACAGATTGACATGTCCACAAATTAATTATAATAATATCTTGTAGTTTTATATGATACCTATAACGAATACATATTATTTTATTTGTCTATCGGTTATGTTTCTAATTAGTAAGTTTGTATACAGAATAATTTAAACATTTGAAATATTACGATAAAACCGTCAAGTATTGTGAGTTGTGTACGAAAAAAATGGCCCAACATTAAAAATTTAAATTCGTTGTTTTATAATATTGTTTGGTTAACACATAAATCTATGACACTTGATGATGTCTTCTTGGTAAATAAAAATACTACGATAAACATTTCCGTTACACCTATTTACCACCACTCTATGGTAACATAACACGGTTAATTAAAAATGTTGTTTAAAGATAATAGAAATTGTTTTTACTCGTGTTGAAAAATATTTAAAATGTGCATACCTCATCACACGGATAGTAAAACCTAAAAAAAAACCCATGAAACCAGTACAGTTAGTTTTAAATATCTAAACTCATTTTAATAAAATTTCAGTTATGAATACAGAAAGTATCCACATAATTAGATACAGGCATTTTTGAAATGAATATATTACACCAGAAAAAATATTTATATTATTTAAGGAAATTCAAAAACTAATCGTCAACATTTCCAAGTAGGCGAAACAAAATAGTCGAAGAAAAAAAAACCCATTGTAATCTGCAAAAATATTAGAAAAACTCAAAGTAAACTATAATAATATTACTTTACCTATAAACTGTGACGCAATTCTTTAATACATATTTAGTTAGGAATTTTGTTTCGAATCGCATATAATACTTATTTTAATTTATTATTTCATCAAAACGATTGAACACATTGTCATAACATCGTATCGTATCCATGCAAAAAAAAAAATCTTTAGTTTTTTGTATTTATAAATTAAATAAAACGTTTTAGAATCTGAAAGCGATTTTTGTCTTCTGAAAACACTCTTTTAGAAAACACAATTGCTCCGGTGTTTACGTAATAATATAATTCCTCTACAGGTAGGAAATTGGCCTGACACAGCATATTATACTTGGTTGAAATATTACATTATGAAATTTCGTGTATTTTGAATGTCATCATCTAAAAACGAAAATTATACTATAAATGCAAAAAAACGTTCCGAATGACTTGAAACGTTCACTACACCTAGTTGTTAGAATTGTTAAAATCGACGTACAAACGAACCGATTTTGGCGATTTTTAAGTGAATTAAAATTTTTTTTGAAATTATTGTTTCGTTAAACTTTCAGTTTAGATTAATGAATCTAATTAATACAATATTTAACGGTTCATATGTTTTGACATCGTTATTTATTTTCGTCGTTTTTGAAAATATTTCCGCTAATCACCGCCGAAATACATTGAGATTTTCTGACGTTATTGATTAAACGTGAAATGCGACCATTTTCGAGCTAAATTTACACGCGATTCACAGGCGTAAAAACAATTTTTTTTTCTTCGCCAAATCAAATTGACTGATATAGGGAGGAAACCAGGCCAATTCGTTACGTTTATCTGTTTGATTAGATAAAAAAACTAATTTCCAAAAAAACTAACCGTACCTATGCTTGAACGTTTAAGTTAACGGAACGAAGATCTCCAAAAAAACAAAAAAAAAAAACAACATATTCGTGCCGAAATATAACCGTGGCGTTTCCAGACAAATCGAACTATATTTATTCGCGTCCGGAAAGCGATACGCCAATATTTTATCGTTTATCCGTCGCGGGCGCTCTCCACAGGTGCTGCTGATCGAAGCCGGGACCGACGAGCCGGCGCTGTCCGACATACCGCTGCTGTACCCGTCGCTGCAGCGGACGTCCGTCGACTGGCAGTACAAGACGGAGCCCAGCCCTACGTCGTGCCTGGGCTTCAACGGGAACCGTTCCAACTGGCCCCGCGGCAAGGTGATCGGGGGCTGTAGCGTGCTGAACGCGATGTTCTACGTGCGTGGCAACCGGAGGGACTACGACGCGTGGCAGGCGGCCGGCAACGGCGGATGGGGCTACCGGGACGTGCTGCCGTACTTCGTCAAGTCCCAGGACATGCGCATACCGGAGCTGGCCGACTCCGAGTACCACGGCCGCGGCGGCTACCTGACGGTCGAGCACTTCCGGTCGCGGTCACCGATCGCGAACAGTTTCCTGGACGCGGCCCGCGAGATCGGCTACGACGAGGTGGACGTGAACGGCGCCAGCCAGACGGGCTTCACGAAGTCTCAAGGTGAACACCGTGATATCGTATCGCGTACTCGACCGATCGAACGAGTTTCGCAGTTTTAAACAGTGGGACGTTTTAAAGATTCTTGTTGTGTGTTAGAAACGGTTCGTTTCGATCCTGTATACTCGACCTGTCCGGTATCTCGTATTTGGTTACTTACCGGACCCGCAGCGTTTGAGAATAAGGGCGTTCAATAGTTCGTATGGTCCGAAAGCGACGTAACGATTTCTGACGTTTTCCGCTAGTGTATCCTTGATACTTTTGCGGAATTATAAAAAAAAAAAATCATAGATTTATCTATGGGTATGGAATCGTACCTGTTATGTGTCGATGATTTAAAATATTACGACGCTGTCCATAATCGAACCGGTCGAACCGTGTTTACCAATCAGTGTGTACACCCTTGTACGACGAGGTACCTGACCGTGTTTGCTAATCTGCAAGAACGAGTGTTTCGATTTCAGGGACTCTGAGGGACGGACTGAGGTGCAGCACGGCCAAAGCGTTCCTGAGGCCGATTACGGACCGGCCGAATCTTCACGTCACTCTGCAAACGCACGCTCTAAAAGTCGTGGTGGAAAACGGCCGGGCCACGGGCGTGTTGATATCGAAGCTGGGCCAGATACCCACTTTGGTCCAGGCCGAGAAGGAAGTGGTGCTGTCGGCTGGAGCGATCAACTCGCCGCACCTGTTGATGTTGTCCGGAATCGGGCCGGCCAACAAGATACGGGAGGCCGGCGTGAAGATCGTCAAACACGTGCCGGGGGTGGGCCAAAATCTTCAGGATCACATCGCGATGGGCGGCGTGACTTATCTGTTCGACTCGCCGGACGAGTCCGTTCCGCTCGGTCTGGGCACGGTTCTGCCGAGAATGTTGACGCTGAATTCGTTCGTACAGTTCTTCCGGGACCAAACGGGACCGTTCTACAGGATACCGCTCGGCGAAGTCATGGGTTTCGTCAACACGAAGTGAGTACACGCAAGGAGAACGGGGTATTCACGGTTGAGTTGGAGAAAAAAAATAAAGATCGATTTTAAATCGACCGGTCTCGATCACGCGGCGCAAGTACGTCGTAGAATACGTACCGCAGCGGTACGCGTTTTTGGCAGACAGATTCGGTCGCAAACTTCTCAATAGGTGTTCAGATTTGAAACAATTACGGTTTTTCCGTAATCCTAGTTACCTAACCCGAATTTCATCGGATGAAAACGTCATAGGTTTTCGACACAACCCTGAATTTTTCGCACGCCTTTGACGTTTATATTTTTTCTTTTCCGGCACAGCTATAGCGTGGACCCGGACTGGCCTGACGTTCAGCTGTTCATGGCCACGGCCGGAGACAACGACGACGGCGGCCTGTTGAACAAACGGGACGTGGGCGTGACGGACGAGTACTACGAGCAAGTGTTCGAGCCGATCCTCTATCAGGACGCGTACACGGTCGCGCCGCTGCTCCTGAGGCCGCGCAGCCGGGGCTACATCGAGATCGCCAGCGCCAACCCGTACACGGCGCCGCGGATCGTGCCCAACTATCTGAGCGACCCGCAGGTATAGCGATGCGGTTACTTATATTATATTACAAGTATGTGATACAGTAATCGGAAAGGCGATCCAATCAGTATATTTTACCGTTTCAATTCGAACGCGATTATAGCATAGCCAAGAAAACGCATAATACAGCCTTCTATAGACGTTGTTCTAAACCGCGAGAAACAGTTTTCACGGTCGATTCAAACGAATTTCGGCAACACGCCATTGCGACGTCTCAGTGCAGATTAAATTGTCATGTATATATATAGAATATATAGAATAAACTCCTATGAATCGCTCAAAATTACTCTACTCCGGTGTAATATCGCGACAGCGGTCCAAAGCGAATTTCCCGAATGATTAACCACCGGCGATTTAACCCGCAGGACGTGAGGGTGCTGGTGGCCGGCGCGAAGATCGGCTACGCGATCAGCCGGACCGCGGCCATGCGCCGGATCAACACCACCGTGCACAACATCCCGACGCCGGGCTGCGAGCCGCACCGGTTCCTGTCCGACGAGTACTGGGAGTGCCAGGCGCGGCACTACACGATGACCATCTACCATCCGGTGGGCACGTGCAAGATGGGCCCCGCGGACGACGAGTTGGCCGTGGTGGACGAGCGGCTGCGGGTCAGGGGCCTGCGGGGCCTGCGCGTGGTCGACGCGTCCGTGATGCCCACCATAGTCAGCGGCAACACGAACGCGCCGACCATCATGATCGCGGAGAAGGCGTCGGACATGATCAAACATGACTGGGCGGGACACGCGGCTCGGTCGTTCAAGACCAAGCGCGCCAAGAAGACGTTTGCGAGGTGGTGGTGATGTGCAGCAGCAGCAGCAGCAGATGTGTGATAAAAGTCTCGAAATTATTATAATCGGTGCCGAATTTGACGGAGGGTCGTTAAATTGGCACTCGCCCCGGACAGCAGATGTTTCGGGTGCATCCGAACACTATTTAATACGATAACCAAAAATTCTAGACTTCTTACCCTCAGGAAACGTATGAAAAGAATTATCATTTTCGAAAAATAAATATGAAATTGTATTTATATGACGTCATATTTGCATTGGCCACTTTTTAAGCTCGGCAGAGAGTTAAGCTGCTGCTGAGTTTTTAATTGTTTTCCTCTACTGTTGATAGATATTGGGTATTTTTAATTGTTTTACTGCGTTTTAAGGGCCTCAAAAAAAATAATATTTTCAAAAGTAAATTATTATTATCCAAAAGTAAATCATAATAATGTTATACGGCCGTCAACAGACACCAAGCACGTTAAGTCTGCAGTACGGTACATAATATTATTTGTTTAAACAGCCGACATTATTTGACTTTCAAACTAAATCGGATTGCTAATTAAATGTTCTTTTATTCACTCGGTCCGCGTGTAAAATATCAACTTACTAGTTTTGAGCATGGACTGGAACCGTAACAAAATAAAAATCGGTTCCAGAGACAAAAATTAAAAAAGAATAACTTGAAACTTAGATTGATAAAAAAAAAATTAAGAACTTAAAACTAACCAGCAGAATCTCTAGAAAAGAAAAAAAAGATCGTAGAAATACGAATCGTATAGTATAAATTAGTGTTAAAATGCAAGTTATTTTACGATTATATAATATTATTACCTATATTTCGTGTCCAGATAATATCATACTCTTTTTAAATAATTTTGTTCAAGTTATATTGCAAATTTAAGAGGCAATTGACGTGATTTATTACTATAAACTAAAAAAAATGTGTAAGACAGATTATTTATTTTGTTACTCGTTGTCACCGATAACAATTATTACGTCAATTTTAAAATAATGTCAAACATTTATAGTGCCTTCAAAATTAGTATGCATTATTATTTAACTTAAAATGATATTTTATATACTTACACATTTATACAATTTATACAATAATTGTTTTGGTGTTATTTAAAAGTCTAGTACAATTGCAAACATATTGCGGTTGGAAAAAAAAAACGATTCTCTAATAATCTACTTATTTAGCTTGAATAGGCGTGAATAGTATCCGAAACGGAATTATTATGGAAGCAATGACCAATACAAAATGTTCTCGTTGTTACAACAGTATTGTAAACATTGTCGTGACAGCAGATATTTTAGTTTGGTGAACAATTCATTAACGATCGTAACTATTTATCGAATAATACTGACGCGGACATTTTGGCACCGATATTCTTTCAGCGAGTGTAAATACGATGCGACCGTGCAAATACACTAATTGGTCGCACAAAAGTTGCACGTAAACATCGTGTTCCGAAACGTCGAAAAAACACAACATAATTTCGTCACTGAAAACGTATATTTAATGTAAATGTATACATTATTTTTCAAGTAAAACATCGAGTTTTAAAAATGAATTGTATTATTCAATTTGATAGTACATCGAAACATTTATTTCCGCTTAAAAAATTTTCAACCGTGATACTAAAAGGAGTACGTAAAAATTCTGACAAAAACATGGTTCAATCGGGTTTTATCGCAGTTTTCTTAAAACCGGATTTCGGTGACGCTTTTAAACATTTCAAAGGTTCCAGCAAGTATTTTCCTAACAGGCTGGTACGGTTTCACTTCACGCTGACACTGTTCTACAAAAACAAACGCAGAATGTATTTAACGCTCGTCGCGAGTTTCAGAGGTGTTTGGCGCGTGTCGGTCGTCCGTTCAAGCCTATCGACGTGCGTTTATTTCCCGTGTACCTTCGCCTCAAAAACTGGTTTCTCGAGAACTCGTTGCGATTTCCGAAAGTGAAACAAAAAAAAAACGCCGATTTTTCTATACGTTTTTACTTTCTTATGCGATCTCTGTGATCCCACTCTGCGATCTCTGCGGCTCGGACTATTATGATCATAAATAATAATGACTATACACCATGCGTTATACACTACAACTATGCACGCGAATATGAACGCACCACATACTGCTGCACTACCGGGCTTGAGACAATAGAGAAAGTTGATTGGCCACGGGACATCTACCAAGTCCGTTGTATAAGCGATATTTTTCTATCGGTTATATTTTTTTTTCCATTTCAAGACCAGTAGACCATTCATTCACGAGTAGTTAGTATGTTTAGCGCTGAACACATTGTAGCGGCATTCCGGCAAGGACGCTGTTTAATGATTTTTCACACCGCGATCGATCGACACGGACTGTTCTTTTACGTTTTTGATTTGACGAGACGAGAGTAAATTTTTCACATGGTTTTTCTGCCGATTTTGTCGGTTTAACGTTATGAACTTACCGTTTGAATAGATAAATGATTGCACAGCTTTGGTCGTCCCATACCGTTACGCTCTACGTCGGTTCGAGCCCGCAACGTTGAGCGGCAGGTACGACGATTATCGTTGAGATCGCGTCCACACTAGACAGCGGCGGCGACATGTCGTCCGGCGACAGCGGGTGCGACGGGTGCACGTGGTCCGACTCGTCGTTCCTGTCGGCGTCTTGCGGCACCACGGGCGGTTTGGCGTTCTTCATGTCGCTTGTCGACCTGGTGATCCGGTCGCAGTGCTCGGTGGCGGACTCGTGCCGGCGGGCCACGGGCGAACGGCCGTTCCCGGCCGGGCCCTCGCACCCGGAGGAGCTCGACTTCGTCGTGGTGGGCGGCGGCGTGGCCGGCGCCGTGGTGGCCGCCAGGCTCAGCGAAGTGTCCGGCTGGACGGTGGGCCTGCTGGAGGCCGGCCCGGAGGAGCCGACCACCACGTCGGTGCCGGCGTTCGCCACGGCCGCCGTGGACACCGAGCTGGACTGGCGTTACGCGACCGCGCCGCAGCGGAACGCGTGCCTGAACACCGGCGGCGTGTGCGCGTGGCCACGCGGCAAGATGCTGGGCGGCACGGGCGCCATGACCGGCATGATGTACTCCCGCGGTCATCGGCTCATGTACGACGCGTGGCGCGACGCCGGCATCTCCGGCTGGGGCTACGACGACGTGTTGCCGTACTTCAAAAAGTCCGAGGCCAACCGGAACCCCGGACTGGTCGAGCCCGAGTACCACGGCTTCGACGGCCCGATCACCGTGCAGCAGTTCCGGCACCGGCCGGCGATGGCCGAGTCGATCGTCGAGGCCGGCGTGGAGCTGGGTTACAGGAACGGCGATCTGAACGGCCACAATCAAACAGGTGTGACGAACGGAATTCTTTATGTTCGAAACTTTTGCGAGTTGTTTATGCTTTTTGTTTCGTTTTAAGTTATCATAATATATATGGTATAACACGTGAACTGTGTGAAAAACAATCGACAAATCAAACTTTCCGAACTCGTCGTAACAGCGAACAGTGTAATTCGATTATAATAAATCTGGCACGCGTGTTGTGGCGGAGAAAACTAAAAACAGTTTCACGGTTTAATAAATATTCCAATTAGTTGAAACTGTCTAGAAGTTTCTCTCTAGTCGATAACAAATTGTTACAACTTTGAAATAATTGGAAAGGTTGTTATATTTGTTTTTTTCGTTTTGGTTTCCGGACAAATTCTTGATTTTACAGTTCTTTCACGCCCGACGAACGGTTTTTTTTTTGTATTTCTTGAAGAGGAGAATGGCGTTCGAAGGAGGTTGAGCAAAACGTGTTTCTTTGGTCTTGTGTTGTTCCCAATGAAGAAGGTCACTTTGCTCGGTAGGATTAAAAATAGGTAATGTTCGATACGCACACGGTTATACAATAACAGTATCGTGAAGTCTGACTGAACTCAATGTAAATAAGTATGTTTTGATTAACTTAAAATAATAAAATTACATAAATAATCCAAACTAATTGTTAAATTATTCAAATTTAAAAATTACGCTAATTTTGACTCACAACGGTTATAAGTTGCAAAAATTCACAAATTACAAAACTCGAAAATTATCCATTCCAATTTTACATACAAATGCATAAAATTAACTACAACTTTCAAGTCTTTTGAAGATCGATGTTTTTTCTGGATCATAATTAAACGAATATCGCGTTTAACGCGACAACATAATTGCCTTGTAGTTAGTGTAGATGCATTAGGTACAAAATATTATCATCTATAACAAGTAAAATTTTTAAAAGTACGACAATATTTTGCTAGAGAATATTTTTGTCGCTGTCGCAACATCTTTAGATATATTTACCATGTACACAAACGTTTTAAAAGTCTACCAATTTATATTTGATTTTCTATTCAATATTTTTATGCTATCTGGCAAAAAAAGTTACCATGTTTTGTCTCGATGATGAAATTTTCTTCTTACAAAAACAAAAATACCATTATTCTTCACATATTACGTGTTTCTAATGACTTTTTTTTTTGCGTCAAATATTTAATGCTAGTTTGCGCTGATCAACCGTGGACCGTTTTAACATCGTTAAAAATGCGTATAGAGTCTATCGAATCGACGTGTCGGGTCGTACTTAGTTATTTATTTAATTAATGCGCATAAAGATGTCAACTTACGTACTTTAATTTTAACTAATTATATAGGTAAAGAAAATTAAAAAGGATTTGAAATTAATTCGTTATCGCTGCAGTTCCGTACAATTTAAATTCGTTTATTGTTATTTTTTTATTGTATCAAAATCGACTACGCGGCGTGCGGGGAAGCTGAATAAATATCGGATGTGTTGTTTCTGCAGGATTTTCCATAGCCCAGGTGATGGTGGACGATGGTCTTAGGATGAGCACCTCGCGGGCGTACTTGCGGCCGGCCCACCGCAGGCCCAACCTGTTCGTGAAGATCAACAGCCGGGTGACCGGACTGGTTCTGAACAAGCTGAACAGCCGCGTGGAGGCCGTCAAGTACGTGGACCAATACGGCGAGCACGTGGTCCGGGCCCGGAAAGAGGTGATACTGTCCGCGGGCGTCGTCGGCTCCGCGCACCTACTCTTGGTGTCTGGCATCGGGCCCGCCGAGGACCTTCTCCGGGCCGGCGTCACCGTGTTCCAGGATCTGCCGGTCGGCCGCAACCTTCAGCACCACGTTTCTTTTGGAATCGTGGCCACCGTCAACGCGTCCGAGGAGGCCCACTACCTGACCATGGATTCGGTTTCGGAGTTCCTGGCCTCGCGCACGGGGCCTCTGGCCAGCACGGGCCTCACGCAAACCACCGGTTTCCTTACCACCTCTTACGCTTTGAACGGGGTTAGTATATAGCATGTGGCATTTTATCCATACCGATTCTGATATTTCTTTAAGGTCAAATAAATGTACAGTTCGTATTTTTTTTTTTTGCCAAACTGCCTCCCCCACTACAATATTTTTGATTTGAGTTCAAATTTTGTTATTTTGATGTTTGTAGAAATAACTCGGTGGTACGTAAACGTTCGAAAGACTCGTTTGCAAAATTTTGAAACATTTTCCGTCATTAAATAAAATCATATGAATGTGAACGTATTGAATAAACTGATTTGTTATAGTTAATAGAGTCAGTAAACATTGGTAGATATTACTGATCGTGTAACTCTGGTTTTAATTTTAGTCGTTATATCAATTTGTGTGTGTTCATGCATAGTCGTGTACTCTAAACTAATATTCTAAACATCGGCCAATCAAGTTTTTAAGCGCTGCTTTAGTAGCCGAATACATTTTCTGAGAATACAAACAATAAAAAAAAAAAATGATCACGATTTACACATTACAATATTGGTTTGTTTGAACAATGTATATTTTAACCACAACACCTTTACTCTAAAATCAGCGTTCATGCGTGTAACCACGAATCCTAGCGATAGGTGCACTCAATAATACTCGTTTCGCCATAAATTTAATATATTTATGTTGATGTTGATGAAAAAAAAAAAAAAAAAAACGAACGAATTCTTATTTGTCAACGTTAACGAACAAATCTCGGCGGACTCAAGGTGTACAGGAGCTAGATAGTTTTCGCATGGTTGGAAGCTCCGATGTATGTATCGAGTTATAAGTGTACATTTGCAATCAGCGTGTCATTGATTTTTGCGCATAAAACGTCGGTTTTACGACTTTTACAAAATACCGTAGTGGAAAGTATGTGTTATTTAAATACTAGGCACAGTATCAACACAAATACTTGCAGCTATTCGGTTAAAAGTTTAAATAGAATAAAATAAAAGTGCACCCGATTCCGCGGCATTGCCGTTCTACTTAAGCCAGATGTAAAACCGTTGATGATCCACATTTTAGTGTGTACACGTGTACAGTTTGTTGGCCATTTTCCGAAAACGTCGTGTGAAGCTTTTTAGAAAAATAGTCACCTCGATGGTTGTATTGTTTGCGACAAAATATCAAAATAAAATCGATGTATATAATCAGATCAAAATCAACGGTCTCGTGATTGTTTTGCTGATTTTTTTTTTTTTTTTTTTGCACTACAGGTACCCGACGCACAGTTGTATTTCGACGGGTTGGCGCCAAACTGCGAGAAGATTCCCATCGACCCGGAAGGGCCGGCGTACCGGAACTCGGACCGCGGGACGAGGGCGTACGTGTGGGCCAGACCGACGTACCTGTTGACCAGGAGCAAGGGATACGTGACGCTGCGGACGGGAAACCCGCTGGACGACCCGATCATACAGCCCAACTACTTCCAGGATCCGCGGGACGTGCTGGCCATGGTGGAGAGCGTGCGGACCGTGCTGGCGCTGATGGACACGCGGGCCATGCGCAAGTGGGATATGCAGCCGGTGCTGACGGCGTACCCGGAGTGCGCGCACCACCCTTTTGGCAGCGACGCGTACTGGGCCTGCGCGGTGGTCACCGACACCCGTCCCGAAAACCACCACACGGGCACGTGCAAGATGGGCCCGCGGTGGGACCCGGAGACGGTGGTCGACCCGGAGCTCCGCGTGCTGGGCGTGTCCAACCTCCGAGTGATGGACGCGTCCGTGTTTCCCACCGGGCCCAACTGCAACCCCATAGCTCCCATCATCATGGTGGCCGAGAAGGGCGCGGACATGGTCAAGCAGACGTGGAAATCGTACGCGCACGAGAACAATAATTACGTGTCGCCCCTGAAAGTTCCGTATCGCCACTGATCGACGCGGTACATCTAACTAATTTTCGATCCGTCGCGCTCACGTCTGCGGACCGTTGTGTCAAATCGTTATCAGAAAAAAATTAATTTTGTAGGATTTTAATTTATTAAACACGTTCATGACGTGAGTTTTGATATCGTATGTATACATTTAAGTACAAATTATGCCAAATTTAGATTTTTTTATTTTTAATAATTTATTTTGTTTTAAGTGACGTGCGTGTGGTAAATAAATGTGAAAATTTTCAAAACAAGTGTTTTTAAATTTTCGAACAATTATACAGGTTAAACAATAAAACAAAAACAGATAGTAAAATGTTGTTGTGTGGCAAAGAGTTTTGCGCAATATTTACCATTTTGATGCATTCAATGCATAAAAAACCGTGCCTACTCGTATATGTATAGAAATTGAAGAGTCAACATTTTTTTTAATTGATAACCTATTGAACAGCAGTGATTTATAACATTTTGAAATTTTAATGGGAAACGAGGAGCACTGTTAAATTACATATTGTATTTGAAACTTTTGAAAAATTATTGTACATACGAGATATTTGTATCGGTATTCATACGAAATTAAACATGTTTCTAGGGAAAAAACAACTCGATTATAATTTTTAATTTCACGCAAAATGCAAAAGTAATGAAAAATATTTTTTTTTCTTTATAAAATTATTAGTATAAATTGTTTTTTTTTTTTGTAAACCAATACAATTATTGGCAATAAATTTAATTAAATTTAATCTCGAGCACTGTTCAATTTTAGTACCGGGGACTTACTTAAATCTCCATAGAACCTACTTTATTTTAAAACCGTGTTTGTATTTTGCAAAATGAAGCCGTTCAATTATCTTTCATTCTCTTAAACGATTTGTACGATTGAAAAGTACGTTTCTCAACCCGACTCCGGGGAACACTTGACTCCACGCTTGGTGAAAACGTTGCGCGCGTTTTGTGTATACATCAAAAATAACTATTAAAAAAAAAAAAAAAAACTTATCAGAATGGTTGTCGGACCGAAACAAATGAGTTCAGAGTGTACTACAACGTTCTAGATTTGATTTTCATTTGTTTATTTCTTTACTGTTTTGTTTTAAACGTTTCGTCATTGTAATAATTACCTACGTAGGTATAAATGGTGCAACATCAATATTTTTGTCGTTTACCGTTCAAACGATGTATAAGTATACTCGTTTATGAAATATTTTGTAAGTATGAATTGTAATTTTATTTTTTTTTCATGAAGTCTTAACGATTAATTGTAACAGTACGCCCGGTAATTGCAGTTTGTGATCGTGCACGTTTTAACTCGACGCTGTGACTGAGATTGAAATAATTAAAATTGTCAGGTACTAAAAAAAAATGTTTTAAATCTTCAAAGAACAAAATAAAAAAAACTGTGATAATATACGTGTTTGAAATAATTAAAAGGACGTTGTAGACACCCAGTTCATTGCAGGAAAATGTTTTAGGAGAATATTGCACTCATTAAAGATGTTGACAACTTGTGGTTACGTAGTAAAACAATATCAATCATGAGTACATACGACCATTTATTATTGATGTAAGTACCGAGTAACGACATTTGAGTTTTATTATTCTACAGTGGCTACTTATTTGTTTTTCATGTTTACCACCAGCCAAATTCAAAGTGTACACAAATAAATTATATACACGCATCAACGTATTTCATTTAATCGAAAACTATATGTACGCAAAACTGATAAGTTCTCTGTTACACAAATTGCAAATTATTTTTATATTTTTATTAAATAACTTGGAATAATTTTCCGTTATAGTTTTAAGAAATTTGGTCCGACTACAGTGTTTGATTATTTAGAACCGCGTTCGTTGTAGTGTTTTAGAGTTGTTGGCCATTGTTAATTTATACTTAGAATAATAGTTGTAACGTTAATAATTTACTTTTGCAAAAGTCTAACGTTTTACGCATACTGTGTTCGTGTTAACAAATGTATTTAGGTAATGTATATAAAAATACGATGAATTTAATTGAATTATTGTTTGCTATTTAAACAATTTAAGTTATTTGTTTTGTCAAAAACAATTATAGTCTAAACATATATTTTTTTTTTTTATAGTAAACGTTGTAAATCTCTGTTTGCCTGCATTATCGGTTTTTTTAGTCTATAATCAAAAATTTAAATCCGCATTTTCTCGTACACTCAGAGCATGTAGGTACTATAAGTATGTACGCGACGTAAAATTTAAATTTTTTTACTTTACACAATGTAATGCCACTAGAAATCAGAGAAAGTTCAATGCAATGAATAATAATATCGCAGAATATAATGGTCTGTCGTCTGTAAAACATATCTTCCCCGAAGCTATAATTTTGTAGACGACAAAGTGTTTTTCAATACACACTGTTCTATTTTAGTATGATTCATCAACAATAAAATTGTTTAGAGAAAAAAAAATGTAAATACTTGCTTAATTAGCACTTTTACCATACATAGTGATAAGTTTAATCAAAGATCAAAAATTAAAATTTGAGTCAGAAGTTGAATAACTATACTTCATTCCTCCCCACCATCAAATCGACGAGTTTTATTATTATCGTACACAAATGTTTTGTTATTAAATTATTATACGAATGTATAATGCATAATTGGATATAGCGTGGTTGTTATTTCAGATTTAGTCGAAACTGTTGTATGAGATTCTGAGCGAAGCGAGGAACCCATTGATTTTACGAAGACTCGTTTTTCTTCTTCTTTTCGTGTCCGTGTCACTCATCATTACACGTGCTTCCAGTGTTTCGTGTACTTACAAATAGTAGTTCGCAAACGCGATTTTCAGAGGAATCAGTATTGCACTGACGTTAAAAGTTCGGGGACTATTCTCTATACTCGTGCACCTTTTCGAACTTCAAAATCACATCTATATACGGGTGGTGGTTATATATATATATCACTATAATGATTTTAACGTTCTCGTTGAAATTGTACGTGCACACCACGAGAGATCTGTACAAACAACGATCAGGGCCACAGTCCGGCGGTTTTAGCGTAAAAATATATAATAATTGTTCAACAATATCGCCATACTTACCGTCGGTATTTATTGAAGCGTAACACATAGGTCAAGTATATTACCTATACGGGTTTAGTTCCAATTATTACATCGGTGGGTACTATGACTAGAAGCCAGTGGTTGGCTCTAAAAATAAAACTTCAAGTAGTTCGTATAAATGTGTGCGTGTGTGTGACGTTCGTTTGTAAAAAAAAATTGTGTTACCAAAAAACAGAAAACGCGTTTACGAAATTCGAGATTGCCACGCGTTCGTTGACTATATAATATATTGTATTCATTTATACATTGTTTTACGTGATTCGTGATTTCAAATTTGAATGTTCGACCGAATAAAAAAAAACCAACTACGCTAGGAATAAAACAGTTTTTTCTTTAGACACCTTGCAAGGCTAAAAAAATAAGGATGAACAAAAAATAAAATTTCATAATGCGATGTGCCAAAATTGTTAAGAGAACATAATTAGATAGGACACGCTAACATATTTTTATTTTTTTTTTTTTTACGTTTCGGTAATTAGACACAATTAGGATGTTGGGGTTTTAGAATGTTTTTTCCTACGTAAACGAATAGGTTTTTAGACGTACTTGGCATTAATTTAGTGAAAAACAACGTGTAGGTATCCTTAAATATCACGAACATAATAATATTAGTATGTTAAGAAATACTTATCGGAACAAATATTGGTGCAATACAAATCCCATGACACAACACATTTGTCTTTTGCTTTTTTTAAAGTATTTTATGTGATTTACCAAATATTTTACCCGCATCGATAGATTGTTTATTTTTTTTTATTTTAAGATCGGCGCAATGCACCTCAACGGCGCGTGACTCGGTTGACTTACGATTAACACATCCATAAAGTACACCGCAAAATTATCTTTAGGTATGTAAAATTCCTGAATAATAAAATAAAACTTACACGTCTAATTATATGTGCTCTATTTTTAAATCTTTTTGTGACTCGACTAATATTTTTTAATAATGTATTAAAAATATGTAATCGATAAAAGGATTTTGCAATTAGAAATATCTCCAAATTATTTTTTCTTATAAGCTATACCTACTGTCCGAAACGTCACGTTAATGACTGCAATTTCCTCGACCATTTTTCGTTATTCAGATATCCAGATAAAACTATTGAATTTAATTTCAAAATAATTTGTCTTACCGTATACAAAATTGTATTTTCAACGTATGTTAATGTAGTATTTTTGCGACATCAACACCAGTCATCTTTTTCTTATCATTTTTTCTCTTGTTAAGATTCAATATTTAATATTATATTATAGTACTATATAATATAGTATATTTTGAAATGACCCGCGTCAATTGTGATTTTATGATAGGTTCTACGAAGAACATAATTGAAATTATCATTATAATTTCGAAAAACATTGTTTAAAAACGTTGGTTTTTATAAACAGCTGCAAAATGTAGTGTTATATGTCTCATTTTATATTTGCCAATTAAAATAAGAAAATACTTGTATCTACAACTATTGTATAATATTATGCTGTAATTTTTGACAAACAGTTTTAACTTTCAGTTTTGTATCCGAATTATTTATTTATGGTATGAACCGTAACTTTTAAAAGATATATATATATAGTATACATTAAACATTTACGCAATATTTTCATGTTTAACAATAGATTTTAGCTTTTCATACGAGTTCAAATATCGTGTTATAAATATCACCCGTAATTTTTTCATTTAACGTCAAATACTAATAGATATAATGTTATTGCGAAAAAGAATGTAAATACAAAATCGAGTTTTTTTTTATCGCCAATTTATAATAAACTCTGCGACGTATACACGATAGTTACACGATAGGAACCAATAGCCGTTTTGTTGTAAGTGTGGTTTTGGAGGGAAAATGTACTACGCTTGACTCAGCAATCACGGAATGATCAATCTGCGTCGAGCGGATCTAGAAGAATGTTTTGTACTTGCATTTTGTACCTACAGCTGTTATTTAATTTTTATTTTAAAACTTTCAATTTTATTTTTCTATTTATTAAGATCATTCATTTAGTTAAACTAATTTTTAAATGTTTCGTACGTTGTATTAAAATCAATACTGGAATCGCTATGATCTACTTATTTTTACCAAGAAACTTAATTAATATTAAGTTGTGTGTCGAATGTTTTGATGTAAACTTTGAAAGAGTTAAACGTGAGTAACATTTGTATTGCTTTTTATCTTGAACTCATTGAATATCACAACTATAATATATTTTGGCTAAACTTATGATGATATTTCCTAAAAGACTTCGTTCATTTCTTCTCATATTCTTTGTTCAATGATTTGTTAATTTTTACTTTCAGCTTTTTAATAATAATAATAAAGGAATTATATACTGAGATAGCTTACAGAATAACTGGTCAAAATAAAGATTTATCATGATCCGAAAAAAGTATGTCGGTTATATGAGTATGTTTTCACCAATAATAATAATTAGTAGATCGGTTCATTGATTATATATTATAGGCTGTCTCTGGCTATTTACTATTGTATTATAATATTTTGATTAAAAAAATAATATTTTGTACAGTAGAAATGCTCACATATAAAATCAATAAAAACTGCAAAAGTTGAAGTATTAAGGTTCCCTCAAAGTTAAATTATTGTATTACATAACTATTCGGTGTGTGTACCAACACTTAGTTTAGAAAAGATTTAATTTCACTACTAGACTTTATTTTTTATTGATTGAATTTTTACTTGTCTATTTCATATTTTTTTAATTTTAAAGTTTGAAAATAATATTAGTGGAGAAAATAGCAGATTTTGTGGTGGTCAAAACGATAATTCTTAATTCTTTCTTGAGATTTGAGTAACACCCTTAGACTGAAAGAGTTCTATGATGTAAAAATTAAATAATAAATTCCTTCAATACTCTATGAAGTATAACCTAAGCAAAGTAGAATTAATTTGAGGATAACGATAATTTTTGAAGCAACACCCCATGTGTTCATGGCATGAATAATAACAGCTACTTAAACAGTTACGCTCTGTATAAATAATTTTCCATTTTATAATGTTCTTATATATTTTCTTTGAAAGAGTTTTAAACTTTCACTTTAAAATAGTGCTACGTTATTAGACCTTTTTTGAGTAAACAACGATTCATCTAATTTATTTTTACAATCGATGGTAATTTATTATGTGAGAATTGTTAATAACTTATCGACATTTATATCCATAAATAATATGAAAATCGGTAACAAAGTAAAACAAACGATTAAAAATACAAAAACCTACTTTATTGATATCATTAGGTAATCCTTCAAATTCGCATTTAATTTCCTTGATCTTGGACGATTCTCTCCAAAAATATAATATTGTTTATTTCGAAGATAAATTTAAAAATTATTTTTTTTTTTTCTTGTACGACAATTTTGGGATACTCTTAAACATTACTAAAACGATGTACCCATTATGAATGTTTAAAATTTAAAATACGTCGTGTATACATGATTTAAAAATTATTTTTTTCTATTCAGTGGCATTATATATGTATTTAAATCGCTGAATAAGTAGGCTATACAGAAGTAAACAATCAAAACGTGTGCAATGTTCTCGACGAAACGTTGCCGAAATTATATGACTGCATAAATGTTTTGTACACTTGAAAACTGGTAATATGTATGTAAATAATAATAATAATATTACGTATGTAGAATATGAATATACCATTAATTGTGCAACACATATATGAAAAAAAAAAAAAAAATGTGAATGTGTTTGCGTTTACAAGTGAAATTTGATACGGGCCAATAACTAGAATATGTGGATAAAATATGACACGTATTCATCGATCGACAACAAAATCGAGGCAGCTCCAGTGCGTTTTGAGACGTACGAGCAGACGCACATAGCTGGAAAAATTATTACAAAATAGATAATAACAATAACATATCAGAAAACAGGAACGATATTTGCAATTTTACACGTGTTCTGACGTAAATCAAATCGACCAAAAATAATACGCCGATGACGACGTAAAATAACGACGATTTGCTACATTATAATTACACACAGTTAAACCGAGCGTAATATTTGCAATAATAATAATAATAATCGTCTAAAACTTAAGACTCTAAATACTCTTTGCATACACGTGGATACCGTGAATCGCACGAAATTAGTTCGTTTCTTTTGGATGTACAAGTTTCGCAATTTAAACGTATCAATGTGCGACTGCAGTTGATTCACATACCGTTTACGGTCTAAAAACTGTGCGGTTTTACGATGTGACGAGCAACATATAACCCGCACTATATATATCGGTTGAGCAAAAATAAATACAAATTATTACTATTATTTTGGTACCTAGTTTTAAAACTCGTTTGTATCCGTTTTCAAACGTACTTCGTCAGGGTGCTCTTTAAACGGCCCTCGAGACATTTCGTTCGTTGTAGACTTAAACTTTGTTTGCTGATTGATGTAAATGATGATAGGGTAGTTAGATACAGGCAATGCTTACTAGGCATATTGTTATAATTGCTAAAATATCAATCCGAACATTATGTTTTAGTAATTAATAGTAAAAAATAGTTTTGAAACTGGTTACATTATACTGTTGGGTGTATTGTCACACGAAATGATCGTTGTTCTTATACAAAGTAAATTTTCTATCACGGCACGATCAGAATGTTTTTGTTTTTTGACCAAATTTCGTAGTTATGGGCAAAAGACGGTCAACAAAATAAAACTCGTATCTTCTTCTACTTTGCTTTTGTCCCGACTATTTGGAGTCGGCCAACTTTGTTCTATTCCTTCACTTATCCCGATCATTCGTATCCCCTACACACACGTTAACAACCCTCGTATCGTTTTCAATTGTTTCTATCTATCTCTATTTTTTTGGTCTTCCTTTACCTCTTTTTCTTTCAACGTCCATTTCCATAACTGCTCTTACTGCTTTAGTTTCGTCTCCCTTCATCACACGTCCAAACACCATCTCAGTCTATTTTCCTTCATCTCATCCACTTTAATTAATGCAACACCAATACTGTACATACACTAATAAAAAACACATCTATTGATTCTGTTGACTGTTCCAGTGTGAGTCGCGTCAGTTTGGCCAAAAAAGAAAAACGATCTTTAGAGTAAAACATGGCGAAACACAGCTACTATCCCACGTCGTTTACGCCCAAAGACGTGTCCGAAATGTGCTGGCAAATCAAAAAGCCGCTCTCCGGATGCCAGACGGAGAACTTTGTGTTTCTCCGGTTTCTCATGTACCTGTTCGGTTATACCGTTGACGGCCCCTCGTCACAGCACGGCAAACACGTACGATTAGTGAATTCCGCCTCACCGAGCGCACACTTTTTGGCTGGATATAAGCACCTGTTTGACGAAACGTTTGCGTCCGTGTTCCAGAAAAGAAGGCGGAGAAGGGCCGTGACGCCCCCCGAGCACTTTGATTTTGTCGTGGTCGGCGCCGGGTCCGCGGGTTGTGTGGTCGCCAACAGACTGTCCGAGATAAAAAATTGGAAGGTAATTAATTATTCGAATTTCGAGGTATACGCGTATCTAATTTTACAATCGAATTAAAAAATAATTTCAATTAAATTGATCGAATACTCCGCAATAGTCTTTATGATTATCACTTTCAGACAACTTTTGAGATTCGTATGCTGTGGCGTAATTAGAGGTGAATGGGGGTGTAATATAATGCCTCGGGGGTCAGAATCTTCTTGCTGAATTTATTCTTAGTGCGATGGATACGTGCATATTACAAATGTTTCGAGTAAGTTTAGGTCAGGTTATAGAATTCAAGACCTTGTATCGTTCTCATGATTAGAATGATTGTAGATTCGATAAGAGTACCGTTTACACGATATTCGTCGGAATTTTAGAAAACGCTCAAATATTTTGTACGAATACAGAAAACGAGTAATAATATTGTAAGATCAAGGACTGTTTATGTTACCGTAATAGAATAGCATTAAAATTCAAAAAAAAAAAAAAAATATATTCAAATATTTCCAAACTTCCAAACTCTTGTGCAATCACGATAATTAACACCGATTATTATTGTTTTTGTCGTAAAGGTATTACTGTTAGAAGCCGGTATCGAAGAACCAGAGTTTTCTTCCGTGCCGGGTCTCGCACCGCTGCAGCTAGGAAGTAAAATCGATTGGAATTACACTACGCAGCCTGAGAAACACATTTGCCGGTCGAGACCGGGTGGCATATGCGATTGGGCTAGGGGCAAGGTGATGGGTGGATCGAGCACAATCAACTATATGATCTATACTCGAGGAAATATGGAAGACTACAATGAATGGGAACAAATGGGAAACGAAGGTATGGTATACGTGTGTTCATTTTTAAATGAACACACTCGAAGAAACTATAGAAACTTGTAATTGTCATATTAGTCAATTTATAAATCATACATTTTAGAAAAATTTATGAATGTTTTGATCCTTACATAGAATATCTAAAAAAAATTAGTCCAGTGGACCAAGACGGTACTGTATATTAGAAAAATTGGAACTAATTCCTTAAAATTTTCCCTTATAATCAAAATGAAAAAATAAATAAATTGAAAATAACAGTTAAATAATGTCTTATACAGAATAAAAATAGTTTCAATAAAGTTCAAGCAAAATTTAGAACTCGTCCAGCATTTGAATCACTGATAACTAATTCAGAATCGTGATTTTCGTAAGCATTCCATTGCGTACCAATGTATAGTACGTAAACATCAAACCGGCGTGACTCACCCATGGATGCGATCTATACCGCTCCAAACTGCTACTCTTACAAGCTTCCCACCCAGTTCATAACATTTAATTTTCCACGTTTTAAACATTAAATTTAATTACCCAAATTTATGATTTTGAACTTTTTTTATTTTCGCGGACTTTGTAATAAAAATTGTACTTTACATTTTAGGATGGGGATATGATGAAGTCCTTCATTATTTTAAAAAGTCAGAGGACAACGAAGACCCAGAAGTTTATAAGAAAAATAAAAAATATCATGGAAAAAGAGGATATCTTACTGTAGAATGGTTCCCATACGTAGATCCAACAGCAAAAACGTTGATTCAGGTACCTACTTGAACCATGGCGCTGAGTGTCGTCAGCAGTTATTGAAATATTCTACATTGTGCTTAGTTGTTCGCGATAAATTCTCTCGAAACGGTTTAAATTTACAGTTCACCAAATTGTATTTCTTAAGGAGAAGATATTTTTTTGATGGGGTAGGGGAATTGTCCCACATAATACCATGTACCATACAGGCGACTGTACAGGTAGTAGTAATAGTGACCATACAGGTACACTAAACACACTTACTAACCCGTACATCAACCCGAACAATTATGTATAAACACCCGAATGTAATTTTATATTTTGGTATTTTAAAACACCCGCCGAACCCGATTAATTGATTCGGGGCCTTGATTCTAACACACTTTATTAATCGTTTAGGCGTGGAAAGAGTTCGGCCTGCCGTACGTGGACGTGAACGCGGACACTCAGATCGGCGTCACCCATCTGCAGTCGACTGCCAGACACGGCGAGCGTATGAGCACGAACAGAGCGTTCATCCGGCCGGTGAGGAAGAAACGGAAAAATCTCACGGTGATCACGGAAGCGCACGTCACCCGCGTGCTGATCGACAAGAAGCGCGCGTACGGCGTGGAGTACCTGTACAAGAACCGGATGCGGACGGTGTTGGTCCGGAAGGAGGTGATCCTCAGCGCCGGATCGCTGAACTCGCCCAAGATCCTGATGCTGTCCGGAGTCGGGCCCAAACGGCACCTGGAGACCATGAACATCAAGGTGGCCAAGAGCCTCCCGGTCGGCAGAAACCTGCAGGACCACGTCACCAGTGACGGCGTCGTGATCAGCGTGGAGAAAACGGCCACCGACAAGTCTTTGGCGGAAAAGAAGCGCGACGCGCTCCTGTACAAGAAGAAGAGGGCGGGCCCGTTGGCGGCCACCGGCCCGTTACAGTGCGGCGTGTTCCTGCAGACCAAGTGCGTATCTATATTACTATTAAAGGAATGTCGAGGACGGATACTAAGCTTCAAACCGAATCTTGTAGTCGGGAATAATGTAAAATCAAATATTTTACTTCGTAATTGTTATATTTAAAAAGTAAAAAATTGTTAAAACACACCCCTAAACATCGGTTTACTCAACATTTCATAATTGTTCGTTTTTTTTTTCTAAAATTTTTATAGAAAGACCGTGATCGATGGGTACCCACTTAAATTTCGACCGTACAAATAAATAACAGTTTCCAAAATCGATTTTACTCAACTACGGGTTTGGTTACGCAGATATTGTTCATTAAAAACAATGGATACGTCGTTGTACATTATAAAGTGATACTTTGTTTCACGGCGCTAAAAATGCAATACGTTATGCACGCGTGGCGTTACAGCTGTCGTCAAAGAACGGATTTCTTGTGTAAAACCTTACTCGTAGACGAGGAAAACGTTAAAAATAACACTGTTTACACGCAGTGATTGAAAAGAACAAAATATCGAACAATTATTTTTTTGAACTTGTCGTTAATTTAAAAAAAAAAAAAAAAATCGTCATTTTAACCGTCGCACGCGTTCGAATTTGTACAGTCAGCAACACATTTTTTTTCAAACGGGTTTCAAAGAAGTTAACGCGTTAAGTAAAAAAACAAAACTCATCAAACTGAATTTTGACGAAAGAAATATTTTCACCAGTTTATATTAACTTGTTACCTAGCTTTGGGTCCCGGGCGTACGGAGACCATTTTTTTCGTGTCGCCGACTGTAAAATAATAAATTGTTTTTCGACCTCGCGGAAATTATTGCGGCAAACGGTTAGGATTAGAAGAAACTTTCGACAGCGTCCACATGCCACACAGGCAGCACAGCGGTCAATGAGTTCTAGTCACGTTTTCAGATACGAACACTCGCCGGACTTGCCGGACATAAACTACGCTTTCGACAACGCGAACGAAAAGGATTGGATAATCGACCCCGGGAACGCCACCAAGTTCGGCATGTCGCCGGTGTCTTACTACGAGGCGATCAACGTGAGACCCATTCTGCTGAAACCCAAAAGCAGAGGGTACATATTGCTCAATCACACGCATCCGGTATGGGGCCAACCGCTGATATATCCGCGTTTCTTCACCAAGGGAAACGACCTCGAAGTGCTCGTGGAAGGTACGTGATTGCGTTTGACTGTTTACTAGTTGCGAAACTGAGCGAATCATCCGAACGCCGGTAGTACCGCGTAAGTTACGCTTGAAAAAGTTAAGCAACTTGGTTGCGACTTACCGAACAGAAAGTGGATAGTAGGTAGGTAGTTGCTCGTCAAGTTAGTGTATCAAAGAGTTATCTAGTTGCTTTTTAATTTTCACACGTTACTAGTATAATATTGTTTTGATATCGTGTTCAGCGCAACACCTTTAAAAATGATTACCACTGATTTTTATAACTAGTCGCCGCTTATTAGCGTCGACATCGTAGAACGTTAGCGTCATAAATGCGTCCGACACGAATTAAACAACAACTTAAACAACAATTTATAAAATTAAACGGGAAAACACCTATAAAATTATGTACGTCAGCAGTATATTTTTTCATTATACGCAATCGTTTTTCTCGACTTTTTCAAACGCTATACGAAATTCGTCTAGATTAAAATTTATAATCACAAACTAATTTTAGAACAATAATTTCATATAAATGTAGAAAAAATTAAACACAACCAAGAAAATACGATAATCGATAAAATTATGTCGTACGTATATTGAAATAACGTGTACGTTTGAATAATGGTTGTTATCAAAATGTTTCTAAGTATTAATGGACACTGACAAAATGAACCAAAGGATTCGTATTTTATATTACGACGGAAATTATGTTTTCTAAAATAATCACAATATTAAAATATTATTTTTAAACGGCTTAAACGTTTTTTATACATTTCACACGTAAAAAAAAATTTTATTGCAAATGCTGTGAAAGTGAAATTTACTGTGATCAAATAATTATGTATTATGAGATACGACGTACGAACGAGTAATCTTTTTCCCATTACGTTTTAGGTTGTGCTACAAATATATATAGATGCTGAATTGAATAGTTAAAGTTCTGTATTTTAATGTAATTTAAATTTTAAATGGTTAATTTTAAATACAATAATTTAATACTGTTACATAATAGTGATTTATATTAATGTTTCGGGCATAATTTACTTTCTCTGTAATTCGCTAATGAAAAAATATACGAGCTGTGTGAAACAACGTATAATACCTACGAGTTATATGTGCAGTTTTAAAATTCAATTAATTCAGTATTAATGACATAATATCATACGAACACTTATGTGATTTAACAAAACCGTGTTACATATTTTTGTTTAATACCTATTACATTAAACTTGTATTTATTTTCATGTTTATTGTTTGCGCGAACGTACTCTGCGTTTAGTAATTATAAACCGATAAATCAATAAATAACTCGAACAATTAATCAAATGATTATTTACTTACTTCGAAACATGTCTACTTAAATGTGATACAATAATGCACACTAACACAAAAAAAAAAAAGCCGGGATCACTCTAGGTCGCGTGGGTATTTTGACGGAGTAGTGACCACGCTTTGGGTGGGTCACTGGTTCGAAAGTTGTGGTTCAAACGTATTATTCAGTATCTGAAAGCAACGCTAAATCATTGCCATCAAAAATCGATTCTGAGCGAGCTAGTGATGACTGAGCTAACGTCCTGGTAAACACCATATATTTTAATAAAAAATATACTTAGAAAATTGTTAAAATATTTAAAAATACCTAGGAAAAACTTGATTCAATTTTTTATAATGTATTAAATTAATTTAGTACATAAAAGTTTGAAAACGACGAGGTATAATTTTTTATAACGATATAGCCGTTCTGACGCCGGATATAGTAATTTTGCCATTTTTGTAGTTTTTGGCAAGCAACTCAGAAAAAATCAAAATATCAAAAATATTTCAAATGCAATACAATTGAAAAACGTTATCCCAACTTTTATACGATATTCAACGTCACGATTGGAACATTCCTTCTGCCCGAAAACGTCATTACAAACCTGGTAATTTCAAAATTTTTGTCGAAAAAATCTCAATTTTGTTTGGTTTAGGCAAAATTTCAAAAAAAAAAAAAAAAACTTCAACCCTAGTACCACCGGATTCCTTATACTTACCAGTGGAGGCACTGACTTTAAAAATCTGACCTTTCCTTCTACCCGAAAAGTTGTTGACGGAAAAAAAAAACATTCACTATCAATACATTCCTCGCTAACGCTCAGAATCTAAAAATAATGCGGGTGTTTCAATAGTACTGAAACAATACGTCAAAGTTTGACTTCAACATAAAGAGTAGTACTGTATTGTATATTATAACGATACTAAGATTATATAACAACAAAAAAAAAAAACCACATGTGCATACTGTAATTTTATTAAACCATGTACAGATGGGCACGAGTGAATCCTAAAATTTCTATTTTTTTCTCGCTAGAATGATCGTAACGTATAATAAGTTTTTCGCGATATAATATTAAACGTTCACGCTATTACGTAATTTTTTTTTTTTAGAACTTCTTTTTGTTTGTATTTTATGTAATAGCGATTCAAATTAACTTACCATCGCTTAGCCAACTTAAAACGCTACTCATACTGAACTAATGAGGACTTCGTCACTGCAGTGAATCCAGGGCAACGGATTTTATTCTGGCCTCTGGGTGACCCATAAAAACGTGGCTAAAATACAATGACAAAACACACCAACCAAAGTTTCGTATTTACGATAATGAATTTTGCCGATTTGATCTACAAATTCGATTACAAGTTCCAGAGTGTAATTAAGTGATGACAATTCGTTGAGAAAAAAAAAATTAATGTTTATGTAATGGCGTTTATTACCAAATAGAGAGTGTTATGTTCATGTTATTAGTATGTTTGCGCACACTATACCCAACAACATTTCAAAAATTGCATTGTCATCGGAACGTTTGGACTAAATAGTAATTACCACGTGGCGATTCGCGGAGTAAGAATTTCCGTTCGCTAAGCGTAATTTAGTGATCTTGTACGCGCGTAAGTTAAATCGCAACTAGGTTAATTAGAGACCCTAATAACTATATAACAACATATTAAGTTCTTGTTCGATCGGGTCAACGTGTAAGCGCGATGAACGATTTCGCGAGTCTAATAATTAAGAATGTCATTAATTTCGTGTCTATAAAATTGATAGGACCTACCTAGTAGAAAACAATATTCTCGCTCCCCTCGTAGAGTCATCGATATTCAATAATTTGTTTGAATAAACAATTTTCATAGAGTACTCAGGTCAATTTTTTGTACTTTGTGTGTACAGTTTTTTGGTTTTTTATATGTTAATACTAATATTCTAACATTATGTTTTTTATACTCGAATGACGTCATATTAAATTTTAAGAATACACGAACAGTTACATGTTTTTCGGAATATCTCAGTGTTTCTGTGAAAATATGTCAATGACCGATTGCTTTCAAAGATTCTGAGTGAATTCAGCGAGTCAGATGCTATAACTTAAAAATTTCAAATTTGGTTAGGTTGTATTGTAAAAAAAAAAAAGCGGTGGGGAAAACCTCAAATTTATTTCTGTACCCAAATATGATACGCTACAAATTTGATCCAAACAAATAAGTGAAATTAGCTTCAAAATTCAGTGCAGAAACTTAGGACTTGTTTAAATTTCGCGTCGTGCGATGTCTGAAAATTTTAATAAGAAAAAAATTACACAGAATTTTTGAAAATGTTCATTTTCTCACAACGGCCAACGCAATAATTTTTTCATTTTTTTCAAAATTTTCTCGTAACAACCAACGGCACCCCGTTCTGTGTAATTGTTTTCCTCTAAAAATTTTCAGAAAATCATGCTAAATTTAACACGTTAAAATTGAGTAGTTACGCTAAATGTTTGTTTTGCTCTCTAACCGGTATAAAACGATTCTGGAAAGTTGTTTTCCAAAAAGAGTCACGAGACACAGCTGGACACGGTTTTAGGAGCCAAAATTGCTAAGAAAAAAAATGATATTGTAAACAAAACTGAAAAGTGTTCAGTGATCGGAAATGCGTTTAACACCATATAAGTCTATCTAGAGTCTAGATTCTAGACTGGTCTCACACACACACACACACGTGTCTCGGGCGGTTCGCAGGCATGAAGATCGGAGCGAACTTGGCGAAGACGATGGCGATGCGGAAGACGGGCGCGCGGCTGGTGGACGTGCCGGCCAAGGCGTGCGCGAAGCACAAGTTCGGCACGGACGCGTACTGGGCGTGCGTGGTGATGGAGTACACGACCACCATATACCATCCGGTGGGCACGTGCAAGATGGGCCACGTGGACGACGGGGATTCGGTGGTGGACCCGCGGCTCCGGGTGCACGGCGTGGACGGCCTGCGGGTGGTGGACGCGTCCATCATGCCCACGATCGTCCGGGGCAACACGAACGCGCCGACCATCATGATCGCGGAGAAGGCGTCCGACATGATCAAGGAGGAATGGCTGAAGCACTCGCACGGATCACGGTGATCAGAAGCATCGCAGGATCGCAGGATCTGTGGCCGGCGAGGACCTGCATTTGAAAACGTTTCCTGAAAAACGGGATTTCGTTCAAATTAGAGGTCACGTTGATTCGGTGGCGTGTATCTGAGATGCATTTTTAGAGGGCATTCAAAATAACATTATGAAATATTTTGTTCATTTTTTTTTTTAGGATTTTCGCCCAGAATTTAGTGATTTGACCCTGAAGCGTCGGGAAAACCGACCTTGGAGGTCTGATAATAATAAAACACAATAATGGACAATAATAATAGGTACGTTCGAATTATAATGAAATCCGATGACCGCCACCGGCAACGCTGCTCAGTGCTCTTGTTCCATAAGTTAACGGGCGCAAAAACTTTTTACACTCGCCTGTGTGAATAAAAGAAAATCTTGGGGGGACAAAATATGTCCCGATTTCCCCGTCTCACGCCACTGCACGTCATATGTTCCCAATTCAATTTCTTTTCATACCGTTTTTGGTTCCAAAATTTATTTCTAAGTACCGGAACAAGTTTTATTTCAGTCCCTAACAGGGCGTAAAAAGCGATTTCAGAGGTTCCGGTTTCGAACATTTTAAAAAGGGATTTGGTTTCGGTTAGGTCCGGCGGATCGCGTCGTATCATCATCATTCGTCGTAGTTATTACTACCGCACGAATAAATTACTGTCCAACTACGTTCGATTCTACGTGTATCATAATTATAGGGGGTGAAGTCGCATCAATGTTGATATTTCTTATGATATGCCGATTTTAAAGACTCCAACATACGAATAATTCGAAGAAATTCTTACAATATAGTAGCGTGTTTCAAAAATAATAAGGCATCTAAATTGACTTACCGCCCAACGACCGATTTATGTGATCCACGTGAGGTATGTGTGTATTCATATGGCATAATAATTACACGATTTTAAACCGCAGACTAGTCCAGACTACATGCCGACAATACAAGACTTCGATTGGATACATAAATGGTCATTATAGGAACAGTTTCCTTTTTATTTTTTTTTTCGGTCATAAATGCAGACAACGTATTATAGTTAATCTTATTCACAAAATATGGTATTGTAACTATTTTTGGAAGAACCAAATGGTTATTACAGGTCTGTTGATCGCTTGAAGCGTAAACGAATCACCGAAGAATGATATTTGGTTTTTTTTTCACTCCTTGGCAATGGTTTTTCAAGATTATTTTACTCGATTTTCACGTCGAACTTACTACGAATTGTGTATTACATGGAATTTTCAGGACTATTTATCTCGGAAATTAAAAATAATGAATAACACCAGTACGCAAATGTATCTAAAAAACAAAACAAAACATTTTAGGAATCGGAAGGATAATAATAAATATTATATGTCCTCGGGCCAGAAACGCATCGGAATGTTTGAAATAGGTACCAAGAACTTTTCCAGCACACCACAAAACAAATCTAAAAGTGGTGAATTTCCGACACACGAGTCTAATATTTAATTTGAGAATTTTCTCAAAAATATAGCTTGTGAAGTATCTTTAAGTCAAACCACCATCTCCATTCAGTTGAATCCTTCGTTGTCAATACCAGATCGATTGAAAATAATCGGGACGTCGAATCAAAATGGACATTGAAATTTATTTATAAAAGGTCATTATAGTCTTAAGATTTAATATATTTTTGTAACAAAATGTTGTACACGCAGGAAAAACACTTGGGTGTGGCTTGAATTGAAATACGAGTTCTAAGTATTTTATTCAGGCAGCCAAAGATTTGCTAGCGATATCCGTTTGTGAATTTTCTGATAGAAAACTACGTATATTGTGTAAAAAAAATTATTGATCATTGTTATTATTACTTTATATAAAACTTATCAAACACTAAATAGTAAAATTGAACATCTTATAGAAATAAAATTTGTTTTTTTATCTATGAGTTCAAACATTTCTTTGATGGCCATAAAAATGTTCAACTAATGTAAATATTAAATATAATAATTATTTTATGTCAATACATATAATAGGAGAACTATGACGCAACCATTACAATCATTAATAATCAACTTTTATACTATATTATATAAGTATGAAGTATATTATATTTGATAGTTAAATTGAAAATGTACAGTAAATAAAACATTTATAAATCCAATAAAATATGTATGGTCAGTTGTTTGTTCAATAAAAAAGTTAATTTAACAAACAAATTATCAAATGTTGAATATGAATAAGGCATTCAAATTTTAACCCCAGTTAAAATACAAATAATCGGTAAACTTGTCGATGATTCTATATTGTATTCTAAATTGTAATAAAAGTTAATAAAAATTAAATTGTGTTTTTTTTCAAACTAAGTTACCTCATGAAAATTATACTTTAATCTTTGATTAAGACTAATTTTATGTATTTAATCGATAATAAATCGAACTATTTATCACATTTCTAAATTTTAAATTAAAAAATGTTGGTTTTTATTTTAGATTTGTAAATTTTCTATGGCCATTTCAAAGTGAATTTTTACAAACTAAAATTAACACAAAAAAAAAAAAAAAATTTTTGATTTATAACGTATTTTTGTTACAAAATATGTTTGTATTACTATAGTTATATGATTGCTATAATACGCTATTATTTAACTCTATACTTTTCATATACCTAATTCTTTATTGTATTATTTTAAACTACGGAACTACTTACTTTTTTTTTTTTTTACAAAATTAAATTATTATAAATTTTTATTTACAATAATTTAATTACTCTATCCCTTTAATTATAATATTTTACTATTGTCATCTAATACAACTCTAGAAATTTAAATAGCATTTAATAAAAGTCATAGGAAAACAAATAAATATAATAATAACGTTGTACAAACTTGTACAACATTATTTACATCTCAACATTTTTTAAATTAAAAATTATCTTCACCGTTGCCAATGAAAGTAGAAAATGCACTTATTGCTTGTTGGTTTAAACCGCAGGGGTTCAAAATTGCATAAAGATAATTGACGTTTTATAACGAAATAACAGACTAAGGATTCTCCTCTAATCTTAAAATCTTTTGTACAAAAAATAATGTCTGTTATTTATTATTCATAATATTATGGCTGCTTGACGTTTTCTAATTACTGTCACATATTGAATTAGATAATGGCAAATAAGTTATAACATCATAGAATATGTAGGTAATAAGACATAACTAGTAAATACGTATGACCAACTTACGACACGATATTGCATGTTACGTCGTCGGCAGTCGGCACGAAATGACGTTTAGGTAAAACAAAATGAAACATTCTTTACCACATTTTATTCTCAACTTTGTGTTTGTGGCTAGATTTTCTGCAGTATAACAAAGCGTATTATAATTTACAAAATGTCGCGTTGTACGTAGTAACTGTATTTATCATTTGTTTTGAATCTCTCAGTGCACCTATACTTAAATGCATTAAGATGAAAATTTCAAATGATATTTTCTAAATCATTATGACGTAAACATCATAAAAACAAGCATCGCTGTACAAAGTAAAAACAACCAAATACATAATGAAAAGCGCAAAAAATAAAACACGTTTAAAAACTGTAGAAGTTATATTAATATGTTTAGAAAGAAAAGTATTTGTTTTTTTAATTATTTCAGGAAATTTTCGAGATGAAACTCTATACACGTTCGTTGCGCTTACATATGAACATTTTAAAACACTTTTTGTTCTTTCGTTCTAATTGTTTAAATATAAAATGTATGCAAGTATAAAAGTCATTTAATTTTTTATACAAATCATAAAATATTTCTAAAATGTTAATAACCAATTCACAAAATGTGATTTTAATTGTTACAATGTGTTTTTATTTTTTTCGTGTACGCAAAATACAATACACGGGTCTAATTAACTAAACAAACAACGTTCATTCATTGTGATACGAAAATATAAACGAAATATTTCAAAAATAGCCCATTGTAAAGTTTGACCACAAGGGCGTCGCGGTCGTCAAAAGCGGTACAGATGCTTAGGGGCTCACGCGCCCATTCAATTATTCTTTTTATAAGTCTGTTGTAACACCGTTCATAACGTGTTATTAGTAACTAAATTGAATACTTTTCACTAAAAAAAAAAAATCTGCAAACGTTGTGCGGCGTTTTAAGCTTTTTTTTTTTCGATTTGTTGGGTATATTTTTTTAAGAAACGCTGATGAACGCTTGACCCCGAACGGGTAAACTATGAATTTAGGTAACAACTTAGAAAATTAGGTAATACCTGCAGTGCGTATATAAGAAATAAACCATCGCTGTGGGTTGTGCAGACTAATGACTGGTAACGAGGAACCCGCCGGCTTTGAAAATGTTTATATTGTTATAAACTATAACGTCTAAAAAACCGCTACGACAAGTCTTAGGTAATATTATTGTAACACAGTCCGAGAGCCTATCGAGTAGGTAGGTACCTAACGTACGCAACAACCTAATTAGGATATTATGAACTTTGATAATCAATTTCTCGAGGCATCGTCTGAAAGTAGTACAAATCAGTTTTCTTTTTTAATTCGCGTTTTCAAAAATGAATTTAGGCGATACACTGTAATAATCACTGCAAGTACGAAACGTGAACAAATACGATTTACAGAGTAAATGCCATGAAAATTGTGCGCGTGCGGTAACCGACCACCGGAGGAGAATGTTAAAGTATTACGATTTGATCAAACACATCCGGACGTGTCGAAAAATATGCGTTCTGAAACCATACTCAGTGTTCGAGGCGACTGAAAGGCGACTCGAAATAATTGTTAAGTTTTCGTTATGAACACTTATAAGCTCATGAAAGTAATATTTAAATAACTCTGGTGGAAGATACATCAGATATCCGTGGGATAATAATCCCGTTTGTGTCCGATCTGAGTATTGAACACCACTACGATTCTTGTTGTTTTTGAATTTTTTTCTTCCCGAGTACGGAATCCGTTGCCAAACTGGGAACTACTGTTAAAACAAAGTCACTGAAAAATGTTTAATTTGTCATCTTTGGTCAACAATCATATTATGTTTGTATTATAATAATACGTGCTGGTGTAGCGTATATAAAAAAAAAAATAATAATTTTCTTTTTTCTACACAAACCAATCGTTGGTTGTCACGTACCGTGTTAACAAAAACCTTACGTACAATCAGATGCGGTCTGCGAAAATAAAATTGTCTTTTTTAAATAATCGCGCAAACTTCCTAAACCGCGGCAATTTATAAAACTACAGATGTGGTTTAACGCGAAAGTTAGTAATCGACTTTGAATATCGTTTGCCTATATATATATATGGTGTCTTGTACCAGTCGAACCCCACGCCAAACCGGGCCAGAAACCAAACGGCTGTACGAAAACGGTCCGAAAAGTTCACGCGAAATTATGTTTAAATCAAAATTTTTTGCGACAGTTTCATCATAAAAGTATTATTGCGAACAAAAACGGATAATCGCACGAGTTCTCCCCGAGAAGTTCATACCGACCGGTCGTCGTCGTCTTCGCGTGCGTATAACATCATCGATTACGAGACGAAGGTGGTACTTTACTTTCACTGATCGTCGCGCGCGGGGTGGGGAGGAGGGGCCGGCGAACAGAGCTCCTCGTCCAAAGGGAACACGCGGCGTGCGCGCCGTTCAAACGTCGGCGCGAGTTCGGTGAAAAACGGTCGTCCTCCGCGAAACGAAAAAAAATATTTAAAAAAAAATACGATTTTTCTAACCGTTTCGACGCGTTACGTTTGATATTTCGCGCGTTTATTTCTACGTACCACGAATACACACCTAACGATACCGTCATCTCATTCGCGAAACCAGCTCGCTGCTACGAAATACACACACACGTTCGAGATCGACGGGACGTCCGCAACAGGTAAAACACTAGAAAATGATAATAATAAAATTACAACGTCGTATACTATTATGATGTTTGCGTTTAAACGTGCAGAGATATCGAATATTCGCGTAGGTTCGCACGTACGTCGACGCGTTATCACGTTTTTTTTTCATTCCTTTTCGAAACCTACGTTTCATACGGTCGTACGGTTACGGGTACTATACAGTTTGCGTCTTGGCGTGTTCGCGCACGTGGTACACCCGTGTGTGGATCCACCGTGGAACAATTTTCGCGAATCGGAAACGTTTGAACGCAGATCACGACGGCGCTACTGCTTTTTGGAACAATATACGACCAACATTTACACGGACGGTTACGGCGACCCGAATTCCTGAAAATCCGGCGGTCCGGCACGAGCGATTATACGCTCGTCACGATATTGTTATGAAATATTTGTCGAATTACAGGTACGTACCTACCTTCCGGTGTACGATTCAACGCGGTTAGAGACGCGCCGGTACGCTTAAACGTACGTATGGAAAGACGCCTCGAGTGTTATTTTGTGTTTAAAAACGCGTACGAAAGTGAAATATTTAACGACTGCGACCGGTTTACACGATCGCGCCGACAGTCGTTGCGACACACCGCGCGTATATAATAAACGGTGTATTATATCGAAAAATGTAGATTTTTAGCGTTTAAAGTCGAAGGAAATAAATAAAACAAACAGAAAGACAACACGGTTCTAACGCGCTTCCTGTTTCGCGTGCTATACAGTCGGGTTTTTTCGTCCGGTTATCAAAAGTCGAAACCGTATAAACACAATATCGGCGGCGCGTTCCGGGAGCGCGACTGTTTGATCCGGTGAAAAAACAAAATGTAAATACCATTTTTGCTGGCTGTTTTTCGTTTACTGCAGATAGGTCGTGTCAAATATATTTTTGTTCTCTCCCGATGACACAATAACTATTAGCTAGACAGTTCCGTCGAGATGACGGGTTCGCCGCATGCAATATCGGTGAATTATGTCGACAGCAGCAGCAGCCGTTCGTTCGTTTGTAGGTATAATAATAATGTTACGAAGACCGCACGCCGTTTGTGGCCATAATATTGTTATGGCTTTCACCGATATAATAATCGGGTTATCGTTATAAATATTTGCCGTTCGCACGTAACCCGCTGATCCTGTTGTTACGACGATATATTTTGGTCACGTAGGTCACCCGTCGACGATTCCGAGTGCAGCGCGAGTGTGCTGCACCGCGATATGATTCACCCGCCGCAGATGCGTGTCTACTCGGGAACGCCTTTAGGGGGGCATTTTCTTTTTTTTTTTTTTTTTGATCACTCAGTGGTTTTCCAAAATCGTACCGAAGATACTATACTCGTACATTTAAACGAGAAATATTTAGCTTTAGCTGACCCTCTGTACGCCACTGAAGTTTGAACGCTACGACAGTAAGACTGGAAGAAACGGCTTATACGCATGGTGCTGACCGTTTAAAACTTGAAAAATCCGTTTTGTTGTGTCGAAAACGAAAACCGTCGCGTTCGGTATTTTGGAGGAAATTGATTATGCATTGGTTGGAAATTAAAATCAACGAAACGTGTGCAAGTAAATGTCTTGTTTCATATTACGAGTGGAAAAAAATTTTTAATTTACATCGGTTATAGTACGTAGCATAAGATAAGTGAGTATAGTTGTGTATCGTCGCGATGGTCTCTTTGCATAAGGTCTTTGGACCACCATTAGACGGACACTGCTATATCAATATATTTTATAATATCTAATCAGTCACTAACCAACGGCAATATTCGTAGTTACAAAAAAATATTATAAAATAACTAAATTGTTTTTGTCACGATACTTTATTAATTATTATACAAAGTAAAATGAAAGAAGTAAATATAACAGTCGTGCAATCACACATTATCATTATTATTCTAAGTACGAATAACCAAAAAAAAGAACACCACAAATTAGAGTGGATATCAAAGTATTGGATTTGGTATGAAAATAATATAAACAATTACATACAAAACAAACATAGTTTAAATAAAACCAAATGTTGAATAAACGTGGTAGATTTGGATGGCCGAGTAATTTACAATTACTGTTCAGTATTTAAAATATTCACTTTTGAACTTATATTTTCGAGTAATATTTTACTGTCCACTAGGTTGTTAGATGTTTGTATTGCCTCTTTTATTTTAAAATTTCTTCTATTTGTTTACTGAGTTTTTGTATTTCCAAACGAGCACTGTACACACAATTAAGTGACTTTCATTTCTCATTCATGTGTGTTTGCATATCACTTTTAAGCTACTGACTCTTAACTGTTTTCCAACCGTCCGATTTTAAAATTCAAGTGTTTAACGTATAGAGAATTTTTCATGCCACGCAACAACACGACCACACATTTCGTTCACTTTTAACATTGTTCTAATGGTCGTTACAAAGAGAGAAGGGAAGGGCTGGTTGAGTTTTATATAATTAAAATGACTAACCGTTTCCGGTATGTATAATCAAGTTATCAAAATTAAACAAAATAGATCACAATAATATAAAACAAATATTAACAAACAATAATGATAAAATTGCAGGATTTTCTATAGTAAAAAGAATCAATAATATAAAATTAACGTTTAATTATTTCACTATCAATATTTCATTATATGTTTAGACTTTAGTATAGTATTAATAATTGTGAAATTTTTGTATAATACGACACAATTTATGTATCTTTAAAGTTTTAAATTGATCCGAGCTTACGAAGTTATGAAAATTCACTCAAATGTTGTACGCACAAAAATGTCGTTGTAGACATACTTACTATAATACTATAGTGTTATAGTTTTTCTTTGGTTGAAAATTCTGAGACCAACGTTTATTCTGGCATTCGTGATGAATGAGAGGTTTGCCATTCATGACTTTTTAAATGATAACGAATTGTATTCTTTACGACTTTGTAAAACAAGAGAGTGGCATTGGCCTTATTTATAAAGGGGTCGTTTATGTCATAGAATGACACCATTTCGATTTTCTCGTTGCAAAATAATACGAAGTTAAAACAGTCACGTGCGCACGCGTTTAATTTTTTTTATACGTAGGTGCTATAAAGTTTTTTCAAACTTACCATCAACAATTAATTTGGCACTTACTTCATTGTGATTTTCAACAAATTAAAACATTAAGTTTTTCGCTAGTAATATTTAGGAAATTATAAACTGTGAGTTGGCAAAACGTTAAACATTCCAAACACAGAGAAACATTTATAACTTAAAAATTCGAATTAATTTTACCGTATTGAATTTTCGTGATGTGCGGCTGCTAAAATTGCAAACGATGTATAATTCTAACTTGTTTTTTTACCCAGACTCGTACAAAATTGAATATAACTTTACAATAATTTAAAAAATAGACGATTTCAATCGTTTGTAAAAAAACATAATATGTGTTGCATGTATTTTTACAGTGCAATTGCATACAGTTGTAACGTTGTTACGTGTGTATAACATTACTGTGGATTATATAAAGAGTATTATGATAGTGACGGGCGGTGGCTCGTCATAATAATTAAAATTGTGTTGCTTAAAACGTGGGTAATAACGAACACACGTGTGTGGAACTCGTAAAAAACATTCGAAATTAATAAATTCGTCGTTCCCGAAGACGTTTTATAAGTTTAATGTAGGTACCTATGTAATAATTACAGTTCACGCCTAGAATAATATCATTCGCCTCGATTAATGTCACCACGCTTTGTTTTTTAATGCTTCTTTGACGTTGTACAGAGCGTTAAAAAAACAATTTCCCATCTCTACACCTACGTGCTGTAATATTCAAACAAATAAATAAAGATATTAAAAGTTGATTTTTTAAACGACAGTTTCTCTTTGGCCAAAAGTATATAAGCATATTTAGTTCGTTCTTCTTAATCTTCTTCTCTTCTAGATTTTCTAAGCCCGTTCAAAGTTTTTCACTGCTCCTACTATATTTAACGTCGTTTCTCTATCATCAATCTCCTCTAACCTTAATTCTGGCGCGTGCGCGATATTTCCGAGGTCAAGTACATATCTATCGACTTCTGCCTATAGGTTATATCTTCTTGTATTTTTCTGTCAACAACTTTTCGTACAGAAGGAACGCTCCGATTTTCAAAGTCTTTTCTAAAAAAAATTACGGGCTCCGGTGGTACTTCGGTTGAAGTTTTTTTTGAAATTTTGTTTACTTTTTGAGTTTTATCCCAAAAATAAAATCGAGAATTTTTCAGTGATAAATTTGACGATTCGGGGTGAAAAGAGTGCTCCAGCTGTTACGTTGAATACCACATAATAGTCGGAATTTCGACTTCTTCAAATCGTATTTTATTTGAAGCATTTTTCGGTATTTAGAGTATTTTCCGGGTTATGTGCCGAAAACGACGAAAATGGCGAAATCGCCAAATCCGGCGTCAGAACTCTGCTATGCATATTAAACAATCGTTATAAAAAATTATTCCACGCCGTTTTCAAACGTTTTATAAAATTTATTTATTTAACGCGTTGTAAAAAAATCCAAAAAGTTTTTGCCACGTATAATACACTATTTTTTTTCGTTACGTAATAATATACGTATTCGCGATCTTTTTTATTTTCACCCGGCACATTATATAGCTCGCTCAGGTTTTTTTCGAACGCGACGAATCTTTCACATATCAAATAATTCGGAGATAAACCGTGAAACCATAATGACACTTCCAGGGTGCACATAGTGGCATCGCTTTACCGTTCTTTTTTTTGTTTTTTCCTTTTACATTATCTCCCTTTAAACGCGTTCGTTAAACTGCTGATTGACATTGTGCTTCGTGTGGGTACATTTCTCTATACACGAATCGTGTATTTGAATCGCGCGTTTCCGTTCAAGTTCAGTATCGTGATGTCCGAATGTCGGCGAGATAAAATACGAATACGTACGATTCGTCACAACAACAATAATATTCAACAAAATATTAGGTATCGAGTATTTTAAAATGAAAACCGAAAGTATCGCGGCCATGAACTCCGGCCCGGGCTACCACTGTTACCGGAGCGCGGATACGTCGTCGTGCGTATAATACCGCACGCTTATTGTTTCACACGGATTCGTCCGTTTCTCTTCCATTAACGCCGCTCCGACGTAACAATAACAGTAAGATCGTTACACGCCAATACTTACTTATTACGGTGGTATAAAATCATTAACGTCGTCTAATAAAATAATTCGTATTACTGTAATATTATTATACACCCGTGGTCGTTTTGGTCGTTACGTTTTCGATAGTCGATTTTCCTGCGCGTACGACGACCGTCCCAGACCGCTGTGTCGGGTGTGGATCGTATATGTATTACCGAAGGTGGTGAGCATTAAGTAAAAAAAAGTCAAAACTTAGTTAATTTTATTTTTATTTATAACTTGTTAACATGTTCAGTTAAAAATTTTATCGCGTCAATTCCTTTTTTTTATAGTTAGTTAACGTATTGTTACCTATGTTTATTTATGTTGTTTTTTTCGTTATCAAGCGAAACCAACAGTCAAAACTAATTCGTTGACTTTTTTTTGATCGTTTATCTTCCCAACCGTTTAGGTAAAATACTATAGAAATACTACAACTAAATAGGTTTTATGAATCGATATTTTTTTATTAACTCAGAAACACGCGGTTTTTCAAGACGAATCCGCCGTTGTCATAATACCCATAAAAATAACTGCGTTCTTCGCCGCGCGTTACGGAGAGATTCGTGGCAGGCTCAGTCGTAAAAACCGTGCCGTAAATCACGTTAAATATTCTGAGATTCCGCAAAAATTAACGTAACTTGTGGTTTCGATTTGGGCTCGTCCGGTTTCGCGATCTATAAAAACCCAATGTGCGAAACGGCGGAATCTAGTTTGGACTGTAACATATAACGATCGTCGATCCATTTGTGTGTGGAATTACTTGTGTTTGTTCGATAAATTTTATGTTTTTACCAATACACACGGTATTACAGTGTCGGTATATAACGTCAGCGATGGAGAAACGTTTTTCTGTTAATCGGATTTACTGTTGAGCGAAAATACTTTGTTTTAGGCTGCTTTGCATAAATTATCGTCCATTCCTATTTTATAAACCCGAGGTGTCGCATCTTGTTTACACGAGTCACATAAAACGTTCCGTGGTTGAGTCGTACATTTTTTTTTAGTTTCGGCCGACGCGTCACGTTTTATGTTGGAAAAACACCAATCTCGTGGATTAGTTTTTAATTGCTTTTTTGAAACGATACTGTCATGAATTTGTTAAAACTATCGCAAAGATCGGTGCGTAAAATCTCAATTTGTTTGGTGTTTGTTCGACATTGGCAGAAATAAAACGGTATAAACATATTATTACCCGAGTACGCACATTACAATATGTTATTAAACTCCGGAAATTCATACAATAACCAAATAGCTGATATCGTATGCCAGAATTTTGGTTTAATATCTGGGATTAGGTCCGTAAAATATTGCAATCGAATTAAAACTCAACTATATTTTCTTCCGAGATTAATTCCATTATGACGTAGAAGAATATTTTTATGCTTGTAAAATGACGTGCTCGGAAACATTTTAAATGATGGCATTTCCAATTATTATAAGATAAAAATTGTGGTTTTATACTAGATGTTTTCACGCGTTAATCGAGACTATTTGCTCTTTTGTAATTTTAATAATGTTCAGTTGTATGTAAAACATATTCTCTTATTGCATACCTCATTATTATTATACGATTGTACAACACCTACTCGTATAAACAGTGACTGAGTTGGTACTTTTTTCATGTAAGGTGAACGATTCATATAAATTAGGTATTTTGTATCCTAGCATGTGCTGCAAGTTTCATATTTCAATCAAATGGTAGCGAATGAGTAATGGAAACATTTATATCTAACTTTGCTGCGACGTGGGGTTTTTAAGCCTGCAGGTGACTGCAGGTATAGGTATTTGGTTTATTTTTATATGTATACAAAAAACTAAGCATATTATATTACTCGTTTATCTTTCACTTCGTGACATAAAAAAAACGTATTAGAAATCGTGTTACAATATTGTAAATCTACGTAAAGTGTACGTTTTACTTTTAAGTAAAGCCCGTGTATTGATTAGACGTTTTGATGAATTAGGTTAAATACTTTGCATAGAGTTTGAGGTAATAAGTAGATAAAATTTCCGTTTTTTCAAACGTGTTTTCTGTTAAATTTGAAAACTGTGTTGTTAAAACGATCAACGCTTGATGGCTCTAAATATATATATTTTCTATGTCGTTTATTAATTGGACATTTATTTGTTGTATACAGTGTGTAAAAGAAATTAATATTTGTTTTATTAACAATCGTAAAATATCACATTACGTTTATCCGCCACGTCGTGTTTCAAACATTTTTTCAGACTACGTACTTATTTAAAAAGTATGTAATTTGATATTTCCAAAGTATTTGTGCGCCAATGACGACGATAACCTACGAATAGTTTGTATTTGATTAAAGTAATTCGCGAAAAGAATGATGAAAAAATACGATGAAATCGAACTGCACATTCCGTGGTGACGTAAAAATATCGAACGCTTAGATACCGTTAAGAAATTATCAAACCATTTGACAGAACTATTTGGAGACGTTTAGTTTTGTTAGGTAGGCTCAAATCGTTATCACGTTGGAATAAAAAGTTGAATGCCGTATATACGCGAAAAACGCTTAAAAAACGAATACTCGGGTAGGTCGCAAAACGGAACATCGAATTTGTATCACGTTCATATAACATTATGCGGGCGCGGTTGAAAATATTGATTAATTTAACAGTTTGATTGAGCTTTTTAATTTGTTAAACTGTAGTTGTTGTGTCGTGCTAAAACAGATGAATACAATTTTTTAATGACTTTATTTCGCCAAAACTCGTAAAAACCTATAGCTACGTGCCCTGGTTTGACTTGTTTTTTTGCCGTACAAATTTAATCGTAGACAAATTCAATCCGTTCAAAAACAACGATATATTTACCAAACGAATTCGGGAAACGGTTTGTAAGTGCGAAGAAATTTAAACTGTTTAACACATACTGCAACGAATAGGTTAGGTGCCGTGCATTAAGTGAAGTTGATGTTTCGAAAAATGTTACTATAGCACTGAATGCGAGACTTTGTTCGAGACTTTTTCGAAATAAAAAAAAAACGATGCTCGCCTCCCTCTCCGATCCCATATTTTTATGGTTTAGGGACGCGCCCCTTTTCACTGCGGACGAACTATAATGATATATTTCTGAAATGTCAAATCTATTTAAACTTTTTTGAATCGTTTTTTAGCTGCACAGTGTTTAATACCACTGGCGTTTGTCCGTGTTCTCAGATTCGCCCCGCGCGTTCCGCGGAATGATGTGACCGCGTGACGACGACGACGACGACGACGACGAGATGGTGCACGCGGGCACGGTGCTGGTGAGCGCCATCAAGCTGGCGACCAAGGTGGCCGGCGGCGGCAAGCTACTGTTCCTGCCCACGTTCCTGGCCGCGCTGGCCTACTTCAACTACGACCTGTACGACCCGGAGAGCCGGCCGGTGAACGAGCGGAACCTGCGCGCCGAGTACGACTTCGTGGTGGTGGGCGGCGGGTCGGCGGGCGCGGTGGTCGCCAACCGGCTGTCCGCGAACCCGGAATGGAACGTGCTGCTGCTGGAGGCCGGCGGACAGGAGTCGGAGATCACGGACGTGCCGGCCATCTCGCTGTACCTGCACGGCAGCAAGTACGACTGGAAGTACAAGACGCAGCCGGAGCCGTCCGCGTGCCAGGCGATGAAGGGCCACCGGTGCTGCTGGACGCGGGGCAAGGTGATCGGCGGCTCCAGCGTGCTGAACACCATGCTGTACGTGCGCGGCAACCGGCGGGACTACGACAACTGGGCCGCGCTAGGGAACCCGGGCTGGTCGTTCGAGGACGTATTGCCGTACTTCAAAAAGTCCCAGGATCAGCGGAACCCGTACCTGGCCAAGAACACCCGGTACCACGCGACCGGCGGCTACCTGACCGTGCAGGACTCGCCTTGGAACACGCCGCTGGGTGAGTGGAATAAAATGTTAAAATTTTTCCTCTCCTTCAGTATAGTGAGTCAAAAAATATAGTACTTACGTTGAGAAGAATTCTCCACTCTGAAACCAAACGGCAGTAGTAATTCAGGTCGAATTAACAAAATAACACTCTACTCGACACAGTTCATATATATATCTATTTTTGTCGAACGAAAAGAATAAAAACTTTATAGTTGTTTTTTTTAACGCTACTACGATTGTTCGTACCCCGCGGTGTGTACGACTGTGGAGAAGAAATTCCAGCCAACTTAACCGAAAACAAATCGAGTTAATTAATAACCGATTGATGAAGAAACGATAGACGACGTTCAATATTTACTTTCCGACTCGTCAATGCCCAGCCTCGGAGAGCTGAAACGAACGGTGTGACGGATTTCGTTTGTTTTACACGTTTAAAGACCTTTTTTTTTTTTTCCAAACAGTATAAATAGCGTGGGTAGAGATTTTTTTTTACATTCGAATTAAGTCGATTTATTTCGTGTATAATCGTGTGGGCAAAATGCAAAAGTCCGTTTTACGCGGTTTCGGATAAAAACCCCAAGTAGTTGGAAAATTTTACAACAAGGTTCAACTAAAAAACTTACAATTATCGTTATCTCTGTATGATGTCGATACACTTTGAACGAATCGATCGCATTATAGACAGTTTTTTTTTTTTTTAAAATATTGAAGTTTGTATTTTTTCATCGTTTTAAATTCCCGCGTTACCTTTTATGAAGTAATAATAATAGTAATTTGAGCGAATTAATTGTGTGTTAGGCGTATATATGTTAGAAAAGGCATAATAACTTGGTCCTAACTTTAAATTAAAAACATAATAGTAGGCGGGGTTTTATTATTATTTTAAAATAACTACGTACGACGACAATAACGCGTCATTGCTTTAGGGGATCGTCTTACGCGAATGCATTATTTTTTACTGTCGATTGCATCGTGTTCACGCCGAATTATCTCCGGTAAACGGGCGTTCTATTACAAACTAAAGTAATAATTACTCGTACACTTATCAACGAAAATTCACAACGTTAAAAAGATATAAAATTTGGTCTTATGCGTACATTGTCCGCGGCTAAGTGGGAAAAAATAAAAATTATCGTATCCCATTAAACGAGCCTAATAGCCGATAGCTTTAATCTTCGTCGAACAACGACTTTATCAAAAGAATTTCAATAATCTGTGTATAAGGAAGCACTCAGGTCATCGATTTATTGAAGTGTAAAACGCGCAGTTTAAATAATATAATAATAATAATAAATTATAAGACGCGGATGACCACATCGTATTTAACGCACGTAGTATTGTGTTTTATTCAAATGTTTTAATGAACACTTTTTAAAACTAAACCGTCGAATATTACTATATCGCGTACTTCACGCGTATAAGAACTATATTCTGTAAAAACAACCGTAAGTAATAAAATTTTTGAAAAAAAACAAAACAAAGTTAAGCTTGGTGTATATGTTGTACACGTTTGAATCGTTCGAATATTATTATTGCCAAACTAAAACAGAATATAAGTTAGGCTAATTTGTTTGTTTGATATTTAAAACGACAATTTTGTTTGATTGACCAATATTAATTTACCTATGTGTTAGCTGTTCACTTTTGTTAGTGTACCAATACGGTTTTGCTGGCCTATTATAGAACGAACGATTTGAAACTATCAGCTGTTATCGATTACAAAAATCAATTGATCTAAATGCGTATAGTCAGCAGTTTTAATCTATTACTTTAAACGGTCGTGTATAAAAACTCGTCTTTTTTAAATTATTCTTTCACCTTATACAGCACTGCACTTTCACTACCTTAGGATCACTCATATCTCACAATATTAAGATTTATTATGATTGACAACGACGTATTAGATGCTATAATACTATATCATTAAAATAAACGTTTTTATACTGTAAAATAATTTTTTTAAATTTACGTTGTACTTGATGTATTATTATTTTCATAAAACGTAATACGATGACAGCTGATGCAAGACTTTTGAGTGCTGCGCCCAACTCTTGGTAAGTTTGTAAAATCTACGATTTTAATCGTCTGCTCTAAAAATGATATCGATTGTAGCTGCAGATAATTAAATAATATTATTAAATTGGCGTAGGAACTTAGAACTGCTGATTTACTGAAAATTAAAATGCACAATACTATCATAATATAATTAATAATCATACGCATTAATCGCGTATTATATTATTTGTGTAAGAACAAATTATTACGTCACGAGTCGAGTGTTAGTCAACAACCAAAACTGTTTGTGAAACATTCGTTTTTTTAATCGTATAGCCAATAAATTATAGCCTATAGACAATATGCGGCGAGTAGAGAGTCGTTAAAATTTTGTGAAATCTCATTATATTTAGTGGCTGATAATATCGGCTGTTTAAAAATAGTAAAAGTAAATGATTACACAATTATTTCGATAATTTACATATTTAGCAAAACATAAAACATTTACAAGTGAAAAATAAAATCACTTTTTTAGCCAAATCGTGTAAATTTTTATTTTTAATAAACAACAAATTCGATCGTGTACGATACTTGTCGTACTATCGTCGAAGTTGAGTATAAATTGTGGGTTTGTCTATTAACTGACGTATAGACTCGCCTATCAAAGGAGATTGGAAAAAAAATTAATCCATACCATATTTATTACTTATCGAAGAGTAATATTTTAGATTCTGAGCAACGAGCGAGGAATGTATGTATTTTTTTCTTTTTGTCAACAACTTTTGGTATAGAAGGAAAGCTTCGATTTTCAAAGTCAATACCTCTAATGAAAGGTACGTGAATTGCGGTGGTACTTTTAGTCGACGATTTCTTTGAAGTTTTGCTTACTTTTCGAGTATTACCACCCCGAAAACTAAAAAAAAAAAAAATCGAGAATTTTACGGCGAAAAATTTGTAATTTTCCGGTTTGTAACGACGTTTTCGCGTAGTGCTCCAATCGTTACGTTGAATGCCACACAAAAGTTGGGATATCGGCTTCTTTAAATTCTATTCAATTTAAAGAATTTTTCGATATTATGATCATTTTTTGAGTCGAGTGCCGAAAACGACGAAGACGGCGAGATCGCCAAATCCGGCGTCAGAACGGCTGGGTTTTTTTAAAATTTTTTAATGATTTTCCGAGTGTATATTTTTTTGTTGAATACGGTTTTTACTAGGACGTATACTGGATAACTGAGCTCGCTAAGAATCGTTTTTCCGAAGGCATTTATCGTTGCTTTCAGATATTAAATAATACGTTTGAACCACAACTTCCAAACCAGTGAGCCACGCCACTCCGTCACACTACCCACGCGACATACAGCGATTCCGGCTTTTCGATTTTCGTATCGTTTTTTCTCAAAAAAAACTTATTTTCGTCAACTTTTGTATCATACTGTCGCGTTAAAATACGCGCACATTTTGATTCGTCTCTTGTAACACGATACGTCCGTACCTAATTGAAAACCTGTTGTTTGTGTGGTTAAAAAATAAAGAACTCGTACTGAAGACATGCGCACGTGTAAAGTCACTGGAATTATGTAATTCGGTTATTTGGTGCGCATGTATATATATATGATAAATGAAACCGGTTTCGTTTGGCGCGATCCCGACGTGCACCGAGTTCGTTTTAAAGAGCCAACGAACTTGCAGCTGTGGACTGTTTAAATTACAATCGCGAATGACTGGCAACTGTTGTTTTAACATTTTAATCGATTAAGATGTTATTACAATTCCAAGTGCGGGTTTATGTGCCCGTCCGCGTATAGTTTGTTTGACGCGACGCGTCGATTTTGAGAACGACTGACACACTTTGGGCCCCCACAGTTTCGGAGGATTTCGGCTCTGTGAATATTCGATTAAGACAACGTTAAGTGTACTATTGTGATCCAAACGTGATCGAAAGAATTACGTTTCGACCGAGTACAATATACACAAGATCAACTATCTGCGTTTAAAATCGTTTCCGATAAAAAAACAAAAATATTTTTCTATAACAAAGAACGTATTGTTTTTACAATGATGTTTTTTTTTTCCTGTGAACTACTTTAAGAGTATTAATAATCCAACTTTTAAAGTCGGTACCTTTAATGAATGGTCTATAAACTCGAATGGTACTTTGAAAGGTCTAAGATTGTGAGAAGTTTACGACCGGAACTGACTGAAACTTTTACACAATATTAAAACAGATTAGGTGCAGATTTAGTACAAGTTTCGAGTGATCGTGAAATTGTTTGAGCTAAGCGTAGAATTTTTAAAATTTTCGACAGTTTCCATTTTTTTTTTGTGTGTTTTTTGTTCGATAAAAATTTGTACTTACTTACACATACTTTTTTTTTTTTTTAATTATGTTATGTAAAACAAAATTTACTTTATGATAAAAAATTTTTTTTAAAAAATCCGCCCAATAGATTCTGAAAACGTATGAAAAAAGTATTGACGAATGGTGAAATTCATACTAAAATCATAACGATTCCTCAAACAATGGTCCAAATAGTTTGAAAATTTCGCACGTCGTTTAAATTGATATTCTTTATACGTGGGTGTACGATTTTTGGAATTTTCAGATCGTTATTATTGTTGAATTTGGTTCTTAACAGGACACGTTTGATACCCGTAGAGTGTAGATAACTGAGCTCGCTCAGAATCGTTTTTTTTATTTAAATTTTTTTTTAACGTGTTCCACGTGCGCGTTGCAGGCATCGCGTTCCTGCAAGCCGGCGAAGAGATGGGTTACGAGATCAGGGACACGAACAGCGAGACGCAGACCGGATACGGGCTGTACCAGTTCACGATGCGCCGCGGGTACCGATGCAGCACGTCCAAAGCGTTCCTGCAGCCCGTCCGGCTCCGGCGGAACCTGCACGTGGCCCTGTGGTCGCACGTCACCAAGGTGCTCATCGACCCGGACTCGAAGCGCGCGTACGGCGTGGAGTTCGAACGGGACGGGCTCAAGAAGACCGCGCTCGCCCGCCGGGAAGTCGTGCTGTCCGCCGGCGCCATCAACACGCCGCAACTGCTCATGCTGTCCGGTAAGTGCGGCGTAGGCAAAGCCGAAGGGCGTTAACTTGTCTGATATGATAGAATTAAGTTAAAACGTTAACTACAAGTTGGTCTGTAATAATTAAATTTTTTTTTTAAAACTATAAAAAAAGTATTAATGAGTAGAAAATACGAAAAGAATTTTTCGAAAACGAGGAAAAGTCCTACGACTGTAAATAGGTACTACTTTATAGATACAAAACCATATATGTGTACTAAAAACTATCGTCTTTTTTATATTAAGTTGGATTGATATTTTTTTTTTTTTGTTTATTTCGCTTTTTGATTAATAAATCTAAAAAGTTACCTTTTTGTTTTTCCGCTTAACGAGTTAAAAAAAAGTCGTTAACCTGCCCAGCCTTGTTGAAATAGGAGTGGGCCGAGTCCCCTCGAAAAACAATAGTGCAGTATAGCTCTCGAAAACTTATGAAATGTGTCCACGGTCGAGCCGAAACTAACCTGAATGTAAAACGTTTGTGAATTTTTCGAAAGTTAATAATATGTTGTTTGTGATCCTGCAAGTTTTGTTTAAAAATTGCTTATTTTTTACGCGTAGTTTTTTAATAATGTTTTGATATACGTTCTATTAGGCACTATTATTGCCAAAATGGGTATTTTATGATTTCACCGCGCACGACAGTTTAAACGGTGCAGAGAGAACGTTTTCTGAAATTTTTCCTGTAGATGAGATCGATAGTCGATGCGTTTTACTTTTTCAAAAATTCGTTTCTACCTCTGTTTGATGTTCGATGCGTTGTCAACAGTTATAACGATCGTTCACATGATTGTGCATTTTGATCGCAGCACAAGTTGGTGTGTTATAATGTACGGGTTTAATTCGATTTAGCTGTGGCCGGTGAGACGGTATGAAATAAACTAAAAAATAATACCTCCTTCTACCTCCTTCTACCTAATCGGTTGAACTGCGAAAAGCTTATCTCGTTTAATTATTTAGGAAAAAAAAAACAATTACGCTCTGTCACTAATTAACGGTTTCGTTGTGTTACGGGCGTGGAAACTTCCTATACTCGTAGCTTTGCAAAATCTTTATTAATAGTGTATTTACGTAATAGATCGACAAGAAGATTGTGCGTCAACGTTTTTCGAATAGTTTCGGACGTTTTCTTTTAGAACGGCGTGTGAACGACAAATAATAATAATTGTATAATCCGTTATTGCGATGTATTTTTCTCGCGGTACATTACATAACCGCGTGTATAACACACATCTTTTAACTCTCGACACGAGTTTTTGAGATACAATATTTCAAACGTTTTCGCTTTGCCTGTGCGGCGGGGACGTGTACGACGAAATGGCGTGCGATTCCGCCGCAACCAGTAAAACAACGTACAGTATAAATATTTAAACCGTTGAAATTATTTGTTCCTATATTTGATGTTCCGAGTTCCGTTTACATGTATATCAACTCATAAACCATAATATAGACCTGAGACGATAATATCGTAATATATCGTTGCCAATCTCGTCGTTCCAAGTATACTATTCTAAGTATAGTTTTAAAAAAAAATTAATTTTTTGCGTCTACGTGGCCACAACTACAACTTTGTTACGCGCGCACGCGCCTATAATAATATCGTATTGTGCGGTGAAAGCAACGATTTTGCAATCCGATTATGCCACTGGAATTAATTTCATATTGTGTTTGTTTTTGTATGAATTCTGAAGGTATCGGCCGAAAATTTATCGATTGTAACAAAATGATGGATTTTTTTTTTTCTGCAACGCATTTTTCGGCAGGCAGGAATACCTAGCTCCGATTTATACTCCTGCGCTATGTATTACAGACGGTATATACCTACTTTGTTTGAAAATTCGTTTATATTTTCGAGTATTACGGTTCAAAAACAACATCGAGGAGCGTTGAAATCTCGGGACACGGTTTTTTCATAAATTTTTTTATACTCACACTTTAAGAGTGTTGAATGCCGTACGAACCGTACAATGTTTTCTCATTGAAAATTTCAAAATCGTCACCGTTCGTAGGCGTTTTTACGTCGTTATCTATTCGTTCGCCACGTTCGACAAATTTTTCAAACCTATTGAAATGGTTCTCATGTCAATAACAAACGCGGTGTAAATTTTGATGGATTTTTCAGCCAACTACTACGGTAATAGTTGTTGAGCGCATAATATTATAGGTATCAAATCACACAATTTGTTTTTTGACGGTTATTTCACGCACTGTTTTTTTTGTTTTTTTCTTCTCTTCAGGAGTCGGACCTGCCGAACACTTGAAAAACGTTAACGTGCCGGTGATCCACCATTCGCCCGGCGTCGGCGAGAACCTCATGGACCACGTGGCCGTCGGCGGTCTACTGTTCCTCATCGACTACCCGGTCAGTCTGGTCATGAACCGCGTGGTGAACATACCGGCCGCGTTAAGGTACGCACAGGTCTCAATAATGAAATCACACATAAACGATCAGGCGTACACGAAAACAGTCGATAAAACCGTTACGATTCACATCAGTGTAGTAATCGTGTGTTGCACGAAATTCTATAAGTTCGTTATTGTTGCTCATAAGTGCCCACGCGGTTTTCAAAACGACGTTTTTATAGTCTAGTTAACATTTAGAGCGCGTATGAACATCATACACTAATTATTACAACGTTATGAAACAGGCTGTTACGTACGAGGCAATAAAATCCGTACCTACGTGTGTTTTGTACGCACGAAAGGAAACGCGAATTTTAATACGATGATACGTTGTTAGAAACCGAAAACCGTTACCTATGTATTGTGTATTATTTTCAAAAATAGTTATGTAGACGAATTTCGAGTTTAGAACAATAATAATACTTTATTTTCCCCCCTAGCACTATTGAATTACTATTATTGCAGAGTATTTTGTGCGCGTTACGAAATAACCAAAGTGTACCAGGTCAAAATTAATACCGATTATGAATAGGAAAACATTTCAGATGAGACAGCCGTACGTGTGCCGTAGTTGTTAACATTAGATACCGAATAGTTTATGTGTAGGTACGCCAGTAATCAGTAACACGCGACACGGTATGGTGCCTACAAATATTTTATCAATTGCAGTTATAAAACTTAGTCATTCTGTACACGTCGTGTTGTATTTTGCGCGAAACGACAAAAACTACGAAGTACTCGACAAAATTATGCGAAAAATACCGTTAGTATGCGATTAAACGCGCCATTTCGAATGAAATCCACTCGTGCTGGCTGCGCTTGAAATCGAGTAATATACAACGGAACGATCTATACGTTTTGTAGGTACTACATTTAAGTTTACCTGGTTCGGATATCCAGAAACGCCGTTCAAAATATTCACGCATTTTTTTTATAATCGATCGGTCTGCGTCGAATGTTCACAGCCCAATTTAAAATCCGCCGTGTTAAAATCGAACAAACCAGATTTTTTTATTTAATCTTACGCTACCGTACTCGAACGCGACGTATCAACACAGCTACAAGTCTACCGCTGAATGAGAGCACTCGGTCGACACATTTCGTAGCTGTATTGTTCGTATAGACGTTAAACTTTCATTTCGCTCGCAAATTTATAACTGGGTACGTTCCCCGTGATTACGGGTTTAAAACCGTCGTCTTGGTCTGTTTACCGGACTGACCGCGCTATAGCATACCGCACCACACCATAACCCCACACCGTATCGCCACGGGACGTGACCGTCGGAACGCTGAAGTCTGACGTCTTGTTTTTGTCGCGCAGATACGCCGTGTTGGGCGAGGGCCCGCTGACGTCGTCCATCGGCCTGGAGACGGTGGCCTTCATCACCACCAAGTACGGTAACCAGTCGGACGACTGGCCGGACATCGAGTTCATGTTGACGTCCACGTCGACCAACTCGGACGGCGGCACGGCCTGCAAGAAGGCTCACTGTCTGCGCGACGACTTCTACGACGAGCTGATGGGCGACCTAAACAACAAGGACGTGTTCGGCGTGTTCCCGATGATGTTGCGGCCGAAGAGCCGCGGCCGCATACTGCTCCGGTCCAAGAACCCGCACCAGTATCCGCTGCTCTATCACAACTACTTTTCGCATCCGGACGACATCCGGGTGCTGCGGGAGGGCGTGAAGGCGGCCGTGGCCGTGGGCGAGACGACCGCCATGAAACGCTTCGGGGCCCGGTTCCACGCCCGTCCGGTGCCTGGGTGCAAGCACCTGGAGCAGTTCACCGACGAGTACTGGGAGTGCGTCATCCGCCAGTACACCATGACCATATACCACATGTCCGGTACGTGCAGTTGTTTGTTTTTCTAGTTTCATTTCAGACTGCGGATGGTGGTACGCGTCGGGAATTCATCGAAAAATTGCGACCGGCTGCGAAAAACAGGAAAATAAAATTCGCGTGCTCGTAACGACATACGGTGATTGTTTCCGGCGGTTTTTGAGGGTTTTCCACGGTTTCAGAAGATACTTACGTTAGAGAACGAATTACAAAACGAGAATCCACCCGCGGTCCGTCGCGCGCGAACGCGAAGAACCGTTACTAGGACCAGCGGCAAAAGCCGTAGTAGTTGTTATGATTGATTTTACGTGTTTCAGGTACGGCGAAAATGGGACCGTCTACCGACCCGCTGGCCGTGGTCGACCCGAAGCTGAGGGTGTACGGGATCAGGGGCTTGCGCGTGATCGACGCCAGCATCATGCCACAGATCACCAACGGCAACATCAACGCGCCGGTGATAATGATCGGCGAGAAGGGCTCGGACATGATCGTCGACTACTGGAAAGGGATCGACATGACGCGCAAGAGACGGAGGAGAGCGTTGAACGTGACCGTTATCAGTTAAGACCGACCACCGCGTTACCGTGGCGAACCCGGGGTTGGTGGCGGGCCGGGGGGGGCACAAAACACCCCCAAGACTTGAAGTGTACTTTCAGATTTCGTCGATCCAAAGACTTATTAAAGGTATCTACTTCTATCCCTGAAACAGTTCCCTGCGTTCGCCACGTTATATAGTATTGACCGCAGTGAATTTACCGCCTTTACCACACGGAGTGCACCGCGGGAACGGCGTGCAGGTCGAGACGAGACGTCGCTCTTGAGCCGCCGTGCTCTTGAGGCAGCTGCGTTTCGAACCCCTTTAAAGGCCGTACCTCAAACAAACGGAAATCTGTACGTTGCTCAATCGTCCGAAACGAATTTATTTTGCATTTTACATTTTTATCGACTACTACCCGTAATAATTTTTATTGTTTTTTTTTTTACTTGTGTTTGTTTTTTCATTTTACGGTTTACGCCCGTGTAGTAATAATACGTATTGTACAATTTTTTTCACTCGTTTGAATCGCGGATTTCGCGTTTTCAAATTTAAATTCATTTCTACCATTTTTTTATTCTTGTACTATAACACTAAGCATAAATCATAATAGATATAGTTAAATGTATACTGTTGAGAATAATCAAAACATAGTTATAAGTACGTTTTAAACTCGTCTAGTCTGATTGTACATACGTTTGTATTTTATTGTATTCGACGTGTAACTGTGTAACAACGTACCTATATGAAAAGTGCTAAACTTTTAGACGTTTTCGTCATATTCGCATATCCGTAGTGAACGGCATTTTTTTTATGCGTTTCTTTTGTAAATTACAATTTAAAACGTAGATACACGTTTACACAGTAAATATATTTTCAAAAAAAAAAACGAATTTTGAATCATCTAAACGATTGAAAATTAAGTATTGTAAATAATCCTATACAAATTGTTCTTCAAAATGTTTACCTAACTAAACACCGGTTTGTTATCGTTTTGAGAAACGGCAACATGCATCGCAAAAATCATAGTTAAAATTGTCAATTTTTTGTTTTTCATAGATCCAAAACCAAAATTTTTTTCATTTTGCGTGGAATTACGGATAATTTTTTTAATTTTTTTCATCTCAATGCTGTATAAATCAGTTAAAATTTTATTTTAACTACTTATATCAGACGTATTATCTTGAGGAAGTACTCGGTAATGATGAGTTACCTATAGAATTTAATAAATTAATAACAATATATTGTGTAGTTTGAATTATAAAGATGGATGATTTAATATCGAAATATTTATGAATCGTGTAGTTTTGAAAATGACTTAAAAACGCTACATATAAATCTTAAATTTCTAATAACTTTTTTTTAATGCAATAATATCATAACCATTGCTTTCACTAGAACATAATTTTGAACAAACAAATCAAATCTTTTTTATTACTTGTGACTATAATTTATTTTTAAACATATAAGCTAAAATACAATTGAAAAATCGGAAGGTAAACTAGAAAATCTATATTCTATTATTTTCATTACCTACATGACCATATAATTATATGTTTTGTGTTTTGATTATTTGGCTGACAGAGCAACACATTTTTGAAACGTTTAGTTTTTTGACTAAAGTAACAAGTTTTAATCTACCAGAATACTTGTATTAGTTTATACAGCAAACAAATTTGTAATGTGCTTTATTGGTTTTGGTAATCTATCTCAGTGTTTTCTCAGAAGTATGTTTTTGAAAAATATAAATATTCATTCAGGTTCACAATTACATAGATGAATAATCAACTATCACCTGTGTCAAATGTTTGTCATCATACTAATCAAAAAAATAATAGTAATATATATATTATACTTGACAACTTTTATAAACTTAAGACATTTTTTCAAGAAATAAAAATCATCCACACACGATTTTAAAAAATTATCTACTTTAGCAAAATGTAACCCAAATAATGTCAACTTACTTTACACAGAAACGAATTGAAATTTTTCTTTGATCAAATTTATCCATAAAGTCTTTGAATTATTATTTTAAGCCATTATTCTTGTCCTATACTTATATTCTACAGTAATGACAAATCATTATTATAGACGCTTATTAATTATTACATTTTTGTTCATAAATAATTATTAGATTTAACCAATGTGGTAACTGGTAACATTTCTAGATCGTAGTTTTCTATAAAAAAACAATTAAATTCTCATTTTGTGCTTATATTTCAAATTCTTAAAACAATTGAATAAAAAAAAATTTTACAAGACTATGCGATTAAAACTAATAGGTACTACAATACTTATCTAGTTGCCAATCAAAAGCAGCGTGCTATTAGTGAATATTATTATCAAACGACTTCCGAGACTAACAGTCGAGATTTTTTTTTTCACTTAAATGTTAAAAGAAAATATACATATTTTAGGTTCTTTATTTGACGCGATTGTTATTCAACAGTTATAAAGTATGAAAAAACGTGTATAGCTATAATTTATGGAGATGACTACGCGTTGTTGATCAAAATGTGTATTAACAAAACTACAAACCGTACAACTTAATAATATCAACATTGAAAAAAAATGAACTTGTATTAATTACCCGGTAATTCGAATAAAATGTTTACAAATATGACAGTTTTTAAATTATTTTCACGCCTATAATGGCTTGTAACAGACAGTTGATGGACTCGAATAAATCTTTCGTGTTAAAATGTGGCGCATCTGAAAAAATGTTTTTAGCAAACTCATCCAGATTTATGAATTATTATAATGAATGAGATTTTGGAAAGATTGATTTGATATAATATGTAGGTTAATATAAAATTTGCAACATTCAATACACAATATTTAATATTGTATAAATGGTAGGATGCTAAATTATTACTTACGGTTGTTTAAAAAGAAACTGCGATTTGTACAACGCCACACAACGTCAGCGATAAATTAACTGCGATAGACATAACATTATTTTCAAGAATTTTTGTTTTGTTTTGCAATATTATAATTGTTATCAATGCGTATACATTTTTAAAAAAATGTTTTGAAATGTCAGAAGTATGATAACAATAGGCGTTTTTCATAGGCATCTTAAGTAACAGTTATTAAAAAATTTAAATCCTTTTATATTGTACCTACCTCTGCGTTTTAAATGAGTTTGATATAATATATTTTACACTTAATGTTATTTAGAGTATTATAATATAACAAAATATCAGACGACGTTTTAAAAATGTATTGGTAATTTTAAGGGGTTACGTATAGGCAACATTATTGAAGGTCTGACAATAATAATGCAAACCAGTCACCAATAATATAATATCAAAACCTTTCAAATGTTAACTATTTAAAGTATTTTACCAATTGATTATCAATTATTTACAAGTAATTTTAATCGTTTAAGATGGATCACTGCAGTTCGTGAATTTACAAAAGTGATTTTCTTATCGAGTGTAAAACACGATCATCCGTTAAAAATACAGTATTATTTAAACATGAATTATTCACAACGTATTTAATTATAAATAATTGTATGATATCGAGTAATTTAAAAAAAAAAACTTATACACTTAACACACGTGTATAAGAAAAGTACCACGTTTTTCGAAACATTGTTACATTTTTTTGTTCACGGTAAGTATTTGACCCTATCAAAAAATCGTAACTAACGATTATTCAAAAACATAGCCAAACTAAAAATATAACTGCTTTTTAATTGCATAATCAACTGTTTTTCATTACGGTTTCCACGTTTATTTTTATAAAACATCCATGGACGCAGGAGTTACAACACAAACGATTAAACTCGAGTAAAAATTTATTTACTCGTACTAAATTTAAATTTAGGTATTTTACATAAAGTATCACATATTGTCTATAAACGGTATTCGATACTATTTATTACCTACAGCATCCAGTTGTTTGTGAGAAAACAACATATTTCTACCACTTTTGGTAGTCTGCTGTTTCGTTGAAAAAAGAGTTATTATTATTACGATTTCGAGACTACTAATGTCCGAGATAAATATAATTGGTATTAAAACTTGCATGGATTTCAATATCATTTTTTTTTTTATCCATATATTTTCGGTTCTCCATTCCCGACGGTTCTGTCCGAAATTCATTTTGGTTGTGATTTAAGAGGAAGCAGAGGATTCAGTATCTTTAATCGTGGGAGGAAGTGAATTCAACGCCATTGATCGAACGATTCTTAAATTTTGAGTGGAGTACGTGCCACGTTGCACGTTTATGTGAAAAGTAAAAGAATACTAGTATTATAGTGTTGTGTGTGTGTGTGTGTACAAGAAACCACGTGTGAAAGGTGAAGTACAATCTCAAGGTTATGTCGGATAACAACGAATTGTTGTGTTAAAAGACAATAATATTTCTCCAGTCGTGTCAAATAGATAGTGTATTTATAATTATTACACATTCTCTCAAAATAAAGCTGTATATAATGCCCCTCTCTAAGAAAAAACTGCAAAAACTTTTGTACGTTGTAAAGACCATGGAATTAAGGTAGTTTTTTTACGCTCGATTTTATCTCAAACACAATGATTTAAAATACACCGTTTTAATTTTTATCGTTTTCGGGTTAAAATTTTACCGGCTTAACGTTTGAAAACGCTTCGGAAATTCGCGTAGAGAACGTTATTTTATTCGTTTATTTCACATCGGTTATGTCGCGATGATAGAATGACGAGCGACAGTCACATTTACTCATTATGTACACGAGTTCGTAAGATAATATGGATGATGTTTGAAATGTCATTCACGACGACAATCTGTTCGTTATAACATTTCAAACAGATTCTTCGACAATCGATTTGAATTCCAAACACACTCAAATCGTTTTGTTTTTCATAAAATTTTATTATAATATATATTATCGTTCTCTTATTAAATCATTTTAATCGTCGGTTCGACGAATTTTTTTTTCGTAACGTCTACAAGAGTGTAACGGCATCGATAGACCAGACTTGTTTGATAAGTTCAACAATATTTTATCGTACACACGCGTACATTTCGCAACTAATTTTCAACATCGCGTTATGTGCGTTTTTATTCGAAATCGATCGTTTTAATGTAGGTACGATGTAATATTATTCTCTCCAAAATCAACACTCGATACGAGTAGATACTTTTCAACATGCGAAAGATCGAAATATTCTAACGAATGAACGCGTACGACGAAAACGGCGTTTTTCATCGGAAACAAAATCAATCAACACAGTATTATTATGTCGGTATCGTTACTCAATCGTTCATAACTCGACGACATAATGTCTTGTAAACTAATCGGAATAGTACAATCAACCCACAAACAAACAGTAAATATTATTCGTAACGTGTTATTCAGAATTTTCGGACAGCCGCAGACAGCCGAGTCACCGAAACGAACTCGTCTCGTAACGTCGTTATCGCAGTCCGGGTAAACCGCGTTTTATTTTGCATAATACACAACGGTTACGAATTTTTCATTTTATACTACTCTCAACGCGTCTTGTTTGTAAGAAATTTGCGAAAGAAGTTGGCGGCGATTACGTGTGCCCGACCGTTATAAAGTGAAACGAAAAGTATTAAACTTGTATGCCCGACCTAACCGTGTACGCTCGAACGCGAAACTCGAACCCGTCGGGTCGTGACCACTTTCACGTGCGCGTTTACTCCGACGGACGAAAAAGAATTCAACGCGCGCGAACCCGAAGCGACTTTGTAGAGCAGTGATCATCGTTGTATTTTCGCGGCGAAAATCCCTAAAACGAGAAAACTTGTTCGGGCGCAGCTCCGGATGACCGTCCCCGTGGAAAAAATATAGATGGTTAAATTTCACTGTTTGTTCTGTAAAGAAGTGTTCCGCGTTTTTTTTACAAACGGATCGATATTGTTTTGTCGTCCGTTATTTATACTCTATCTTTTGCGCAATTCTCTTCGGTCACCGAAAACACGTGGACAGTTGTTACGCGCTGTTTACCTAATTTACGTTAATTATCGCAACGGCAATCGCGCGAGTCGAAAAAATCGAGTTCTCGGGAACCTTGTTTGGCTGTAAAAAAATAAAAGTATCGACTACACGATCGTTTCAATCTTTTCAACACACGCTTTGCGCATCGCCTCGAACGGATCCAGCCGAACGGTTGAATTCTGATCGTCGATTATCCACGTGTTGTACAACAAGTTGTCTGCGTCGGGTCGAAAAGTGGAAATCGTCTTTGACCAAGACCGATCGTACTCGCGGCGAGACTTGTACGTTAAAAAATTTGCAAACTCTAAATGCAAATTGAACCGTTATAAATATCTGCGTACTTTTTGAACAGAATCGTACGGTCGAGTAAGGCTGATAGACAAGTAAGATACGGGTTTGACAAGATGTTCAAGCGGTTTCGAGAATTTTCAAGCCAAGTATAGAACTTTGAAATCCTCGAAAAATTTACCACCGGGATATTATTAGACCAGTACGAGTCGGCTCGGAATCGTTTTTTCCAAAGTGGATATGATTCGTCGTATCGCTCTTACCGAACCTGCGGTGACCCACCCAAAGCGTAGTGGCCAACGACAGTGGCGTGGTCCAGTGGCAACGCCGCTAAACAGGTCGCAGTGAATCGCCACTGAGAAAATACCGAAGAGTACGCTGTTATGATAATATTCGTGTACTATTAGTGTTAATAATAGTGGGACAAGCGGCGGGCAACTGCAGGCGGCCGTCCACCTTCGCGTCTATAATACACGCCGTTTCGGAAGAACTCTCACTCGTCCTCGAGCACGTCGCGTCTCCGCACACAATATTATTATTGTGTGTAAATATATATATATTACTTATTATATATATATATATATATTATCGTCATTTTATTTATTTTTTTTCACCAGTCGGCTTATTCGCGTTCAGCGGTTTAGAAAGCAAACGGCCGTCGCCGGCTGCTGCAGGAGTACACGCGCGTTACTGCCGCGGGATCGTCGGCCGCGCGCGAACCAACAAAAACCGCTCGCTCGTGCCTACCTACCAATAACACTGTTAACGATACATTTATTAAAAAATATAATTAATATTTTCGCGTAGTGTCCGTGTAAATTCGCTCGTCGTCGCGAACACGCAACGTCATACACGGTTAAAGAATAACACAAAAAAAAAAACGCCAACCCATTGTTAACTTTGATCGTCGCACGGCCATGCGGACATCGGACGAGCGGCGGACGAACGGTTGAGAAGTCGAGCGATGGCGTCTCTGATATCCGGCGCGTTCAACAGCGCCGCGTTGACGGGTGCCGGCCTCATACCCGTGGTGGTCATGGGGCTCGCATACCTCCGGTACTCCATGTACGACCCCGAGTCCCGGGTCATCGACGTGCAAGAGGTGAGCGGTTCACGAACCATAGTCGTTTGCGCAGTTTCCGAACCGGCCACCGAATTTATGTCGAGAATTTGCGAGCTTTTTGCTGTCGAACGTTCCCGCAGCGCAATCGCGAAACGCCGGTTCACAAAAACAGTTACGGGTTCGATAAGGCGTGACTCGACAGTTCTCGCTAATCGTTCGCAAAAGGCTGGTTCGAAAACTGTATAGCGTGTTGCTGGTGAGCCACGGACTTTTTCCGCGGACGAGCTTACCGGGAAACGTGGAATTCTGCCGACCCCGTCCGCCTGCGGGTAGGACTGTCCTGGGATTTCAACCCGCCCTTTGGGAAAGACTTGGAATCTTCTATCCAGATCTGTACATTACACTTTCGGTGTAGGTGTTCAGTCGTGGGGACCCCCCGGGTGATGAACGAGGTGACGACGCGGAAGGGCTATAATCGGTAACCGTAAAACGGATTTTGATTTGAACAGCGAATTTCAAAAACTCCGATCGGTGTGGCTAAATTACGATGATTCGGCGAAACAAATTTCGATTACATCCCTTCCCACGGTGTTGAACTAAAAGTTATTAAAACATGGCGTAAGGACAACGTGTTTCATAGCACGTCTTAAGATATTCAAAGAAAAACAACTTAATTTGAAAAAGTAATGTACTATAGTCGATTCATTCTTACATCTATCTGATCTTGTCCTCAACACTGTCAGAGAAACGCCAAAGTAAATGTTTTAATCTATATTAGAATAAGTTTTTTATTATTTATTTCGGCACGTTTGATCGATTTAGTACACGTATTTGATAACTGGCGACGTCCGATAATGGTTATAGTTTATAACTGCTATATTGACAATATTATAATGTCAACCAACGCTGAACGCCAATAGTAAATAAGTGTAATGAGCTGCTTGAAATTAAAAATATCAACCGTGCTTAACTTCTGTTTTCTGAGAAACGTTTGTAGAATACAAATCCGAATCAAATTTGACCACTTCTTATTGAACCATCGTGATAAAAAAAATTCAAATTTTAGAATTGTTCCTCGAAATCCGCAAATTATTGTTTCTCTCGATTAATCACGTTTGTGACACTGTGTTACGCAATATATATCGTAAAACGATTCAAGCGGTGAAAGACGATCGGCGACAAAAACAATATTATATCGTTTCACTTGACCACCGGACAGCATCGTCGCGAATAAAATAGTCGAACGCGGCCCCTTATTAACGGTTGTTTTGAATTTCACCGCAGTGGTTTTTTACGTCTTGGTTTTTTTAATTTTTAGAAACTAATATAATAATATCGTTTGCCGTCATTGTGGTGCCGTATAATTGCGTCGGCGCGTATAGTTTGCAGTAGGTATATATAACAATACAGTATCATCCGTTTAATATTGTAATTGTGCCCTAGTTTTTTTTAAATAAAATGTGCCTCTGTTCTCTGGACAACGAGAGGAAGTGGTTATTTATTATAATATTCAATTACGATGATTATGATGTTATTTATATCGTTGTCGTGGCGATTTTTTTTTGTTTTACCGCGCTCGGTCGAAATTCGAGGGCGTATAATAAGTCAGCTCCTTCACCACCACGCGGCATATCGGACACGATTTCTGGGGCAGACTTTTATTTAATATTCTGAGCGACAAACGAGCGTTTTAGTATTGTTTTTACGGTATGATGTTTTCCTGTCGACGACTTGTCGTATAGAGAGAAATGCCCCGATTTTCAATGTCAGTAACTTTTTTAAAATTTATGGACTCCGGTGGTACTTTGGTTGAAGCTTTTTTGAGTGAAATTTCGCTTACTTTTTGAGTATTACCTCAAAAACCGAAAAAAAGATCGAGAATTTTACAAACGAGTTACGTGCCGTTAAAAGTGTTGATAAAAGTTTCGAGTGATTTCCGAGAATTGTTGAGCCGAGTAAAGAGCTTCTCGAAAAATTTACCAAGACGCACCACACTAGATAACTGAACCTGCTCAGAATCGTTTTTTCGAAAGCAACAATTTATCATCGCTTTCAGATATTACGTTTGAACCACGATTTCCAAATCCACCCAAAACGTAGCCGTTACTCCGTCAATCTACCAACGGGGGCCTAGACTGATCCCGGATTTTTTATTATTATTACCTGTCGCACATAGTGGATTCTCATACCCGATTTTCGCTGATCGGGATTACCTATGTGTACTTATACACTTGTTTTTTTCTTTTCAAAATACTTGTGACCACTCGTATTACTTCCCGCGAGTTCTCTATTAATTTTAACTATTTTTTCTCGCGTTTATTTTTTTCTCGGCTCGTGGGAATGAGGTTGACACGCCGCGATCGTCTCCGTTGAACGCCGGCAGCCGACTATAATATCATTGACACTTTATATTATCCCGTCATAATTTCAAATGTACCAAGTCATCGTCTTGCTCTTTATTCTCTATTGTTGTTAGCGGTTTAATCACGCGCGCACGGATATAATAACGCGAAGAAAATATGCGTAAGAATTAGATTATATATTCTCTCGGCTGTCTGAGCACAGTGTATGAGAACGTGTATGAGAACGACCACAAAATCAACATGTTTATAAAACGAGATTAATGCGACGGAAATATCATATTACCGTCGTTCTTTTAAAAATAGCTTCATCGAAATGTATCACGAGATCGAAAAAAATCCGGGATCACTCTAGGTCGCGTGGGACGGAGTAATGACCACACGTTTTGGTGGGCCACTGTTTTTGAAGTTATGGTTTAACCGTATCATTCGATATCTGAAAACAACGACAAAACCATCGCCTTCGAAATTACGATTCCGAGTGAGCTCAGTATTGTCTAGTATACGTCCTGGTAAACTTTTCGAGAATTTCAATGTTACTTAAAGCTCAGAAAGTTTAGAAATCACTTGAAACTTAAATTAAACTTCAATCTTACTTATTTCAATATTATGTAAGAGTTTCAGCTTGTTCCGATCATTATTTTGAATGTTATAGCCAGAAAAATCTAAATCAATACCTATGTAAAAAAAAAACACTTTTGCTGTAATAAAAATTGGAACATTCCTTATACCCTTAAAGTTGTTCATAGAATTAAATAAATAAAAATAATACATTCTTTGCTAACGCTAAGAATCTAAAAGTATATACTGTTCGAAAAGGATTTTTTAACCGAGATTAAATATGTGATTGGATACGAAAGAAGTAACTATGAATGGATAATTTATTTATACCTAACATGGCTTATGCATTATAATCCTACATCGTGTACTGTATTAAAATTCCAAAATTAATCTCATTTACACCAATTTTTTCGGATAGATACACATTTTTTAGATTTTATTTTAACTCGAATATCAGCTATAATTTATGTTTAGAAATTCGATACACGTAACGCCATTACCGACAAAAGTTTTTACGATCTCATAATATTATAATGTGGTACGCTCGCATATATACCAATATTTTAAAACGTTTGACATAAAATAAAAACCAGTCGTTCGTAAAACGGTGTAATGCTTTGCGGTTAAATGCTGATTATCTAATATGGTGTCGGTGAAAACAAATTGAGTACATAAATTGTCCCATTAAACATCGATACGAAAATCGTCATGCACAACTAAACACGTCTGAGTTCTTCTCTTTAGGGAAAAATTGAAAAAAAAAAAATGAATAAAATAAAAAATAAATTCTTTACATTTTGAATGATAAATTAAACACAATAGTACTAAAAATCAAAAGTCAATTTTTACACTCTCAACAAAGTATAACCAGAAACTAATAATTTTAACTTTTCAAAAATATCAGCCAAAGTTACCGATACAACCAACATGATATGCTCATATTCTTAAATTTGTTTGAGATAACGTTTTTAAGATAAAAACTTTGGTAATCATTTCATTCATTTTCATGTACATAATATACGAGTACTCTTATAATTTTCAAACTTATTTTTTATAACCAATTATCAGTTCGTTATTACTAAAAAGTGAAAACCATACATAACTTCGCAGTTACTACGTATTGCCTATTTTTAGTAAAAAGTTACCTTGTTTTTATGAAAAAAAAAAAGTAACAAAATATGTGAAAAATCACGGTGTTATGCCCTTGAACCACAGTTTAAACATATTTGTACTAACGGTTTTTAATTGTTCAACAGAAAAAATCTAGCGAATTAGTATGAATATTATCACCTAGCTGACATTTTTAATAGCAGTCTAAGTACCTGTCCAATTTAAAAAATAAATATATTGTCCCATTAAAATAAATAACAGAAAGTATCTAGCATAAAAATAAATCATATCCTCATGTATAGTACCAAATACTCAACGTTCTACAACGCCTTGAGCAAAAGAAACAAAATATTCATTTTACGTGATGATACGTGTTTTTAATTTAACGAATTGTTTTTCTTTATACAAATTATTGTAGGTACTATTAATTTTCTCATACAATGCGTACAAGTTGGTATTATTTATCTTGAAGTTGATTAGTCACTATATTATATTTTCTTGAACGACGCGTCGCTTTATATACGTTTTAAAAAGATAGTTTACCGTTATATACCTATTACTAACAGTTACACGTTTAAAATTGTTTATTTTTTATTGAAATAATCTTTTAACTATTCATAAAATAGAAGACACCATGTTTAGACGGATCGGGTATGAATATATGCCAACAAGTTGGTAATATATGTACCTACGAATTATTTTTTTTAAAAAACTGGAAATATTTTGTCGTGACACAATATATTATTATGTTGTTGTTATTTTAGATTCAAACTTTTACAACGTTTTCATGTTTCAAAACATACGCGTGTCGAGGAACACATGTTGACATTATACAGCTGAATTTAAACAGAATTAATTTTTTTATACTATAGAACTATTTCGATAAAAGTACGTAAAGAACAACAACGATGATTTTAACATTGTTCTAAAATTAAATTATGTCAAACATTAAACTGTTCGCGTTGTATATTGAGCGCGGTTCAGAATCAAAACGTTGATTTATCGTCGCTAACTAGTTTAATGCAGTAAACAAATTAGAGGCCCAATACCGGACCAGTGACCCACACATATACCGCATACGTCATAAGTATACATAAACCGATATTAAAATAAAAATGTCACTGCGCTTGGAAATTTAAATAATTATTATTCTTCAGGATGATTTTACGATGAAAATATTGTACGACACAAAAAAGATTGTGCAAACAGAACTTTACGACTTATCCAAGAACGGTACTCAAAAATGGTTTTGAGCTAAATTATGGCTTTCACGTCATAATAATAGTACATAAAACGTTATTTTCATGGCTGAATCAAATACAATTTCAAAAACAAATCGTGCGTTATTGAGAAATTCTAGTTGTTCGACAAATCCGTTAGACGACTAAATTGAATACACCGACAGCCAATTATTACACACAATACTCGTCGACATTTTTACGTTATTGTAATGATTATACACTTACTGAGCGCTATTTATTTCGTCTACAAAACCGTGCAGTTGTTATTTAGTGACGTGCAGTCCTTCTTGTCGAGTTTGTCGATTACCACCTAGTAGTAATAAACGACATTGTACAACAAACAAAAACTTTCGTTTTCCAGTGGAACATTTCGTTTTCCGTAAATTAAAAATTAAATTAACGCGATGTTACAGTGATGAATGTATCTGACTAAGTACTTACACTTACCTATTATAACAAATATAAATAATTACTCGACAACAGAAAAATACGGTGTGGGTCAACAACAAATAAGTCTGCAATAATTAAAAAAAAAAATCCCATTTCGTAACGTAATCATAACTGGTTTTGAATTTTATGAAATACGCGTAATGGCCGGAAAAAAAAAATGGTCAAAAAATAATTTATAACTACTTAAAGTGTGTTACTGCGGTTTAACATTTTAGTAATTTCATGACATTAACAGGCATCATGATATTATAAACAATTATTAACACGATTGTAGTGTTACACATTATACATTAACTAACTGGCGTGATTTTTTTTTTTTAACACTTCAATTTTTACTGATTTTTAATTACTTAAATAATTTAATTACTTTAATTAATTGTATTTTTAATTACTTTACACGATAAGTAAGTATTTTTTCTAATTTTTGCTCATTACACGCTGTGCAACACTTACGAGTATAATAGACGTTTCGACCGGTTCAAACTTAAACGTTCAATGGTAAGCAACAACAATGAAACCGAAAAACAAAAAAAAAACATGTAATTAATACCTATAAGTGTGAGAATTCCCATAAGTATGTCGTGACGATTTCGTGCGCTTTCAATTGCAAAATTCGTAAGTATTATATTAAAGACATAGTAAAAATCGAATAACTGTGCGATGAATCGTGAGGAAAACAAATTGTCGGTTTAAAAAAAAACTACTTGAAGTAGATAGGTACTCTGTGTAAGCTGACCGCGTTTCAGCATTACATGATTTAAAACGATATTTTTATATAATTGTTGTACACACACGCGGCTGCAAGGAACCGAATGAATTTATTCGAGTTTTATAATATAATGTTTCACATATGACATTTTCGCCAAGTTATCATATTTTTATCAAGTTTCTAACATTATGACGTGTATACGAGTAGTTAGCGTAGAATAAAATTGCAGAAAAATGTTTGTTCCATTGACAATGTGTAATCTGAAATTATTATCTTTCAGTGCGCGAACAGACAAAAACATTGTTCAATAAGTTTTTGTATTTCTACTTAAAATTCCACGCGTAACTAATTTGATCAGAAATCGTGTTCATTAAAAATTGAGTAAAAAGAAATATTGTTCGCGTATTATTGTTATGAACAAATTGGTTTTCTGTTTCTTTGAAAACCAAGCAAAACACAAGTTCGATTCCGTTTGTTTGATCAACAATAGGTGTATTCAGTTATAACTATTATTATGTACAGGTACTTATTGTATTGAATTTGCGTAAATTGATTTTTGAATCTGTAATTTGTTCGTAATGGTGTTTTTTGATAGTATACAACTATACGGTGTGCCTATATGTTTTAATAATATAATAAATTATAGATCAAAAATTTTACTGGCAAAATTGATACTTAAGCAAAAGCATGTTCACTGTTACAAGTAGTAGCTGTAGGTACGAATTTCAAAATGACTTAAGTGAACTGGTTATTCATAACGACGCCGTTTAGAAAGTTTTACAATCGATTAAGCCAAAATTGTGTAATAATATTTTTGTGGTATAACAGTGGCGATAGGAAAAAAATAAACCGTCTTGGAGCCAGTTTCGATTTGATATCAACGCGCATGTAATCTGCCCGCGAAAACGACAATGACGTTTAAATATTGTTTTGAGCGAATCGTCTAGTTAAATATCGTAAATACGTGTCGGTACGAAACTATCGAACGAAAATTTGAACTGACGAGTTCAAATTTCAAAATAGGAGTAAATAAAATTCACTGGGTAGTGCAAATCAATAGGTTTGATTTTTCGTACGGCGGACATTGATATTATTTGTATTCATTATTTAATCAACACAATGACAATCGTTTACATAGTTTTAGAACCGGGATAGTTGAATTACGAAAAGTGACATGTTGGCGTAACATTAGCACCGCCTTTATATAAATTCGAATTTCCCGGTTTCGGGGTGCGCACAAATTCTGATTTTGTGATTACAAATGTAATAACGATTGTCGAGATTTATCGTTTCACGATGTTTTCATGCGGGGGTGCTAATGTAAATGACCTGATAAGATAGGCTCGGGGATATTAATCTCAGCTAATCAATATTATCCTGTAGGCCGATCCAGAAAAATTGTAATTTCATCTGGTCGATTCGCGCAGTCTATACGACGGTCGATCGGCCTAATGCACGAATATTTTCGGGACGCACAGTGCGTGGAACAATACCATTATTCACATGATTGTGTACACAGACGCGATGACTCCACAAATATAATATCTACGGACGGCCTTGTCTCTCTGTGTAGAAGAAACTCTCTAGCGCAGACAATGTTGACGTTTACAATACACGCCGTCGAATAGCAATAAGATTCCATAAACAGTTTGCTAAACCGGGGTGCCGTATCGTATTAATACATGTTTTTCATAAAATATTGCGACGAGAGCGAAAACTAGGACGTTCAGACCGTTCGGTTGATTTCCCGGCGCGGATCACGCCGTCGATTTTTCACGATGTTTATTCGTGTTGAGTTACTTGTAGTAGAGTCTTCAGTATAAAACCGATTTCTACGAAACGTTTTGTTCGTGTTACGACGATGGTTTCATCGTCCGGGTTAAACAAACAAAATATGTGTCGGTGTTGCTTCAATGGTAAATTAATAGATTTGATATGACTTGTAAATTATTGTGACGGGGACTTTGACGAGAGAGAAGAAACGGAAGTAGCGAGAGCGGCCATATGAAAACGAACGTCGAAACAACAAGAGGCAGAGGAGAAGAAAAGAAAATATGGGTGGAAACAGTTGAAAAAGATACGAGGGTTGTTAATGTGGAGGATATTGCGATAAGCGGGCGGACAGAACAGGGGTGGCCGACCACGAATAGTCGGAAGAAACGCGAAAAAGAAGAAGAAGAAGCAGATTACACAATTATGAGAAACGTCATAGAGTAAAGAAACAAAAGGCTATAAGTACTCCGTATGTTCCGAAATGTTTTCATTCCGATTCTATGTGACACGGCGGTAAATGGAAATATTTGATTTTATTTTCCCCCCACTCCACAAATACGCCACTGCTTATTCGGAACAGCGGTCTTTCTGCTATTTTATTCACTTTCTTTTAACCATAATGATAATATACACATGTTGTATGTAACAACATGTGTACAAGTGTGATAAAATCACAGATACACGATATATATATAGTATATCATTACGTTCGCAGGTGCTGGACGAGTACGATTTCATCGTGGTGGGCGCGGGCTCGGCGGGCGCGGTCGTGGCGAACAGGCTGTCGGAGACGCAAAACTGGACGGTGCTGGTGCTGGAGGCGGGCGGCGACGAGACGGAGATATCGGACGTGCCGTCGTTCGTCGGCTACCTGCAGCTGTCGGACATGGACTGGCAGTACAAGACGGCGCCGCCGTCCGGCGAAAACCCGTACTGCCTGGCCATGGTGCACGACCGGTGCAACTGGCCGCGCGGCAAGGTGCTGGGCGGCTCGAGCGTGCTAAACGCCATGGTGTACGTGCGTGGCAACCGGCGCGACTACGACGGGTGGCGCGACATGGGCAACCCGGGCTGGGGCTACGCGGACGTGCTGCCGTACTTCCTCAAGTCCGAGGACAACCGGAACCCGTACCTGGCGCGGACGCCGTACCACAGGCGCGGCGGCTACCTGACCGTGTCGGAGGCGCCGTGGCGCACCCCGCTGGCCGCGGCGTTCGTGGCCGCGGGCGAGGAGCTGGGCTACGAGAACCGCGACATCAACGGCCGGCACCAGCGCGGGTTCATGATCACGCAGACGACGACGCGCCGCGGCAGCCGGTGCAGCACGGCCAAGGCGTTCCTGCGGCCCGTCCGGCTGCGGCCCAACATCCACGTGTCCATGCACAGCCAGGTGACGCGGATCGTGTTCGACGGCGCGGGGGATCAGCCGCGGGCCACGGGCGTGGTGTACGCGCGGGACGGCCGCCGGCGCAGGGTGACGGCGCGCAAGGAGGTGGTGCTGTGCGCGGGCGCGATCGGCTCGCCGCAGCTGCTCATGGTGTCCGGCGTCGGGCCGGCCGAGCACCTGCGCGAGCTGGGCGTCCGCGCGGTCGCCGACCTGAAAGTGGGTCACAACCTGCAGGACCACGTGGGCCTGGGCGGACTGACGTTCGTCATAGACGACCCGATCACGTTCAAGAAGTCGCGGTTCACCACGGCGTCCGTCGCGCTCGACTACATCGTGAACGAGCGCGGGCCGCTGACGTCCGGCGGCGTCGAGGGGCTGGCGTTCGTCAACACCAGGTACGCGGACCCGTCGGGCGACTACCCGGACGTGCAGTTCCACTTCGCGCCCAGCTCCGTCAACTCGGACGGCGACCAGATCCGCAAGATCACCGGGCTCCGGGACGCCGTGTACAACACGGTGTACAAGCCGCTGGTGAACGCGGAGACGTGGACGCTGCTGCCGCTGCTGCTGCGGCCCAGGAGCACGGGCTGGGTGCGGTTGAAGAGCCGCAGCCCGTTCGCGCACCCCGTCATCGAGCCCAACTACTTCGCGCACCCCGAGGACGTGCGCGTGCTCATCGAGGGCATCCGGATCGCGTTCAACGTGTCCAACACGGCCGCGTTCCGCAAGTACAACTCGCGGCCGCTGCTCACGCCCATGCCCGGCTGCGAGAAGCACGAGCTGTTCAGCGACGGGTACTGGGAGTGCGCGCTGCGGCACTTCACGTTCACCATCTACCATCCGGCGGGCACGTGCAAGATGGGCCCGGACGCGGACCCGGACGCGGTCGTCGACCCGCGACTCCGGGTGCGCGGCGTCCGGGGCCTGCGGGTGGTGGACGCGTCCATAATGCCGTCCATAATCAGCGGCAACCCGAACGGGCCGGTCATCATGATCGGCGAGAAGGGCGCGGATTTGATCAAAGAGGACTGGACGACGGCCGACGGCAGTCGGTGACCGCGCCGCGGTGGGTTCTTTTTTGCTCCCCGTGTTCCGAGAGAGAGAGAGAGAGAGAGAACTTCGGAAGTCCTGCAGGATCTTGACCTGTGATCCGGCTCAGAACCGGTATCGCGTGCGCGAGGAATTCACCGTCGCGTTTCCAGGAGAGGATGGCCGGTCACTTTTTTAACGGTATTCGACCGCGTATTTTCCCCTTTGACACACTTTTTTCCTACTGGTGTTTGCTCAACATGTTACTGTCGTTTGTTATTTTTATTGAAAACACGTTACGCACGATCCGATAATCAATAACATATTGGTGTATTTATTAGGCGTTCAGGACGTTTTTATTCAGTGTTGTAATACAACTTAAAATTGAATTAAATTGATTTTTTTTTGATATTATTATATTTCAATGATAAAATTGATCGAAATTTGTTTTTGAGTTCAACACACGCTGACATAATACGTTATCTACTTAAGCGAAACATATTTTGTGTTTTGAAAATATACAAAAATATAAATTACGGTTGTTTTAGATTGTGAAATTTATCGCAGTTGTAAAAAACACTCGGAAGTCTACGTTTTATAGACGTTTTGCGAACGACAAAGTCAAATTTAAAGTAGAAAATTCATTTAGAAATGTTTCAAGATGAAAATTTCGTGTCACACAATATTTTGTCATACTCGATATCCGACGTACTGCCGTACAGTAACGTTTTGTGTGTATTATCTATATCAGCTTCTTTGAACTACGCGTGAATTGATGGAATAACAACAGTATTATACAATAATCATCGTTAATTCACTGCAGCCGTCTCAACAAATATAAAAAATTATTAAGTATAATGTTAAATTATAATGTCAATATACACGTTTGAGTAGAATAAACGCACAAACGGTCGAATGATTTGAAAACTTTTGACCGAATGGAATCCACTGATAAAAATAAAAAATTTTCGTTACACACATTTAAGAGCCAAAGTTCTGATAAAACTAATTTGTTTTATCGCATTCACGTTACGAATATTACAAATATTCGTTACGTACACTTTAATCGTAAATTGTTTAAACTCCTCTGAAAATTCAAAAATTACGATTAAAAACATTAGCTCTTGCATGCGCAAACCATAATCATTATAATTGTACAATTCAATGTATTTATAAAAAAAAAAAAAAAAAATTAAAAATGTTTCACGATGTCAAATAAACAGATCGTTATGTATCGAACACTTTAACAATAAAAAATATTTAAAGTTGTTTTATAGTTTAATTATTTAAATAAACGTATATATAGTATATAATTTCATTTCTTGTCATGATAACGTGTAAAATGTAAATAAGAAAAATGTAAGTCAATAGTATAAGATTTACGGATCGTTGCGAGGGCTTACATAAGTTATTTTGAACGAACGATCATTTGAAATAAACATATTTATTTTATTTATAAAAACTGTATATTGTGATAAAATTTTGTATTATAACCTTAAAACTTCAACATTGCGTGTAATATTGTCGACACGTCATGATAATAAAGTGAGATATTGTAAAAAGTAATTGTGTTCAAAATATGATTTCTTCCTATCAATTGTTGATCGTTGTTAATTATAATTATTTTTATTCGTACGGTACGTGTTTGTATTAGTCTTATTCAAACATCGCGTTTTTCTCAGCTTTATTCATAAGGTCATAGATTTATATAAATATTTTTTTTTTTCTTATGAAATGAAACATCATACGTCATAACTACAATAATCGTAAATCTGTAATAATTTGAACGTAGTAATGAACGCGTTTTAGATACAAATTTAAAAAAACGATAATTTAACCGATATATTACATGATATATGTAACCTATATATGAGCAAAAAAAAAAAAAATTATAATTTCACGTACGAAGTCAGCATCGATTTATTTGGAACTACTACAGGTACGAGTGAAATGACTTGGTGCGTAAATACAGCGTGATTCAAAAAGAATGAACCGATTTCATCAAGGAAAAACAGCAAACAAATCGAACTTGTATACACAAGTATTCTATTCGTAGTTAAGTTTCATTCCACAATACGTTAAAAATGTTCAATATGGCCACCTTTTGCAGCACGGAAAACATCAAGCGACGATACGAGAATTCATCACAAACACGTCGTTGCATATCAGGATCAATTGAATTGATCGTCGTTGCTAAACGATGTTTTAAGTTATCCTGCAGGTCAGTCGGTAATGACGGAACAAAGACTTCATTCTTTGCAAAGACCCAGAGGAATGAATCACAAACTGTGAGATCAAGAAATTTAGGAGGCCAAGCACAAAGAGCAATACGTCTTGGGCCTCTATCCGACCGACCCATCGCTGAGGGAGTTTTTCATTTCTCGGGAGACCTATGCACCTAGTACAATCACGAGCGGTAACCATCTGAAACCAAACTTTTCACATTGTAGCCAGTCAGATTCATACTTATTTACATACAAAATATTCGCTAATGGAATCGGTTTATTCCTTTTGAATCGCTCTGTACATTACAAAAATAATAAAAATAACGTAACTAATAATTAATGCATTTCACATGCATGGGTTTAAGAACCGTATCATAGAATAAAAAATTATAAACGACTGCGTAACAAAGAAAAAGGAATCCACAAAGAAAGGAAAATTACAAACTTTTTATTACGGTTATTATTATTCATTTTAAAATCGCATCAAAATAATAATAATAATTGTAATTTTCGATGCATATTGTGCAAAAGTCTCGCGGTTGACATAATTACAAAAATGATTTTATAAATGGTCCGTCATTAAAATAATTATAAATGAGTTTTGAAATGTTCGAACGAACACCAGGTGCGTTAATATAAGTGTAATTTTTTTCTTGTTATAAATTATCGTAATATATGCATATTGCCTAGCAAACTGAAAATGTGAATATCGTCTTATTTCCTCATTTAAATAAAACAAGCAAACTCATCATGTTTCGAAACGATTTGTTTTATTTTAACTATACTAATGTCACACGTACTTGTATTCTGGTATTAAAATTATTGTTATCATTGAACATTCTTAAAACAATTATTCTACTTAGAAATAGTACCACTTAATCAACGTTAAAGTAATTTCGGTTTTCATGACTATTGGTAGTTTGTACTACTATGTTGAAAAATATTAAGTTTGTGTTGTCAAACTACGCTCTTTGAACGACACGCAAAATATAAATAATTGACGTAAAGACGTATCAGAATCGCATATAAAATAAACAAAATTCCTGGTTTTAAAAAAATTTGTGGTTATCGGTATTATAGGTTGTAAGCATTTATAGGGGTGAACATTTTTTCGGTAAAATCAATTGTTTACATTATTGATGCTGGTCATAAAAAATCGAACGATAATTTCCAGTTATTCGAATCAGTTTTGAACGACACTTTGACTTTTTCATTGTTTTTGTCATATTTTAAGTAGGTAGCGAGAAAAATTCAAAATAGTTGTTCAAATAAAGTACCGTCATCGTTCAATCGCTTGTGCATTCGGAAAGATCATGTATAAAAAAATAAAGATCGGTAAGTAACTACTTTTTCGATAGAATATAGAGAAAAACGTACCTAATATAGTATACTCGAAACATTTTTTGCTACGCACAGAACTATTCAAATTGTGTGCCTCATAAAAAATTTAGAAAAAAAAACAAAATCGCCACACGAGCTTGAAAAAAAAACCACTCTTTTAGCTATTTACGAGTGCTATCCATGTCTATAAGAGGCAATTGTGACTATCAACGCACAGCTCAAATCGATATGGACGGATCGGGCTGAAATATCGTGCAAACAGATTGTGCATCAACTAAGAAATCGTTTTTGAAACTCTCAACCAAGGGTTAAAAGTGGGCCAAGGTGAGGAAGAAAGTCAAAATGAAAATTGGGTTTTATTTTGATGGGATTTTTTTTTTTGAAACTTGGCACACGATTGCAATATACGAATAAGAAAAGATAATAATGAAGGGAAACACCGGGTGTTAGAAAGTCTTTAAGTTCACCGACATAATATTTATGTTTTGTCGGTGAACGCGAAATGCAACGATCGCGCTGCAGTTATTATTGCAGAATTATTTGTTTTTCAAAACGCATTAGCAAACGCGGTCGGTATGCTGCAGAAGTCGAACGGTTATAACCGTAAAACAATTCTATCGGTATCACGTACGCGCGTGCATTATCGCGTGGTGCATTGAGTGCATGTGCAACAAGTTTCATTTATCGACCGTTTTGCCCACGTCGTTTAGTTCGGACAATATTTTGTAATATACGGAACTGTATGAACCTACTGTTTACTACTGTTGTACTCGTGAAAGTGTTATTATTTATCGCACTCTGCGCTGTCGATGCGCCTCTTGGATCCAATAAAATAAATCGAAAAATAATAAACAATTCACGTTTAAAAAACCGAAAACAGACGAGCCGAAATTTCAATGTTTTTAACGCTTTGAAAAAATAAAAAACCGCCCGTCGGCAGGGCCTACAAGTGAAGGTATACTTACACATTTCTTGCCACACGAACATTTTTCACTCAACCGTCTCAAAATGTACTCGACAAGTTTAAAAACAAGTAAACGACGCACAAATCAAATACGTAGCTTTATCAATCGGAAAACAGAAGTCGTATCGGTTTTGACCAACGCTGCTGTTCCGTATACGCATAATTCCACAGCCACCAGCCACACAGTAGGCAATAATCGGCTAAACTTGCTTTTCACAAAATTTACTCCGTCGATTTCGGGAAAATTGGACTATACGAAACATCTTGTAAACGGATTTATTTTTCAGAAAACAGTAATCGGATCGGTTCGACCGTTTTTGCTCTGTCGAATTTATAAAACTTACACGCTCGCTATTATATACTCGGTCCTGGGATCACTGTGCTGCCAATTTCAATACAGTTACTGAGCAAAAAAAACTTTCTGTTACTTTGGAATTGATTGAAAATCACTACTTTTTAATTTTTAGCATAGTTAAATCATAAACTCTACAATGCTTTTTTTTTTTTTTTTTGTCTTATGGTTGAAATAGATAATTTGAATTCAAGTGGACTGTATACAAACTATTTAAATTTTTTATTTTAACATAAAATCAACGCACGCGCAAGAAAACTTTTACGCGCGTATGGCTAAGAACCAAACAAACAATTTGTATTTAGTCCAAACCGTATATTAAAATAACGACGTGATATGAATAACATTTTAATTAATAACCATATTATTATGTTTTGCCGTTCTACATGAATAGACTTTACAACGTGATTTTGTGTTATGATTTATTTACGTGACGTAGGTACTGTTTTCTCTTGTACGCGACAAAAGTTTTAAAATGTTAATTGTCTCCTATTTACATAATATTTTACATCCCATTACAATACGTTTCGATAACGGTTTTGGAATTATTTCAATACGTGATGACTGATGAATAATAATCAATAATAAAAACGAGTTTAATCCTAGCTCCGTGGTTGTTGAATATTATTATACTCGTGACGGTGTTCTTTAAAATACTATTACAGCGATGACAAAAAACACGAGTGTATTAATTAAAAAATAATTCACACGACAATTTCAATTAATCTCAATGACCATTTGTAGGATATTTTTGTTGTTTTTTTTTTTTAATAACACGCGTCATGTATTATTTGAGGATAATCAACATTTGGAAATCCAATTCGTTTTATTTACTTTAATGATCTGTGATTATATTTAGTGTAAATATTCAACGGTTCGGAAAATTATTCTTCGAAAAACACTTAAGTTGAAATAAAATCAAACAGAGTCCAATCAGAGAGCAATATTATGTACGTAAATAACACACGAACACAGTATGAACGATCAAAAGTGGATAACGTGAACTGAAAGAAGTGCACTAAAAACAGAATTTACGTCAAACTCAGCGACGCCGAATAAAATATGTAGTCAATGAAACTATAGCGCCAAATCAAACGACAAACAACAAAATAATAACACATATATTATTTAAATTTGACGCAACTTTGCGTGTGCTCTTTGATACGAAAATAATATTGACATATTATACGACCGATGGTGTGCGTTTACGAAAAAACAACTTATACCAAATCATATTAGGTCATAGTCGTGTTAAACCTGCAGTCGACAATGTCAAATGTTACCTAAATATTTGATCGTTGCAGTTGCAGTACGCGATTATACAACATTTTGTCAACTTAATGTCACCCCGTTTATGACCGTCGGCCACATTTATCGTAAACCAAAATTACTTCAAATCGTCACGTTGTCGTTTCAAATTAAAAGAAAGTAAGTTTTATTTGTTTTCGAACAATATAAAGTCAAAACAAATTTCGAAACCGAATTCCGAGGATATTTTCTATACGGTTATAAATTATTATAATCACCTACGTCCTACACTGTGAACATAAACAATACACAACACGTTTTCCGAGCATGTAATAACAACATCGTAATGACAACGAAATAATATGATCAAGAATGTTTGTAAGTAGTAAAATAACGTAAAATAACGTAAAATATCGAAGTCTTGATTTTCATTTATTGTGATTTTTATTTATGTGTTGTATTCAACTGACACGTAAGATTATTGAAATATTCTACATCACTATTCTGCCAAAATTATTTTCAGTTTACAAAGTATGTTGTACATAATTTTCATTTATGAATTTCATACGCCATCTTGGCGTTTTTGAAAATCTTACCTTTTACATTTTCTTTTTACAATAATATTGTTTCATTTGTATTTATAACGAAAATTCATACAAAACGTGTTCGCCTTATAATCTGCAACAAAAGTTGCACGGAACTGATGAAACACTAGAACTCTGTTGCGCCCGAAAATTGTATAAACGAAAAATGTAATAAAAAAAATAATAATTTATAACTACAAATCTTGATGACGCTTTCTCAAGCAACCAATGAACGTTAGAAATGAAAAGTATTTTTCTAGGAAGCTCGTTAACCCGATTCTTGAACTTTGTAAAATTACGCTGACAGATTGAAAACTAAATAGCTTCATCGCTACGTTCAGAATCTAAAAAATTGGGAAATTTTTTAATGCTCTTATTTTGTTAATCGTCCTATTACCTATAACACAAGTATATGTTTTCATAATGATTTACAATTTACAAATAAAAACATCATTCGACAATTATATGATAATATGTTGTTAAACATGCTTATTTTATAAGCTAAATTTACTATGATTTTTAACGCGAATAGTTATTACGTCATGATATACTTGGCAAATTTTGATAATGTATTTTCAAAACAAATTCCATAGTAGAAATTTTTTCGGATATTAATAATATAGTAGAATACTCTAAATAAAGCCGAGAATAGGTATAAAACATAGTATCATCTATTATATTTATTACCTATATGAGTTTTGTAGGTACGTAAAAAGCATGTTTTTTTTTTTTTAAACTATTACAAAATACAACACATAGGTATGTCGTACATATTAAAATGTGTAAAACATTAAATTTTTTATGCCTAATTGAACTATACATTTTCATATTATTCCATACAGTTTTCTTAATCGTCCTTGCTCTACTATTGACACGTGACAGCGACGTGAGACTAAAAAAACATTTGTAATCTACCGTTCGTTTTCTTTAAACGTTTTGTTCAATAAATAACAACTCTTTCACCGTTTGTCGCAGGGAAGGACTTTTTAAAATTAAAGAAATATCATATTATTGCACTGAATCTAACTTTGGTTTTCGTAAATTAAAATGCAAGCGTTTATTTAAAAGCAGTCAGCTAAAATAGTTTTACAAATTTATAGAAGTTTTTTCATCTTACGCGTGTATATAGTCATCCGGCATTCCGAACACTGATTGTATGATGTTATGCCACTGCGTTATGTCACTGAGCGGCCGAGGCAAAATTACTATAATCTTGTATTATTAAACTGGACACGCTTACGTGCGGTTTTGTTCCATCTCGATCGAAACTATGTCGGAGACTTGACCGGGTTTCCGTAGATGGCACGGCCGTTGTTCAAATGGAATTATACACAGCTACGATAGTAAATAAATAAATCCGAAACATTTAACGGAATCTGTTTCGAAACCGGTTTTAAATCGGCAAAAATTGTTTAGTTCTAACTCGACTTATACTTGGGACGGATAAAACTACTCTCTCCAAAGCAAAGTCTCTTGAATCGAAGTACTAAAACAATTCAAGTCGAGTTAATAATTTGTGTATTAACTAACTCAACATTTGCATTGACTATTAATAGTATTCTTTTGTTTGATGAAAAGAGCGCTGAATTCTTTCCAAAAACGTCCAGAGTTACCTATCTATATGCTTTGAAAAATAACCCGGTGTAACGCCCACGAATTTTTTCAAACTTCTCTACTGTAGTATATATATTTACAAAATATTTGGATTTAATACTTCAAATACGGGGAAAAATTAACGTATTTTTATAAATATGGTTTATTGTTTTACTTGTTTAGTCGGTGTATTCTTGTGAATACTCTCTAACTATTCTCAGATACAAATCACAAATGTGTGGAATTTGTTTAAAGTGTATTTAAATGTCTTACTGTTTAAAAACCTTTGGTACGTTACTATACAGCGTCAGTGTGATTGAATTTTGTTTTGTATAGTAGAAAACATTTAAAATGACTTTGGTTTTTACTATTTAATTTTATCGTTCCATTTCACACTCCGTTTTTGGTAATCTTGCGAGTGCTGACTGCTGAGTAAGTATATAATCATGCAATATATTTTTAGACAGTGCTTATATATTATTATATTCTCGCTTTGTTTAAACATTAAGAATCGCGTTCGTCACGGAACACCAAATCGTGATGTACCCCACGTAGGATACACGACACTTGGATAGTGGTATTGTAACGACACGTGGGTTTAATAATGAATTTTTTTGTTTCGCGTTGATTTCTACGCAATGTCGGCATATTTCCGGACGTTTTTATTTGGGTATTTTAAATCGATTTTTGAAATAACGTTTCGCAAAATATAATCAAAACAAACATAATATAGACATTTGACGTATTGATTTCAATATATGGATAAGTTACAAGATGTCAAAGTAATAAGTACACAAAAGTAAACCCGCTAGAGAACGGACTCCATTACGAATGTCTGTACGGGTAAATATATAATGAAGGGTTCCTTGCAACAACGAGACGAGTCCACTTTTTGAAATTGTTCAGGAGACGGATTTTGAACGATTCATTTGAGCTAGTGTAAAACATAAGTTTTCAACAACCATAACTTGGTTATCAATAATGGCCTTAACGCAAAAACAATTTTCGCAGAGTTGTCTGATTTTTGCGCCCAATGAAAAGTCAATTTTGAAAAATGTGCGACTATTGTCTCGTTGTTGCAGAGAGCTCTTACGATTGTAAAAATATTCGCATATTTTATTTGAAAGAATGACGTGGATGTTTTAGCCGTTTATCGTGTTCTTCAGAACGTTGTGCAGTTAAAATATTTATTGCGATCGTTAGTCTTTAACATTTCTTCTAAAATGAAAACGGCGCATTAACAACATGACAATAAATCACACAAATCGATAAGTAAAACGTGACAGTTTTCAGATTCTTAGACCAATGCGTTGAAATCGCGCTCAAACCATGAAGATTGCAGTTACGATTCGTACAATATTATACAAAACATAATGTTTTGAAACATTTATACCATACGTTGCACGTCGCACGACGTTTTGTTTTACCTGGAATTAGTAACAACGATTTTTAATCTCCTACTAATTGAGTAGTATAATTTCCGAAAAAAAAACGAATTATTTCTGTTAATACTCGTAAGCTCTATACGTCGCACCGTTTTTATTTTCTAACGGCAAACTTCATTTTACCAGAATTTTTTTTTTCCGTCTAATTTTTTCGATATCAAAAAGCCACTTTCTGCATTTTTGTAACGTGATATTACGTAGCTACAATCTTTTGAACATATTGTTGATCTGTTATTGAATTTTGAATCGATGAACGCGCTTAAACTTACCAACTTAATCTATACGTACATTATAGATCGCTTGATATTTTTTTAATGCGTTTGCCAGATTTGTCAGAGTGAAATTCAACAGAATTATTATTATTAACTTGAAATAACAAAAATTTTATTTTTCCCACACGCTTCCCATACACGGGCATATTATGAAAGGTAATTCAAAAATTCGTATAGTTCATACAGTGAAAAGTATTACCCTGTACGTGCCACGTTCAAGGACGCCGCCAATCGAAATCATCGTGAATCGTAACTATTTTTCCGTATACAAGGTGATATTTTTGAATTCTACAACCGCAGCTCAACTGGATCTCGTGTCGATCGCTTTGCATTCAACAAACACCGTTTTCTATGCAGTTGTTACTGATACATTTCTGTAATTGAACCGCAGATAACTTGAACTCTTCAAGTCACCCGTGGTTGAACGACCAAACTCGTCGATCGTTCCGTTTTATGATATAAGTTTATTAATAATGTTACAAAATTAAATTTTACTACGATAATCGTTTTCGATTTTTCAATCAAAACCCGAACGGACGAAACGGTCACCCGGTACGCGGACCGAAATCACGTGAATTTCCTCCCGTCACTTTGGCTCGTCGTTTTGGGCGAGGGAAATCTCGACGGGACTCGTCGAGCAGGTTTATTGTTATTATTTTCATTATTGTTCGTTTTCGTCGCGTTTTTATCGTTACGGCTTTATTATAGTCCCATACATCTCTCGTAAGTCCATTCGACGATTTTCTCGTCGTGTCTGTTCGTCGCACCCACGACGAAATGTGTACAGCACTGCGACTTTGTCGAAACAACTTCTCTCGTACGCCACCGGTTCGGACGCCGGAAATTGGAATTTCTTACACGAAAATTCGTTTCCGAAATTGTTGAAAAAAAAAAAAAAAAAAACAATTACTAATTTTCCCACACCGCGAACGCGTTTAATTACAATACAATGGCAGCGCGCCGGGAAACACAATGCGTCGAGCCGAATCGACCGTGCAGTAGTTTTGCACTGCAAAACGCGTCAACAACAATCGCCGCCGACGATAATAATTCGGCCAATGTGTACAACACCGTGGTAAACACACAATGCCTCACACGTGTATATATATGTATAACAATAATAATAATATTATAATGCACCGTTTGAGTTAATTATTGTGTAACGATAATATTATTATTTTAATACGTCGTTCCGTTCTCTTAATTTGTACTGTATCGAGCCCGCGCGATTGTGTATTGCGTTATTCAATCCGTGTCGTAACAGCAGCAGCAGCAGCACGTCACGTCACGTTTTATAAAATATATAATATTATGGTTAAAACATAATGCGCCACGAACAAAAATGAATCGCTCGGGAACTTTTTATGACGATCAGGGATGACAATCCAAAACTTGCTGTCCCCGAGATTTCGGGTACCCGATTCTCGTGCGGGAAAATTGACGGCGGATCCCGTCGGATTCGGTCAAAAACAGTTTCCCGCGATATGTTAAAAACCGTTTAACGGATAAAACGTTTCCCAAATGACGCGAGCAAAGCAAAAGTAACGTCAAAACGTACTGTTTCGCATAAATTTTTGGTATGGAGCACAAAACTCGTGCTAAAACTACACACGATTTCTTCCACAGTAGGTACGCCACAACGAACTGTTCCCAAACAGTGTGAAGATATGGGGAACGGAATCCAACACAATATATGCAGCGTGTTGGGAACTGTCCGGATGGTTTATTTACTCGTTTTGGTCAGTATAATTAATAGCGATAACCAATACAGGCTATTTTTACGAAAAATATACGGACGTTACAAAAAACTGTCATATTGGCTTTTTTTTAAAGAAAAGTTATACGGTCACGGTAAAAATAAAATTTTAAAACCTGTTCAAAATTTAGATAAGATAGAATGTGTTGACGAGTGCAAATGAGTACGCGATAAATGATTACCAACTCAGAATGTTTTTAATATTTAAAAAAAAAAATTATTAATTATGAATTACAAACTATTTTGATCGTTATTATTATTATTTCAATCGATTAATTGTATTTATTTATCAATTTTTTTAAGAGTTGCACCAATCATGACGAGGGAAAATAAGCCGAGACGGTTATGTGACGAGAAGAGAAGAAACTGAAGCCGTCGTGAAAAAATGAACGTTAAAGGAAAGAGAAAGACCGGAGAAGAGATGGATGGAAACAATTGAAAATGATATGAGGGTCGTTAATGTGTGAATGATCGTGATTAGTGGCCGACCCCAAATAGTTGGAAGAAAGAGGGAAAAGAAGATTCATATATATTTTTTTAACATTTTTAAATTTTTCTTTTTTCGGTTATACCATAACGTTGTGTCTACAACGGCCCACTGTCGGGTCGTTACGTAAAGTCTGTACGACGCGGTTAATTTTTTTTAACAGTCCGACGGTTCCGCGTCGGTGATAATATCGGAGTTAGTAGAACGCCCAAGTGACCTGATATTTTATCACGTAGTTCTGCTGTATATATCTATACGTATCTATATGTATATATCTGCTGTAATATAATATCACATCAGGCTGCCAAGCTTACGCGATGCGTCGTGTAAATGACGCGTCATGTTTTTATATGCGTCGGGTTCGTGTTTCGTAATAGTCTACAAACGCGTGGCAGAGCTCTTGCGGTACAGTTTTACACCAGTTTTACAACTGTAACTTTACTCTGTCAATTATGACGAGCCCAAAAGTCTTCAGAAAATAACGATCTGTAACAGTTCGTGAAACACGTCACAGATTTTCGGTATAATTACTGCCGTTTAGGAACCGCCGCGGACGTTAATGGTTTTCAACAAATATTTCAAACGTTGTAGATATGGTTTGAAATACGTATTGTGTTTTTAAAACATATTAACCGAACCCGGTTCGAACGTTCAGTTCCAGTGGTGGCAGCCTTTGTGTAGCACGTGTTGCAACGGCAACATGTCAAAAGTTTCTGGCTACACGTCAAATTTCACTTCTTACAGGGATTACATATTCTTAAAAAGTTTTTGGCTACACGTCGGAAAATTCTAGGCTGCCACCGCTGTTCAGTTCTATCAGTTTTCACTGTTAACAAAACGCGATCGTCATCGATCCAAACGATGCAGTGTTTGCGTCGATTTATAAAATATTAAGTATGTGATCAACCGCAAGAATAATATGGGTTCGGGCGAGCCGTACAGAAAATCGAAACGATCGAATCTTTCGGTCTCGTTGAATACTACTGTTCAATAACGAAAATAATAATAATAATAATAAACAATTCAAGAAAGTAACTTACGAGTATAATATATAGTTCCAGTAGGTACGGTCTGTGATCTCAGGTTTAAGGTTGCTCCTTCAAAATGCGCTTCGTCCATACATAAAAAAATAATAACATAATAATATTATGACAATGAAAGGCGTGTTTATAGACTGTTGCGATTATGATCGGATAGAGGAAGCTATTGATGATTTTTACAGCGATGTGTTTATTCACGTTTTTTGGTTAAGGTGAACGCGGTAAAAGTACTTACCGGAAACGCGGTCGCTTGTTTGACCCTATACGATACATAATACGACGCGAGTCGTATTTATAGGAATAAAATTTAACGAGACGCAAGTTTCTCCCTTATTCCTGATCACAATTACTAATATTCGTCACGTGTTTCACTCGACGCCGACGGCGGTGTATAACCTGCGAGATCGAAAACCGAGACATTAATGATGATAGATTCTTCGTTTTGCCGTCAATCAAGAAGGAATAGGAACGGAGAAAAATAATAATTTTCCCTTTTTTATTACGATTCGTGTAACGCAATGCAATTATGCATATGTGTCTTGAGTTTATCTTCGACAAACCAAAGACCAAACGAATACGTTCGTTACCACAAAAGTTTTTTTTTATTTTTATACAGTGACGAGTATAACAAACCTGTCTATACGCCTAATTAACGCGGTGTACACAAATTTTAGTAAAAAAAAAAAAATAATTGTTTTTTAGTCGACGGTTTCAACACATTTTTTTATTAAATTATACTTTAGACTGACAATTGAAATGCCCTGTGTCTTACTCATCACAACCCGCCGACTGCAGTGTTTTGCACCAGCAAGACCTCGTCCCTCCGGATATTTTGGTACTTACAATTTTTGTTCAGTAAGTATAATAATAGTCTCTTTTTAGTCTCTACGCATGGGTGACAACACTAACATTAAAATATTTAAGTTGTAAAACATCATCGTTCTGGTCAACGATGGTTATTTTTAGCGAATTGACTGCGGGTCTCTAAAGGTCTGTACTGTTTTCCCGGGCTCGGGCATCAGAAACATACGTATTGTGGCCAGTTTTGACCGTCGCGGACAAATGTAAAATCTTCAGCTTCTCACCAGAATAGAAGGATCGGAAACTTAAATTTAATTCTATAGTAAATCACGGATAATGGAAATAATTACTATCCAGATATGGAAACATCTAAATATCATATAATTATAAATTTAAATGTACCAATACTCGGACATTTAAATAATTATTAAAATTATCAGTGAATTAAATCAAAGTTTATACGTTAGGATTAAACAGTTCTGAGCTGTTGTAAGTTCATACGTTAACGCGGGGGAGTTTTAGAGATTCCTCCGGAATTTCAGGGAAATTTTCAAACGTATTTAAATATTAACAATACAAACTACTCATACTATGCGTAAACAATTTTAACATCGTCTTCCACAATCGTTTTATTTTGTGTACGCTCTTGCACTACTTAATGTACAGTGATTTGGGTGATTTTTTTTTTACCAAAATCGTTAACATTTTCGCGTTCGTCCCTCCGACTAATATTTATTCGCCCCGATTTGCCCGCACCATAAGAAAACCTTGTTGTTCTGGTGCCGTGTCTGCGCTACAATCGATAACTTTGGTCGTCTGCTCATATTTTTAACAGTCTCGATGGAGTATTTAGCTCCATACTATGATCGATGAAGGATCAAATTTAAACGTTCCGCTTACAGCGAAAAGCTGTACAAACGGATGTATACGGATTTATTTTTTCGCGGAAACAAAAACACGTAAAGTGTTCTCGTCAAAACTTGTCGTATCGTGTGGAGAGCAAAAAAATTCCACACCGTTGACGACGGTGCCGCAGTATACATATATATAAATACATGTGAAAATCGTCGCGATTTACGTTTCCTACTATATCCGCGTGTAATTTTATGTGCGAAATGTGTACGTAAATAAATGTTTTTTTATACAGCTACGACGTGATGATGTAATTTTCACTCAATTCACGCGTGTACGATACCCGCAGTGTACGTGGTGGTATCTACGAACCGCTGCGGCCGTACCGGATTGGTTTCGGCCGCGCGTATTACGACTTGTGAATAATATAATAATTGAGCTCTCACTCGGCAAACCTTATTAGACAATAAAAGAATATAAAACGAAAAAAAAAAAGAAAAAAATAACCGGTTTTATTTCGTGCCGAATTCCACAGCACTGTTTTTCAGTTGAATTTTATACTTATTTTTTTTTTCCCCCATTCTTTCGGGAAGTGTTCTCGTACTCGGCTCTGTGTTCAGCTCTTTTTCTCTGCGCCGCGATTCGCGCGCGCGTACCTCGGATAACGGCCGACTCGAGTCATAAGATATCACTTTTTGCTGATATTGAAACACGAGTGTGTTTTAAAAATTTTGGTTTATTAGATTTAAAAAGTCCGACCGACTCGTAAAATAGTGCCGTTGCAAGTAAAACGAATCAAACGAATACGCGATTTGCATCTCGTTATATATCGCTATTTTTTTTTCATTACCAATGGACGTACTATAAAAGAACGGTACTTCGATAATTGTCGTTTGAGTTCAAACAGTAAGATTCGTTGATGAATAAAACCGTTACTTTTTACTTGTTTCATATAATCAACATGCAGTGGAATATTTACACTCTTTAAAAACGTTCGCACAACGTTTAAACTGAATTTCGAATATAAATATTGTTTGTTCGTGGCAAAAATGTAATTCAACCAGACGGTAAAATAAAATTACAATGTTTTCGTAGAATTTTATTCGACGGTATAATACACGTTTTAAACGCATCAAACGCGGACCTTACTTGTTACACTGTGATCTGTACGCAATATGAATGTAATAATAAAATGTGAAGACGCATAACAATGAGTGCACTCGAGTGCCACACGTAATACAATTTTGATAAATATTATTAACGTACCGGTAATTATAATTATAAATTTAGAAGGTAGTGAAAACTGCACAACTTTGCATAAATTAATCGTGTCATATTATAATCGTGCGGACGCCGGACGGTGAGAAACGTAAAAACGAAAACTGAACAACATCGCTACGACTCGGAAGAGCAACGAATTCGTGGGAATCGTGAACAGTTTTCACTGACCACGTTTAAACGAATAATTGTTCTAGAATGTGTATTATTATAAACTGCGCGTTTCCGCGAATTTGTTGCCGAAAAACAAAAAATTATTACGTAAACATCTGTAATAATTGTTCCATGATGGGAACGTTGGCTATCTACAGAGCTATTATTATGATTTCGAAAAACATTTACCGGACATGATACGTATATACCTACTGTATTTGTACAAATTTTTTTTTACTCGTTATCGTACAACGTAACGTAAAAAATTAATATTTTTTTTTTCTAGAACCTTGAAATCGGGTCCACTCGACAGTGGAGAACACAGGGGAGAGGTTTAAACCCCTCCCGAAATATAAAGTACTTTCGTGTACACATTTCAAAATAAAAATAATTTAAATACTTGATGATTTTTTAGAGTTTTTTCAAAGACCTCCTCCGAAATGTTTTCCTGCGTTCGCCCCTGCCACTCGATGAAGCTCTGATAAAACCCATACGGCCATACGGTATTATAATCGTTAAACGATCATTTTTTTTTATTTTTTAACGAGAACAATTTAAGAATACGATTTCTGTTGGATACGATATTTAACACTCCGCTTAGTCATTCGATGACACCTCGCGTCATTGATTTATGCTGATTAAACAATCAAACACTTTTAAAAACAACGTTTCGTTGTGTACAAGAAGGTTTAAAAAAGAAGGTATTTACGAACAACAATAACTGAATTAAATACTTATAAAACAGTTACGTTTTATACTATTGAGAAAAAAATTTATATTTAAACTGTTAGATAGTGTTTAATTGTTATGAAGAATATTTAATGTAACGCATGCTATTATTTTTAACAGCAGTCACAATTTTTAATTTCGTAATGGGTCAGGTTGAATGTGAAACTTATTAAACTCATGCGAAACTTAAAAAAAAATATTTGGGTTAACCATTATCTAATAACAAACCAGTAACTAAATATATTATGTGCCCAGTTGTAAGAACTATAATACTAATGGAAAGGAAAGAAGAGAGAGAGAGAGAGAGAGCTGTTCTCCTTGACATTTTCTATGCGGTTAAACTGAGTTTAAAATGCTGAAATTTTGCTTTAGGTCAAAAAGAAAAAAAAAAGTATCCCAATAAAATAATAATTTCAACTGTTTTGAATCGTTTTGCTAAGAAGTAACAATCAATGCGTATATATTTTTTCGATGAAATCACAATTTCTTTTATTGAAAATACTGTGTTAAGTATAGTCATAAAAGTATGGTTTAACTTTCATTATAAGCAAAAATCAAACACATATTTACTATAGTAAAAGTCAAATAAGTAATTATACAATTACCATCACTAATTACGCCATACACTAATAAAACATGCGCAGTGACCCACAACTGACTTTTTTCAAAAAAGAAATTTGTTTTTAGCACGTTAAAGAAATATTTCAGGTAATATTATGATAGTACTCCGAATTACATTAAAATAAACTATGGGATCTAACTAGATTAAACCATAAGGCAGCCTTGAATATTTGTTTTGACCTAATGTATATTTAAGCAAAATATCACTTGAAAAAGTAATATTCCAACTAATCTGAAGATTACGAAAAAATTACAATACTTACTAGTGTAAGCAAATATGTTATAACAAGTATCATGTTAGCCATATTATGATATAATGTATAAAATATTCAGTGTTTGTTTGCAATGGATTTTTACATAAAACATATTAGAAGTTTCACCCGTTTATTTGTCGGTATAATGTATTTTTCACAATATTTTCAACTGAAAATAATATTATAATTTTACGTTAGAACAATAAATTTCAATATCGAGATTCGTTACCATAATAGTTATGATAATCGCTATACGAGCCAAAGTATTTTGTTTGTATGAGCTTTTTACCGTTTATGTTGGTCACGGTTAACATTGTCATTTATTCATATAGCTAACGCTAATGTTGATTTAAGTAGCTGATGTACTTTTTCCCTGTATAATAACATGTTAAATTTTGAATTATCAAGTACAACCTTGTATATTAACTATAATTATTCGAGATTTTTATGGAATTCAACTAGTTCAAAAGATGGGCTTTTTTTACTTGCGTGTAAAAGTTAATATTTTTTTGTCACTCGTTTCATTCAATAAGCACCACATATATCATATATCATAGGGATAAAAAATAAATAAATAAATGTTTAATTTAATGGTACTAATCTAGATGATAGGTTCAGTTATTCACATAAGACAAAACAAATTTTTAAATGAATTTCGTACACAATATATTATTAATTCAAAATACGTTTTACGCAAAATTATTTGATAGTTCCATAGTATCAATTTGGTTTTTTATTCACCCATATTATAAACACCACAGAAAAATGTAATACCTATGCAAAAATATATTGAAACTTTAATTTATTTTAATTTACCGAAAAAAAAAAAAATGAAATTATTGAAACTCATTCAAGTCTATTAATTACCATTAATATATACATTAATTGAATAAAATTATACTTAAAAATCTTTATTTTCTTTAATGTACTACGATAGAACGCGAATCCGGATTAATTACTCCTTGTAAATTGTTTAATACGTTTTTGTAATTTATTGAATTTATGCAGTTTTAAACGACGTACTAAACTCAACACATCTTACTAGTTACCAAAACCAGAAAACCAGAAAACGTTCACACATAAAAACAGACCAATAAATTAATAATTAGAAGTACCTGTTTGGATTAATAATTCATTTTTAAAGATTAAAAAAGGAATATTTAAATACTATTCTAACACATACTTAATCATACCATAGTTTAGCCCATTCTGATATTTCAATGGAAGTCTTTTATTGTTGATTAGGATCGGTCTCAAGCTAATTTTTTCAACGTTGTAAAAATTATTACTATACGCTCACTGACGATTCCTCCGGCGATCTTTTTGTGTCTCAAATAAACAATCGGAACAATAACTTTCATATTAATGGTTTGTTTTATGCACAATAAAAACCGTTTAATTCGCTCAATATCAATCAAACACAGGAACTTAACTGCTTCTGTTTTAAATTAAATGAGAAAAATGTTTAAAAAGAATATAATAAGACTGCGCTTTGGAGTAGGCCACAATTTTGAGTGGATTACTGAAGTTCAAAAGTGAAAGTTCAACGTTTATATTAAAATATTAAACAATGGATTGACTTTACGAAAATTTTGATTCTGATTGGGCTTAGTGAGCCGAGCACTAAACAAATTGTAAATTTTCAAGTTATATGTATTTGGCTCGAAAATGGTTGAAATTTTTATGACGCTTCAACATTATTTATTCTAATAATGAGAAAAATTTCCAATAATATGAACACGTCATTCTAAAAAAGTTATTGTTGAAAAAAAGCAGAAATTACAACGAATATGAGAAAGATGAAAAAACAATATTATCAAACATTTTTATTGGCACATACCTCCTTTTTTGTAGCTTATTTAAAATGTTGAAACTAATATATATAAGTAATAATATTATAACAATCCGTAATTTACTAAAACAAAACCTTTAAAATCATGATATCTTTTAAGTTCCATGATTAGCTCCTTAAATATGAATTAATATGGTTTAAGATTTGTATGACGTTTAAAATCTATGCTTTTATTCTTCGCTATGATCAAAGTAGAAAATGAACTATAAACTATAGCATGTGTTTCGAAAAAAATAATAGAAAAAGTGTTAAAAACATTTGAGTCGCTCGGATCAAGTGGGTAAATAACATATATTATAGTATAGACTAGACTAGTATAGACTAGAGTATAGTATAGACTAGTATAGTATAGACTTACCAGTGGTTTTATAGAAATTTATTAAAATAATATTGTTTTAAACTGCTTTAAAAGAAATTTTAGTTTTTACCGTGACCTAATGTTTTTAATAATTCATAGTATATAAGTGTTCATAGTTAACAACTACTGAGAATTGGAACTTCTAAAAAAAAAGAAAAATATTTCAATTATCAATCAAAATTCGTTTTATTAAATCAGTGTGTCCACGTTAACCACTAAATAAAATACTACAAATGTGAATTGACATAGATAATTGGACATTTTTCAATTTATTTTATAGAGGACAAAATATTATAGTTGACCATTGTCGCAAGTTTTTACACAGCAACTATTGCCTCTGTAGATATGCTATCTATATTCAATATGCCGTCGGTATATTGAATAGTGTTGCAACTACCCACATTTTTCTACGTAAAATATACGTATGAATTTGACTAAAAAATAAAAAATTATACATACAAATGTGTGTCATGGATATCTTAGTAAGATAATTTTTTTACACAACACATTCTAGAAAGGTTTTAAGAATATTACATTTCTTTATACCTATAGTTGAGTTTTAAAATTTAGCGATTTCCCAATATTATAACCGTATAAATATGACACGCATAAGTAATTGATAATATGCTAACTAAAATATATATTATCAAACTTTTATACTTATAAATGGTATATTGTGGTAAATGATACTATTTCGTTCCAAGAATAATCAATATCTCCAAAAAATAAATAAATTATCGAATTTTCGGAATGAAACAAAAATAACGTGCAAAATGTACCGTTCGTTTTTGGAGTGAAATTTTCAATAGTTTGTATACTGTAAGCACGCATAATCAAAGCTTAACTATCAATTGCTCTTTAGTACAATCTAGAGAACCTAAATAGTACCTAACCTTAAAGCTAAATATAAATACAATTTTGTCGGTAGTTTAATATCGTTTAGAGAAGAAATTATATGTATCACACTGCAGGTGTCACCGAGCACTAATGGTGCATTGTTACAACTTAAAACGTGGAAAGCGAGATCAAAGATAAGTCGAAGAGACGGATTTGATGAAACAGCTGGATAATCAGTCCATAACGTAAAAATATTTCGATGCCGTGAAAATGGCCAATCCCACGACTTATCAAAGATGAAAGTTGTCCTAGTTTACAACACTTTGTTCACAAAAATCTCTAATTGTAAGTACGAAATTATACAGCGATCAGCAGACAAGCCCGAATTTGGGATGAAATCTATGAGTTACAGAGGCTCTGTATTTTCTTTGTGTCAAAATTTGGAACACCAAGTTTTTGATGTTTGACTGTAGTACGCACGCATTTAACCGAGTAATCTATCGTTTACCAAAATCTATTATTTCAAATTATAATAACGGATTTAAACTTTCACTTTTGGTAAACAAACTATTATTAATATTCACATTTTTGCGCGTAAAACATTTTGGAGTGCTTTACTTTCTGTTTCCACTCTTTGGGATTTTAACAAAGTATAAGGGCTTTGTACCTAAAAAGCTTCTTGCAAAGATTTGAAACGGGCAAAAGAAAAATTTGTTGATCGGTATGTTTGAAATAATTTTTTTTATTGAAAAGACTGCAAACGCTTTAACTGTACGTCCTGCACTTTAAATTTAGTTTCGAATTATTGTTTATTCAATTTTCTTTACTAAGTTTTCTTTACTAATAGTTCGGCGCATTCTTTTCGATGTTTAAAATGAATTCAATATATACATATAAAATCTAGAAATTAATTTAAATTACAACTCCTTACTTATTAGCGTTTTGCAATAAATTGTACAAACAAAATAAAATCGATGATTAAAAAATACATTCCTACTAATTTCAGATATTTTTATCTAAATGTTTTTCTTTCTTTTTTTTTTTTTGTAGTGTTGTCTTTGTCGTATGATAATTTAGATTGCAGATTAAAACTGCATATTTGTTGACTAATATTATCATTGGCGTTGCGTATTATTATTGTTATTATTATTATTATAATTATCACTATTTCGTACTTGACATATACTAATTATAATTATTGTCTTAAAATTCTTTATAAACGAAATTCGCCTACGGACTTTTTTTTTGTGTTTTCGGTCATCATCCGTCATCTTATTATAACGTAGGCATTATAATCTCGATCAAATATTATAGTTCTGCCACATATTGATTTGTGTGATCCAATTTTTAACACATAAAATATTGCTTTACTCTGAGCGAACGTATATAAAAAGCGTTATAATTTTATGGGTTAAAAAGAAGAAAAAAACAGATAGGTGGGTGAAAGACACATTATTACGTAAGCGAAATTATTATAAAGAAAACAAAATCGATTCGAATAAAAAAGTATCAGCACATACAAAAAAAAAAAAAAAATTCAATTTCGTGTCTCGCACGCCAAACAAATAATAATAATATTAATAACAACAATAAAACCCCATATTGATAAATAATGAAACTGTGCAGTAACAATAAAGACTCGTAAGACCGACTGTGTTCTAACGACTCAATCATTTATCTAGAAAATATATACGTTCGTGTGAACGCCTGTCATCTATGTAGGATGATACAATAATAATTATTATTATATAGTGTATAGCTTACAATCCTACGATTTTAAAAAATCAATCGAATTGTTCATCAATACTGTACAAATTACAAGTTAACATAAATATCATATATTATTCTTCAGAATTCAGATAACATTTTATTTTGTCTTTTTATACAGTTCATTGCCATATTTATCATGAAATAAAAACCTATGGACTGCGCGTATATCACTGTGAACACACTGCAAGTACTTGTCGTCAATATAATGTAAGGGCAGTCACGGATGAAATATTTTTCTAAACTCTTTTCTCACAAAAAATAATGATTTTATCAAGATTTAGGCTTATCATTACGTACCTACTTTTCATGGTACAATCAAATTAAATAATTTATCATCCATAATTTCCCTACGTTTTGTTTTGGCGACTCGATTTCATATCGAAGCGCAACCCATATATCTGTGATATTTATACAGCACTCGTATTGGAAGAAAATAATTGACCTGTTGAGTATAAACAGCTTCAATCGTTCCTCTTTCCAACCTATACCAGCCTACAAGGGGAAGTAAATTTGAAATGGGGTACGCTCAAGGATGGAGGAGCCCATCTGGAATTCTAGACTATAGAAATTATAGGGCTGGTGCTCCGGCCGATGCTAACCTAAAATATAAAGCAAGATTCTATTTGCATTAGTTTTTTACGAAATAAAAATAATTATGTAATATTCTTGAAAAAAGTACGGGACGAAAATAAAAATTGTAGGCGTCGACGGGATACAAAGCAGCCGTCTTGAAGAATCAGTTAACAGATTCCTTATCGCATTATCGTATAATAGATTGATCGGTATGTTGGAAGTAAAATCCGTCTAAAGTCTTACGATTTAGGTACGTGTGACGGAAAGAAAACCGACGTTGCAACCGCCTTATTATTATTTTAGGCACCAAGTTGAATTTTTTCGTTTTTATTTTATCTCCTTTTTGCTTTCGACGTCGCGTCGCTGCTCAGTCGTCCTCGTTCCCCGCCATCGGAACGCGATGCGACTACGTCACTATCATCGTTATAACACACGTTATATTATACAATAACAGTCGTGTCTTCTATGCAGTCATGTTCCGCTTTCTAGCAAACATAATTCTCGCGTCTCTTCTCAAAACCCCGCCGAAAACATCACCACAGGAGAAGGATGGTCACGTTATGCGAACGTTTCCGTCCAAGGTTGTTTGCACGGTGTTCGCAGAATTTGTACTGGCATCAAACGCCAATTTTCGCGATTAAAAATAAAAAAATGTTTTAAAAACTTTTTCTTTAAATTTAAAACAAACTTTTCACGACAGTGAACGCGACGTACGAGTGTTCACTCTTATACAACACTAAAAAATTTCACATATAAAACAATAGTCTTTATTTTTTTAACGTCAATATACTTGTAGCGTTTGTCGTGATAAGTATTTATAGTTTTAAAATAAATTTTGATGACATCCGCCCGGCAAGCCAGTGAAATAAATACGTTCAAGCGATTTTAAAAGACGTGCGAGCGTGAGCTGAGAAGGAAGAGCGCGACCAAACTCTAAACTTATTGAGTATGTGTAAAGATTAAGCGCGAAATATTAATATTTTATTCGGCGAACATGCAGTCTTACAAACTATAAACATATTTTAGTTTCTTTACAATATATATATAGGTACCAAATTTAAAAATTTTAACTATTTTAGCCAGTTTTTTTTTTTTTTCACTATAAGTCTTTAACAAATTATTGTTATAACGCCGAAGCGATGATCCGGATGACAACGATCGTTTTGAAAGATTTCTCGCGTTCTTTCCGTCTATCTATTGAACTGATCGTGGGACGAATACGTACCTAAAACCAGAGACCGCGTAACAAAAACGGTCGTTCGAATAGTAATTGAAATCGATTATTTCATAAACTTTAGTGGTGGCCACAAAAACTCTTTTTACAAATTTTAAAAAACATACATCGCGTTCAGTGAAATTTTAAATATTTACGATCCACTTGTATTTAGCTTAAATAAATATCGCTATATAAAAACTGTACACGTATTAGTGCACAGGTGTATACCTGCGTTCCAAATGAATTTCACATTTTATCGATTTGTGCGGATTCGCGCGAGTTATGTTCGGAAGTATTGAAAAAAGCTCGAGAAACGGGCATCGAGTGGGCCTTACTCGAGGGGCTGCAGGGCGACTGGCGGGGTATTTTGTCTCTGCTGTTTTGTGATCGCTTCACCACTGCAACGATACAATACGGGAACAGCACAGTTTTTGGGGATTTTAATTGTTCCGATCGCGGTGTTAATAGCGTAATATTATTAATATTAAAAGGTAAGTATGCGATGACGACCGCAAAACCGGTCCGGTTATGCAAGCTAGAACGGATTATTTTCGATCGGTAGCCGAGGTGTTACGTCCGCGCCATCCGACTCGCAAACAAGTCGGCGGTGGCGATTATGCGGCCGCTCGTCCGTTTTTGTCCGTTCTCGCGCAAAACACAATACTCGAGACGAGTCAAATAATAAAAATAAATCGTTACGTCGCACGCCCGATGCACGCGAAACTGGATTTGTATCCTGCGCAGAATCGGAATTAAACGAGAAATTATTTCGATCAGTGCTCGAAGATGGAGTTCATTTTTATACAATAGCGTGTCCCTTCAAATTCGCCTCCCTCTATGGTCTGATACGGGGAAAATTTTCTATTAACTTTTTTTCAACTCGAGCACTGTGCTTGACGGTTTTCAAAACGTACGTTGAAAACAAAACAAAATCTGTTTTGAGTATAACACATACGATACAACTTTTCCCTGTTTTCAAGGACGTACGTCAACTTTTTCACTTGGTTCGATGTAAGATTTGAATGTCACGGACAAAACGCAGTCCACGCGGTCGATTTCGTGTCGGTCCGACGACGAATCGATCAAAGGCGATAGACTGCAAACGAAAACTTTCTCCGCCGTCTCCGCAGAACGACCCACGGTGGTTTAAAGCTATAAAGGTAATATTATGTGTGCGCCCGTACAGACTAAGCGAAAACCGCGTAGTACACACCACGTAAACACGCATAAAAAAAAATATTTAAAAAAAAATAACGATCGACATGCTTATAAGTTTGCGTCATTACTACGCGATATTACATGCCTACGTGATAAAAACTGCGAGAAAACATTAAACGGTTAAATTATAATTTCTACCCAAGTAGGTGTGCATATGGTAATGCGTTACTAATACCGTGTAAGCACACTTACCTATCTATAAACGCGTGCAGCTTTGTACAGGGTAACTGCGGCTCTGTATTGCGTTTTCTATTCCGTTCGTATAAATCATTGTGAAAAATAAACTTCGTTAATAATAAGTGGTCGTTGGTTTTAAAATATAATTACCGACGTTTTATAGTACACGTTAAAATTATCTCTATAACACTGGACTATCAGTTTGGAGATTGCCATTGAAATATCAATACTTAGCGTTTTACTTGTGCAGCTTTTAAAGTACCAAAGTTGCAAAAGATCCGCGGTGAAGATGTGTTTTTTTTGTTTCGTCCACTCTTCAAAACGACTTTATAGTCATTCTATAACAGCAACATATATTGCACGTGATTCGCACGTTTACAATTTGGTACATTCCATTTCCAATCGTGAAATAACACTTTGGTAATCACAACGTTAAAAGTAAAAATCGAAAACCTATGAAGAGACGGTCTTGTCTGTTTTATTAATGAGAAAAAAATAAGTAGTTTATAAATTTTAAAACTTTCAGAGAAGTCATGAATCGTTTCCATCACCCTGTTGATAGAAATCTGCGCAAAAACAATTTGTAAGCATTGTAAAAACCGTTCGACAAGTGGGTGTACTTATCGAGACGATGTATGCGGAACAAATGTGTACCAAGTTGTACCAGTAGAACGCGTCATCCATCGCTGCCCGATAATAAGAATAACGCGATTAGGATGCGTCTTTAGATCTCGAACAATAATAATTATGGTCGCAAAACATAGGAAAATGAATGTATACTAATACATAAAAACACAAATTTCAACTGTTATTTGTACTCGCGCAAGTAGAGCGATATATACTATTTACGTTCTACAAATTTTGCACTTTTAGAGGAAATTCTTTTGTCCATTGTACGTTCGATCTATTTGTATTAGGGAAATGAATGCTTTGGTCTTAGCCCCACGAACACGCGGCTATTCGAGTAGACTTAAAACAGACAGAGAAATACGATGAAAAGGAAAAAATTAAATTCTTCTAGCACCGTAAAACGTTATTTGTCTCGACGTCAATAATCGCGCCGTATGGATAAACCTATTATTATTGTTTTAGTACAGTCATTTATCGACGCGAATTATTATTCTGTTATGTCATATATATTACCATACGCCCATCTTTTCTCTCGTAGTTTTTGCATAATGTTACGTGCGTTCGGTGTAAATATTTGATTATTTTACGATGCAACAAACCGTTTCACCGCGACGCACAGAAATCTCGTCGGAAAAACGTATTTTGCGTGTTTAATTGTTATGCAAAATGAATGTTCAGTTGCACATAATAATAACAATAATTTCGTTGAAATACTGTAACACGCGAATAACGCGTGAAACATAATACAAAAATAATGACTTCCACGATGTGTGGCGGATGTAAAATGAGCACAGCAATTATTATTAAAACAATAACTGTGTATAACGTTCGGCGCGAAAACTTTCAGTCTTAGAGTCGAAATGAATAACAGCAGTTTTGTTTGACTGCTTGAAATCAAACGTGATTATTATGATTTCAATACGGCGTACATCGTTCATCATAACTATGATCACGGTCTTGGAAAACGCGTCCCTCGCTTGAATCGCTCGACACCGCGCGGTCTCTCAGAGAGAGGACTGTTTACTATCGCGTTTTTCCCGCGATTCCAACACCGCGCGGCCAGTCAAACTGGAGGCGAAACGTGAGGCTTTCGACGTTTCCCTGTTTCGAACAGAGTTTTTATTTTACAGCGACTGAAAAGCTGTTCGTATTTCGCGCGAATCGACCGGAAAACGAAGTGACAGCGCGATATCGCAACATGATAACGATGAAAATATTATATTTCTCTCGACGGCGAGTTACGCGACGACACCGTCGCCCTGGGCCGTGCGATAATAGTAGTATAACGCGCGGAATCGAGGTGAAGCGCGAAACCCGATTTTTGCCGCCGGGCAGCCATCGCGACAAAAACAACACTCGACGCCGGCGATGTAATGGCCAGTCGGCGGATTGTTGTTGTTCGGCCATTCGGTGGTCTCGCTATTCGTTTCGAACGAACGTGTGTGTGTGTGTGGGGAGAAACATATTTTTTAAGCGAGCCCCTCACGACTCTCGTTGAATGGTTTGAAACACGATTTTTGAATCTTCCGAGGGAGGGTACCCTCGACAAAAGCCCCGTCTCTCGCACGCCGTTATAACAGTGTTCGTACAGCTGTCTCGACGTCGTTTTATACACGTTGTAGATACAGAACAGCCTGCGGATCTCGCGGTCAGCCGCGCGCGGCAACAAACTCTCGACACAATATTATTGTTATTAACATTGTAATGCATCGTTTAATGCATTTATGCGCGGAAACGGACGAAAATATTAAAAAACTGCGGCAGAACGATAGTCAGACGAGAGACTGTGAATCGTATTAAACCAACCAACCTTGAAACGAAACGCGAAAAAATAAAAAATAAATGGTCTCGTCGTCGCGCGGGGCGGACAGGCGGAGGCGGCGAACACTCGCGGAGAAAGGGAAAGCGTTCGGTCCGTCTGTCCGTCGCCGACCGCGCGAGTCGTTTAACGATGTTTGCCCGCGCTTTGAAACGCACGTCTCTTTGCCCGGGGACGTTCCGCTACGCCGTGCAAGTTTTTCTGCGGTTTTTCCCGCGGCTCTCGACCGATATCGCCGTGTTCGCCGGTGCGTTTTGTTTGGAAAATTTTCATTCGGTTTTGTTCTGCCGGTAGAGTCGTTGTACGGTTTTTTTCGACCGTTTTATTTTTGATACATTTGAAATTCCGTTCGTTCGTCGATGCCGCCGTCGGAACATAGAAGATTTATTACAGACGAGTCGAAACGCACGCATGATCGCCGTTATTGACACAAGCTTCAGACTCGCGGTAGTCGAAAACCAGTGGTATCGTCCTGCGTTCGACGAGTAATTTCGTGAGTATTATTCGCCCAAATAATTCCCTCGGCGGGCACGAAAACATCGTTTTTTACGACAAATTCTACACAGTCAGTGGTATAAACTGACTGATACGCGGGAAGGGTCTGATCGAAATTTGAAACGCCTTTGAATCAACGTTGAGAAAAAAAAAAAAACGACAGCGATAATTAATTGCGCATCTTTCACGCTGTGCAAGAAAATTATCGAGCGCCCAATCATACACCGATAAATTCGATCAGTACCTCATATCGTTTCGTCGAGTATAGATCGATGAATTAAATTTTTTTTTTTACTCAATTTTTCCTACGTTTTTAAAAATCAAATTTCTTCAAATTTCGATGGTACAAACCAAAAGGGGGGGGGAGGGGGAATCAAGTGAGAAAATTGTTTTCTTGATTATCGGATCACACGTCGTCGTAAGTGCGGTCGGAACAACGTTTAGCAGCAAGAAAAACATCCCCGTGTTCATCCATCCGTTAAAGAATGAGTTAACGTGCTCTGATTTGAAACTAACTGTTAACTGTAAACAGCATGCTCGTTCGTAGTGACATTATCCGATACGTACGTCGAATTTCTTCTTTCGAATTTTTTAGTCTCAAAACGAGTATAATAAACACTACGGATACACAACTATATACCGCAGTGATCTACACGTCGATCGTTCTCTTCTGCCTTGCAACGAACGCAACAATATTTACAGATCGGACGTCTCGCTTCTGTCGTACAACCAACACTCGAGTCCTCGACCGTTTTCTTTGATTTTTCGATCGGCTGAATCGCTCATCCGGGACGGAACAGTCTACTGCGATGACATAACACCCCTCCCCGTCCAAGAGTTTTATAGTCCAGGTATACTTATATATGGCGCGTCGCGGACGAATGGTCGTGGTATGTTTTTTTCAACATTTAGTCGGACGAATAATGAAAAACGGAATAGATCATCAAGAAAACGAACGGATTGGACATGTGTATATTGAGACACGGTGAGACATTCAATGTAGAAGGCTTCGTAGAAGGTAAAAATTCTAGGGGAAGACCACGAGTAGAGTGTAATATGTGTGCAACAAGAATAATAATGGGTGTGATTCTTACGAAGAAACTGAACAGGGAAGAGTGGAGAACCGCTATAAACCAATCTCAGGATTGAGTACGAAAGAAGAAGTCAAATTAAAATAATCGTTTTAAGCTTTATTCCCGATCGGTTGAACTTGTTTGTTTGCGAGAATATTTTCGAAATTTCGACACGTGTATAAGCTACGGAGCCATAGTTGCAGTTGTCGGCTAATCGCGATGTTTCGGGCTACAAAATACAACCATTTCGAATTTTAAAACATGAAACAACAGTTGAAATAATTACGAATATTATCGCGGTGTACTTAAAAGGAATTCAATTATATTATTTTCGATACCTATAATTAAACGTATACAATATTGGGTTTGATATATTTTACCATTTTTTTGTTACTTTACACGAATTTATAAGTACCTTCCTACGTAAAATAAATTCCATCAACTTAATCTACATTTGACGGGTAACTATTGTAATAGTAGACTATACACAAAATATTTGATTTAAATTATTCATTAACGACAGACAAATCGATGAAACGAAAAATTTTCAAAGTATGTACATACAGTGAAGATATAATTGAAATTGAATGAAACCAAACACGATGATATTTGAAGGGGCTGAGTAGAATGGGTACTTACTAGATTGAAAACACAAAATTACTAACTACAAAATATCTATTAACCGTATCAATTATAAGGCTACCTCTAACTCAACACCTCAATATAAAACAAAATTAAATTATTTTTCTTTAAGTATCAATATTTTGAAAATTTTGATCGAACACAAAAAAATGTGCCTACTAACTTCGCCCATGCTCAAACAAGAACAAAAGTATCTATTTTCCATTGAAAAGTAAAATTTCAAATTGCTGTATTTTTTTTTTATGATTTATTTGGTTTTATTCCACCGCGGAATTCCTATTATTATATTACCACGCGTCGATACGTGCAACTGTGAGCGTTTTGTTGTCGTCCGCATTATAATATTATGCTTTTAAAACACCGTTTATTTCTGGAGCCAGCTGTTAGGCGTGTCACCAACTAAAAATTGGTGGAAAACAAAAAATTAACGGATCGGTAAACAAAACACAACAACAAGAGAAGGTAAAAATATTCTCAATATTTCATAATTTCATATATATCTACACATTTGCAAATCTGAATTTCCATTCTTTTCTCGTTCGTATTGCCAATCTTTTTGTACCGTTTGTAGCAAATCGCTTGTTTTAACGTTTCTCTCCAACACAGTAAATGCGACCATTCTTCACATCTTCCTCCTTCGCCACAACCACATTTACTCCTTATTTCGTGTTTTTCCATCGTCGCGCAGTTGTGCAGCTTCGACTTTCTGACAGAGCATTTTCTCGTTTCACCCTTTTACTATACACGGCGATACTAAGCAAAAAAAAAAAATCATTTTTTCCACCACTCTTTTAAAACACTTTTGTATCTGAGTATTTTCTTATCGTCGATGATTGACGATATTTTTTTACCGTATTGGACTACAACACTGTTTTCATAAAAACATACCAAACAGCGGTCCAGATTCAATGACCTTGAAAGGCTACACGTATAATAAATAATTGTGTTATGATTAAAAAAAAAAAAACGTTTGCTGATTTCTTACGTTATCATCGACCAACAATTATTATTACCTAGTGTTCATTATATTATTCGATTAACGAACTACCGGTTTGACGAGGCTTTCACTGTAGTTAAACGCATAACAATACTTACTTTTTATTCGGCTATTTCTGTGGTCGTAATAAAAATTTTACTTTTTTCTACGTAAAATATGACAACAATTATCAATCGCAATATAAATACATCGCAATGACAAGTATTATTGTTGCAAAGTACCTAACTATAATAGTAACCATGGTACAATACAAGTCGAACGTTTTTAAAAAGTCTTCAAAAATTCAAGTTTCATATGGCTTAAAGTGTTTTTAGAAAGAAAAAAAATAGTTTTTGAGAAAAAAAAAATTTAAGGCTAGTTTCAAAAATCGTATATTTGTAGCGTATACAGGTATACGCTATAAAAATTAAAAACAACCTATAAAAATATTTATTTTTGGTTTTCGTTACCAATACTTAGTACACTTTTCGACATAAATTATTAATATTGTATCAAATAACAATTGTTCATGAGAATGTGTTATACGAGTTTCACCCATAACATTTGTAATAGTTGTATACTTTTAATTGTTGTTATATGTATATATTAACGTTTCGACTAAAACCAAATTACAGATATGAAATTTGTGTCAACCAATTTATCAGCGGAATTTTTTTAAAAAATAAAGTAGATTTTTATTTCAAACTCCAACTATTTTAATCAAAGTTATCGCAAAAATCTTTAAATTTTGAATCAAAGTATATATTAAATTATATATTGACGTATTTTTTTTTAGTATATACGCACCGGTCTCGGCCACAAAACGAAAAACTAACTGTACATATTTTAAATACAACTGCTCACCGCTTAAACGCGGTTAATTCTCAGAACAATATTCGTTCGTTAAAACTACTTGAAACATGTGTCAGCCAAAAAAAAAAAAAAAAAGAAATCCTATTTTAACAAACACCTGACTTTCGGGTCGTTTTAATTTATTTATGCGACAATTATTATTCAGATAAATCTAGAAAGTTCTCCTGCGCCGTAACTTGTTCGGTTTTGTCGCTCGCAAGCGTACACAAAATGGGAAACTCGGTAGAATCTTCGGTTTGGTACGAAATTCAAACTATTCACAATTCGTCCGGACCATTAACGCACTGTTATGTATGTAGTTATATGAATGCTTAACGATGCACAAAACTGTACACATATATAGGAATAGAGTTTTGCTTATTGTCTTGGATTTTCAATATTCTTATAATTTTATGTAAACAATTTCACCGAGCAAACAGGTAAAGCATACAATGCGCGATTGAGTGTGTACACTTTTCGTTTCGTAATAAAAAATGAGCTCCGCGTATGGTCCGCATTGTTTTTTGATTTATGTAATATGTACTTATGTGTTTATAAGTAAATAAGAATTTCTTGTCACGAAACAACACGTATAGCACTCCTGTCGATGATACCCTGCGTATTAAAAATATATATATATATATATATACGTATTATTAAATAGAAATATTTTACACAAATTATTTACGTCAAAAAAAAAAAAAAAACTTTTTTTTTTTTTCAAAACGATATTTAGTGTGTAGCGAATTTTGTAGAAATATAAAAATAATTATATAGAATACAATATTTCGTTTATTTTAGGGTGGTAAAAAATCGTTATATTTTAGATATGAAAGGTTAAACGCTTTTTCTACATAGTAAGTACACAGATATTTTATCTTGCTGTCATATAATATATTGGTATAAAAAACAATTTTTTCAAACAGTTTTCTAAAATACCGTATCGACATTGAAATGTATAAGCCTGGAAAAACAAATAACAACAAGAGCAGTATGTGTGACCTCTCAAAAATGGCAAACGTCGAAATTTTTAGGATGATTTTCAAACTACCGCGCAGCACGCCATATACTTTCATACTTTGTTGGCTCACGTTGTTGCATTGTATTTTGTGTAAAAGTATGAAATAACATCGCTCACGGTGTAAAAAGCCGTTTTTATCGACAGCGATACGTAAATTATATAGGAACTTTAGAAATGTCTAAAGTAGAAATTTCCGAAAAACCGTCGATTTAATCGTTTGTCACATATTTTCCGTTAATTTTTATTTTAACAAATAATAAATTCCTCGTATTATCTAAAGACCGTTAAAGTTGTGCGCTTTCCGTTGACTGCAGTCGTCATGTTCGTAGACTACGATTTGTCTAATAATAATATATGTATATCCTTATTTGAGAAAAATAATATTTTTATCGACAGTTGTTTTCTGACGCGCAATCTCCACTAACGCGAGGACAATTATCGTTTACAGTCGCACAAGACAAAATATGTACGTAAATTATACGTTCGTAAAAACGTATAAATAACACGGAAATTTCGGAGATTTTCAACAATAGAAATAATTCCTCGAGAAAATGAAAAATGTCTCCTGAAATCTTGTCTTTCGATCGTGGCGAACTACGCTTACGTACATCGTGAATCTCACTCACGATCTTCGCGCTGCACGCGACGGATCTTCACCCCGGGACGAGGTCGCGTAAACTCTGATCCGTCGTCGAACGCGCAGACTTCGTTGAATAATAATAAACAGGCACGACGGTAATATACTACACGCGGTTTACGTCGTAAAATTTATTTTTATTCGGAGACTTTAACGCTCGCACGCGGTCGAAGCCGTGTCGAAGCGTCCTCGAATACTGGAAACCTCGCAGCGTACACGTGCCGCCTGCGCGTACACGCGGCTGTTAAGAATACACAGGGTGATTTTGCGATGGACTCTTCGTCCGAAAGACAACAGTTGATGACTGCGAAACGTTTGAAGGTTCTCGAGTTTTGAAAAAAAAAAAAAGGTTCCTACATTGCGGGACGAGTTTCACAAGAGCGAAACGAAATTTCCAAACCGTTGTATATTATATGTATGGACCGTTGTATGCAGTTTGAACACGTACTTGTCTGAGAAAACCGTGCGTATAAAATCGCTAAATTTTAACGCTCTTGAGGTTCAGAGGGCAGGGGATGCTCCACGCGAATGTAATCTAAACTACGATAATCTTAAACTTTGAATGTCAACTTATCACAAATGAGAGCGATAACCTTCCGATGCGACACGTTTTTTTTTTTTTCGCCTAAGTCTAGTTTCGTTGGTGGTGAAAACGTCCGCCCGTGATCTTTGAAAAATCGAACGTCACTCTATATGTACTTGTATATTATTACGTACAGGGTGTCTCACCGCGTGTGTCCCCGGGGACGATACCCTTTCGACGCGCACCGTTACGTTTATTTTCCTCGTGATAACAGCTATTATTATAATCAATATACACGGACAAACCGTAATTACTTATTGCTAGTTACGTTTCGTGCGTTCCGTGGTTCGTGAGACGACCGTGGTCAATGCTTGTTAATGTAGATTTGTTGCTCGCGATTTATGGCGCCGCGGATCGATATTTAGATAGTAATTTTCGGAAAAAAATAACGTACGACTCATTGAACCGTGTCGTCCGTAGTACACGAAAGTTTCGAAAACTCGATCACGCCTTTAACCGGTCGGTTAAAAACAATACGTGTACGAAACAGTAAATAGTGGTGTTTTCCGAAAACGAACTTAGACGACGGTAGAAAATCGGACGATGGACGCGACGTCCTGTACAGCGGACGACTCGGTGCGCAGAAGCCGCGGGGGAAAAAGATAAAAATGAAAAAATAAATACGATTCGGTGTATCGTCGTCGTGACGTAACGAACGACGCGACGATAATCGGGCCGGGAACGATGAGACCGGTGCCGCGGGTTATACGCGTTTTATACGGCGCGCGGGCCCGTAGGGGTCAGTCGTCCGACTGCCGGTCAAGTGAAAGTGCGTCTCGTATATATGTTCTTGCTGCCACATTACATCATTGTAACACACGCTAAACGTTCCTTACAATGATATCATTGTATTTCCTACGTTTTATTTGTCCGTATACTGTATATATATAGGGTACTCCTATCCGCGTATTTAGCTGGTACACATTATAACACGAACCCGGTTTAAAAGCCGACGACCTCGTCGACAGCAGAACATTACGATCGTTCCGATTTAACGCGATTTGTCACCGTGAAGCTGCTGCGCTGGTTGTGAATATTATTTTAGCGAGCGAGAAAACGTTACGAAAAAAAAAAACAATCGTATTCAAAAATTGCGCGTTGAAATATTGCGAAAACTCAAACTGTTCGAAACGCTAAATCGTTATACGTGCAGAACTCTGTAAAGTTTTCCCGAGCGAGAAATGTACTGTTTTCACAATGATGTTTTTTTTAACGACTTTTGGAACGCTTCGACTTTCAAAGTCAGTTTCAGCACTAACGAAAGGTCTATGAACTGTTTTTTTTTTTTGAAGTTTTCGTTTTTAAATTTTGCTTTTTGAGTTTTACCACAAAAACCGAAATCGAGAATTTTACGGCGAAAAATTTGAAATTTTCAAGACTGTAATGACGTTTACGACGGGTAGTTGGAGCGCTTCGATCGTTACGTTGAACGCGCCACGTCAAAGTTGGGCTTTTCGCTTGTATCGAAGCATTTTTTTTTTTGATTATTTTACGAACGACGCGCCGAAAACGACGAAAATTTCGAAATCGCCGAGTATAAAAAATTATTTGTTTTCAAACTTTTATGTAACGTATGGTGGAACTCGCCCCATGTTTTAGGTGTAAAAAAACCGCAAAGGTCCCATTAAAAATTCGAAAGAAAAACACCGATCACTGTGATCACGCCACCACTGACGATCGGTTTTGTTGATTTCATCGTTGTTTCGCTGTTCTACCCACAGGTGTCGCCGAGGGGCGTGCGACTATGTGAAGACGAGTCGTCCGCGGGAACACGTCAGGTCAGTGTTGGACAATGTGTATCGACGAACACGCCGGAGACGACCCGTTAACGACCGAAACAGCCGTCGCAATCACGTGCACCGCCGCCGTCCGCCGTTTAGGTAAGTGTGAAAACGATCGAAACGTTTATAGTTTGCAAACAATCCTATTGTGGTCAACGACAATTATTACCTACACTAAGTACGCGCGGGAACGGGTTGTTTTTGAAAAAAAAAAATAAACAAACTACGACGTTTTGTTGAAAAAATTATTCGTACGATTCGGAAGAAAATACCGTTGGAAAATCTTGCCATATGAAAACGGAATCGTTGTTAAGTCTTGCGCGTGCGGAGACGATGTGTACGAAGACGAGTAGAGTAGTAGAGAGAAACGGTCATCAGCAGTGATATTTTTTTTTTTTACCAGAATAAACCATGATTTTTCAAACCTGTTCCCGTGACATTGTTGTTACTGCTGTTGTCTACGGTCTCGTCTGGTACCTGCGATATTGTGATATACCTCTCAATCAAATAAAACATGTTGGTGGGGAAAAAATCGGCAATATTTCTCTACTTTCGAGAAGGTGGAGACGGTTTTTTTGATACAAACATCACTTTTAACTGGTCGCCGATTTAACGTTGATCCGGTAACCGTAAAATTAACCCGGTATATTGTTCTCAGAAAAAAAAAAAAATTGTACATCCTATTAATCATACGAAAAAAGTGGAATTTACAAACTCGCGTCTCAAACAATCACGACCCGAAGACAGTTTATAATTTTAATTTTAATTTTTTACTCATTTATACGTCGTTATAATGGAACTCGGTAGTCGTTTAAACCGTGGTGGATAAGTAAAAGTATCTCGTTTGCGGGCGTTCCGTTACGATATTGAAACGTTAATGATTTTCACTAATGGACATTTAACTATACTCTGCAAAAGTGGTGTTGAAACACATTTAATTTTAAATGCCAACAAAATATTTTACCACACGGTGTCGAAATTTGGGTTTCACCACACAGTTATTATCAATTATTTGCCACATTTATTGTTATATTTTCGTATAATAATATAATATCTGAAAGGGCCGGCCATATCAGCAGTCAAACGTTTTTAGTAAAAATCACTAATTTTATAGAGGTACAATTTGTTACACGAATAAAATTGATAAAAACGTATAATCAAAACGCTCGAGTTTTTGAAGTACGGCATCATATTCGTACGCTTGTTGAAAAAGCCAATCAATTATAACCGACGTACACGACGGGGACCAAGGGTGACCACGATATAAACGTAAAAATCAAAAAAACCGTCAGAATCGTGTTCTTTTTTTTTTTACGGTGATGCCTATTATTAACTTTTTCGATGAGCGATCTCTTTTAGCGGTCAAAACGACTGTATTATTACGACCTTTGTAGGTAGGTCTGCGGAGGGAGGCATGATCGTACGAGCAGATCTACAAAGAAAAAACCACAGGCGAGCAAATACAATTTTTTTTTCATTCATTCAGACTTATCGTTTATGTCCGTGGTAATAACCCAAAAATAGAAGGACGATTGAACTGACGGTGTGTAAAATTTTTTTTATACAACTCTTACGTTTTTCTAGATTAACAACATTGTTTCATTTATTTCGTATACGCGAATTATCATAACGTCTTCTTCTCCGGCTTCCTCCTAAGATCCCGAGTATATTTTGTGTCCCTCCGCGTCCGTCTCTTCTCCGGTAACCTCCTCCGCCCGTTTATAAAACACACCGACGTACACCTTCGTAACGGCTCCTCTCTCGTGCCGCTTCGGTGTCTCATCTCGTCTTCGTCTCCGTCATCTCTTATCGTCCCAACACGCACTAAAAAACCAAAAAAAATTCGCATCGTTTGTCGACCGCAGATCCCGTGTCCGCCGCGAGCGATGGCGCCGTAGCGAAAGACGACGACCGCAGCGGACGTCATGATATTCGCTCTGATCGCGGCCGGATCAGCACTGAAGGCTGGCCTGACGATCGTGGGCACTAGCGTGTGGATGGTCCCGGTGCTGATAGCCGCGATGGCCTACTACCGGTACGACGCTCACGACCCCGAGTCGCGGCCGTTCAACCAGCAGGCGCTGTGGCGCGAGTACGACTTCATCGTGATCGGCGGCGGGTCGGCGGGCGCGGTGGTCGCCAGCAGGCTGTCCGAGGTGAGCGCATTTTTTTTTTTCCGCCCTCGTTCCGATGGACATCATATAGACCGCGCTTATACCATAGATAGATAGTGAAACGAAATGTCGCCAGAACAAGCAATCGTGGATGAAGAATGATTTAGGTAAGGGTCTCTGTCGTTTACACGGGACAACCGAGTTTCAATTTTTCCGATTTTCGTTTGGAAAACAACACTCGTGGTTGTAAACACGCGTATCACGCGTCAAACGTTCGGTCATTGTGTTTGAAACGTATAGTTGTTGTATTTTTTTGAGTCATGCCGAATACGTTTTATTTATAAAAACGTCGTTTCGTTGTATTCCCGTGATTTTTTCGTTTTTAAGTTGAATCGAACGTAAACACTGTTTTTACGAGATGATTTCGCAATAAACAAATAAATTTAAAATCGATCAGATAACAACGTCGTCACAGTCACAATGTTCGTTTCTTTGGAAATAAATATTTTCATCTACTGTAAAACGTACAAACGAGTTCGGAAAAATTCTCAGAATGAACGACGGATAACAACCCTATACGCGACCGCATATTTCGCGTCATCCGATGCGACAAAGGCGGCCCTTCGACTGTATCCAAAAGTGGACCTTTAACGCCTGCAGCGGTGGTAGTGGCGGAAGACCGCCGGGGGTGTTCACCTCATTTTTAGAGCGTTTCGAATAATTCCCTTTTTCGTCGACAACAGTCAAAAGTTTATATACGACTGTTCTCCAATTTAAAGCCGCTCGTGTCTCTAGACTAATCATAACCACTGTGGGTAGGCACTCGTATTATTATGTACCCGCAGATTTATTTCAACTGCGCCGAAATCGAACGGTGTAACGAAACTTTACAATTATCTCTATACAGGCAAAAATATTACGTAAACTTAATAATTACCTCTGCGTCAACAGCACTGGTCGCGAGAACGTTTCCGTCCGGCGGCGCGTGATCCGTAATGATTTTGATAAAAAAAAAAAAAAGAATTTCACGTGGTTTGCAGATCGGACACTGGAGCGTTTTGCTGTTGGAAGCCGGCCCGGACGAGAACGAACTGTCCGACGTCCCGTCGCTGGCCGCCTATCTGCAACTGTCGCGCATGGACTGGCAGTACAAGACCGAACCGACGGGTAAGAGGGTGTTCGGAGGATATATATTGTGTTAAAAACGAAAACACAAACAAAGAACTTTACACGAATTAAACCAAACTGCTTAACGTAACGAAACAAACTTTGTTAAACCGATTTACACGCGCAAAAACGCTAAATTTAATTGATAACAATTGTAAGACATCAGAGATCCGACCTGAGCGGACGAACCCGAGAAATTCATTTTTTTTCTCTCGTATTTAACACGAGCGTGTGTAAAAAAAAATTTTTGACAAAAACCGACTTCAAAAAAAGCCTAGGTCGAGTGGTGGGTAGTTTGACGACGGATAGTGACGACTACGTTTTCCGTGGTTCGGAAGTTGTGGTTCAAACGTAATATTCGATCATTGAAAAAACAATTCTGAGCGAGCTCAGTCACCTATAGTGTACTACGCCCTGGTAAAGACCATATCAATTAACAAAAAAAAAAATACTTAAACACAGTCGAAATCCCAACTTTTACGCGGTATTCAACGTAACGATTGAGGGAGCACTCTACCGTACAATTTTTGCCGTAAAGTACTCGATTTATTTTTGTTTTTGTGGTAGAACTCAAAAAGTAAACGAAATTTCAAAAAAAAAAAAAAAAACTTTAAACAAAAGACCCACCGGAGCCATAAGACCAATCACAGTATTCTTTTACCCGAAAAGTTGTTGACGGAAAAAAAAAAATAAACATCATTGTGAAAAACAATACATTGCTCGCTGACGCTCTCAGAAAACCGACTTTAAGAAACGAAAAACACAAAAAATTATGAAACCGTAAAATTAATTGTTTTTTTTTTTTATTAAAAGACTACGGCACCGACTGAAAAAAAAGTGATGACATTTTTTTCGCTTTAGTTTGTACGATCATTTTAAGTCTGTTTTATTTTTTTATTAAAAATTTTTTATAATTTTTCGGTGAAATTCGATTACTTTTTGTGTTTACATACTGTTCGTACACCGTTCGTCAAATCAAAATACTTGTATGCGTGTTACCGTAACGATATGACGATTTTTCTGCGTAATTTTGTTCGTTTTCAAAAAGCTCTGAATTCGAAAAAACTCCTGTGGGACCGTCGACCATAAAGAACCTGCTCCTTTTTCGAAGTCGGTTAAAACTAATTCCGTTCGTCTTACGAGACGGGAGAACTTTTTCCCGGCAAAATCGACGTGTCGCCCATTCAAACGTTCGCCTAAATTTCGCACCTCGACACCGTGTAGCCGACACGTTTTCTAAAACGAGTAGTATTTTCACCGTGAAGAGACAACCGAAGATGGTAATTTTTCTTTTTTTTCGACCCTGCCACAACAGGCAAGGCGTGCCTGGGGCTGCACAACGGCCGGTGCAACTGGCCGCGCGGCAAAGTGCTGGGCGGCTCCAGCGTGCTGAACTACATGCTGTACGTGCGCGGCAACCGGCACGACTACGACGGGTGGCGCGACATGGGCAACGAGGGCTGGGGCTACGGCGACGTGCTGCAGTACTTCACCAAGTCGGAGGACAACCGGAACCCGTACCTGGCGCGGGCCGGGTCGCCGTACCACCGGGCCGGCGGCCTGTTGACGGTGCAGGAGGCGCCGTGGAAGAGCCCGCTGGTGCTGTCGTTCGTGGAGGCCGGCCAGGAAGTGACGGGTTACCCGAACAGAGACATCAACGGGAAGTACCAGACCGGATTCATGGTCGCGCAGGTACGCCACGCGCTGCGGTCACGCGCTATAAGCGGGGTTTTTTGTTTTACATTACTTTGGCAGCATACCGATAAACGATAGTAATTATTACGGTACGTAACAAACATCGTCGTTTGTCCGTTCGTGCGTACGTTACAATTATGTACGCGTTCGGAGAAACGTGGTTTTGTTTTTATAACTGAGAGCTTTCAGTTCGAGGGGTTTTAACGATCTTAAATGACTTTCGGCGGGACATAACGCGACGTTCACCGCGGTGAAATTTTCGGGGGATTCCTAACGCCTCCCAGGTGATTTCACGATACCGTTCGCCCTGGCCGAAGGGCGTGTAAAGTTTTCTCCGCACGACGGTCATGGCGAACCGTGAGGACAGTGACAGTGTTTTGTCTTTGCGAAGACCACGCAAAAACGACGACGAGCTGGAAACGCGAGAACTCGTGACGACCGCGTGCGTCTTCAAAGGCTTGTTCCGGCACGCGGTTCGGCCGATGGCGTTTTCCCGTCGGGCATAATAACCATCGCGATAATGGACCCGCACGCGTTTCTATTTCTGTTTTTCGTTACCGCGCAAATACGTCGTGATCTCGGATTTTGTTTTTTTTACGCGCGCAGACGTGCTGACAAAGAGCATATAATACCATACAATAACGACGAAAATAATGAGTCACTTACCGTGCGAGCACGGAGCCACAAAGAGTTAACAGAAACCGGGCGAGCGGTCTACGAGCTAAAGCTACGGACGGATCGTCGCGCGGGAATCGGCGGATACGCGAATCGGATTCGGGCTGCACGGTTATGAAAAAAACAAAAAACACCCTCCTCCACATCGTTCATCCGCCTAGAAAGAAAAAGTGTAGCGTAAGAGAGAAGGACATTTTTCGCACGTTTTTTTCAGAGCACCAAAATTAATAAAACTTTTGAAAGTCTGAACGTTCAAAGCCCAACACATTTGGTCACGCTCCGAACTTTTTATATTTCCGTATAGCGGAGTATTGACAGAAAGCAGGATCAACGATGTTTTATACGTGATTTCAGATTACTCGTGCAGTGGTTTCTGAATCATTTGTTAATCCGTACTTTTCCTGCAGCTATACACACTCACACCAATCGGATGCAATCCGCAGCAATACTACTCGAGTCCGATTTTAACAATAGCTACGGACAGATCGATGTGCGGTCAGTTGTTTTCCCTCGTCTCCGTTGTTTTATCTAAACTACTTTTCGACCATTCGTCGAAATCGTCAAAACACGACGACAAGCGTTAATCGATCCATCAAAACTCCGAGTCCGATAAGACCAATAAACGAGTTCGAAATTATTTCCGCGTTGATCGCAGACAAAAATAACGTTCCGTGTAGGTCGTAACAACTCCGAGCTACACATAACGGACGCTTCCGTTTTTGCAGGGCACGATCCGACGCGGTAGCCGGTGTAGCACGGCCAAAGCGTTCCTGCGGCCGGCCCGGCTCCGGCCCAACCTGCACATCGCGATGCACGCGCACGTCACCAAGGTCGTCATCGACCCGGCCACCAACCAGGCGACCGGGGTGCAGTTCGTGCGGGACGGCCGGATGCACGTAGTGCGCGCGAAACGCGAGGTGATCCTCTCGGCCGGCAGCATCGGCAGTCCGCAGCTGCTGATGCTGTCCGGCGTCGGCCCCGGCGAGCACCTGCGGCGGCTGGGCGTGCCGGTGCTGCAGGACCTCCGAGTCGGCGACAACCTCCAGGACCACGTGGGCATGTTCGGGCTGACGTTCATCGTGGACAAGCCCGTGGCCATCGTTCAGAACCGGCTCCGGGTACGTTGGTCGCGAACGGCGGGTTACTTGTTTTTTTGTTTATGGCTTATTCTAGGCCAATATAAATAATACTGCCGCTTTTTCCGTGTCGCCCCTGTGCTCCGTCAGTTCTTCTCCGTTCAGAACTCCCAACAACATCCCGACAACAATCTTCCGCGACCCGGTCTCCATCCATCGCGTCGCCTAGGCCAGTAGTACGCGACCTGGGGGTCGCGAAATTTTATCACGGGTCGCCAATAACTTTCCACCAAATGAAAAAGTTATACACTACTTACACAACGTTGGTAGGAAGGATGTCGTATTGTCAAAACAAACGATTTTGGGGGGTTGTGGATCAAAAAAGGTTGCGCACCACTGGCCTAGGGGCTAGGCCTTCCTCTCGGACGACTCTTGTTCGGTTACCGTTTTTATTATTTTGAAGGGTAAACTTTATTTCGTTATTCTTTAATGTCGTCTTAAAACGATTGAGTTATCCGTCGGTTTATTTCGCGTTGGTTCCTTAAAAAGCAGTAGGAGACCAGTGTCATTCGCACACATTTTCGTACAATGACAATTGTACTATAATAGAACAACGCGAACGAGACTGCATTCATAAGTTTGGCCGAATTATGTCCCGCGGTTGATTTATCGATACAAAGTCCTCGATTCGGTTACTGGAAGTATGGACGTTATTCGGTTAAGTGTAGCTTCGTCATAGATAGTTTCGAGGAACATATTTTTGATCTGAATTCAGTAAAAATCTGGTCACGGAATCATACTACAGTACGAACTGTTTAAGATACGTTTATAGAAACCGAGAATACAGTACGATCGCGTGGACCACCCCGACTCTTATTCTTCGTTTTACATATTTTTTTTTTGAAAAATGGTCTAACGCTCTGCAGTCGGCGTTGTATCCTTCGTTTCGTCAAAATCACGTGGTACCTATTTAACGTCCGCACTCGGTGTGGTGCGCGTTTACAGCCGGTGCCCGTGACAATGGAATACCTGACCAGGGATAACGGGCCCATGACCACGCTGGGCGGCGTCGAGGGCCTCGGGTTCGTGCCCACCGCGTACGCCAACGACACGGACTACCCGGACATCCAGTTCCACATGGCGCCGGCCAGCATAGCGTCCGACGACGGCATCAAGGTGCGCAAAATCCTCGGCGTCCGGGACTCGATCTACGACCGCGTATTCCGGCCGATCGCCAACGACGACGCGTGGACCATCATGCCGCTTCTGCTCCGGCCCAGGTCCCGGGGAACGATCCGGCTCCGGTCCAGGGACCCGATGGCCTATCCGTACATCGACGCCAACTATTTCGACGACCCGCTGGACGTGGCCACGCTCGTGGAGGGCGTCAAACTGGCCGTCAGGGTGAGTGCGTAAGAGGAGTTCCTCGAGTTTTATTTTAAAGCCGTCTTGTGCGCTCAACGCACGTTTCGCGGGGTCCATTAGCGACAAACATAAAAATTAAAATATGCGATAGCCGAAACTTGGAAAACGCGATGATTTTTGAAGAAAACAAAATTTCGATTTTTTTTATACGATAGATTCGAATGTTAGATCGAAAAACCGCGGAATGAATCAAACGCGCGACATCGTGTCGGCAATTTTCTTAGACCGACCAAGGAACTATACTAACGTTCCGAGCGTTCACAATCGGATACCGCGCCGGGCCCTGCGCCACCCGTATCCCGCGAAGTCGACGAACCGCGTCTAGAACAAACGAAAACCCAGAGTTTTCTCGACTATTTTTTCGCGATTTCGTGATAGCTGACGTGCGATCGTCCCCGGTACGATTTTCACCATTTTACGAACACATTTCTCGAGGGTTTCGTAGGTGTTTTGTGTCAAAACGATACTGGCTGACACGCTCCGGCGATTGTCGATCGGCTTTGATTCGCTCAAATCCGTCGACACAACAATAATCATGTTATAATGTCAAATATTATAATTATAGATCGGTCAGGGCAAAGCGTTCCGGCAGTACCGGTCGCGGCTCCACCGCGTGCCCATACCCGGTTGCGCGCGGTTCGCGTTCGGCTCCGACGAGTACTGGGAGTGCTCGATCCGGCACTTCAGCATGACCATCTACCATCCGGTGGGCACGTGCAAGATGGGCCCCGCGGACGACCCAGCGGCAGTCGTGGACCCCAGGCTCCGGGTGTACGGCGTCCGCGGCCTGCGGGTGGTGGACGCGTCCGTCATGCCGACCATAGTCAGCGGCAACACGAACGCGCCGACCATCATGATCGCGGAGAAGGCGTCCGACATGATCAAACAGGATTGGCTGTCCGACAACCGTTACCGCGGTTGAGCCCGCGCGGTTGAGCCCGTTGCGTCCGTCCGTTGTTCGAAAGTGTACTTCAAATTCGAAGAAAAAAAACAAAAAATCCGACAACAATAACGACGGTAGCTCCGAACTGTATATATAGGTACGCGGGTGTGAAACCGATTTTAAGACCCGGGGAACCGATTTGAAACCGGTTTCCACTCGAATGCGCAGTTCTAAACAGCGGGTCCGCAGTTCGATCCGGCACTCTGCGAAAAATTAAACTACCCGTAATGTACGATGTCGGGGCGGTTGCGTGTCCCGAAAGGAAAACACCCGTTTCGAACAATAATGAGATTAAAAAACAAACGCAACACGGTTTATATGCGCGGTATTCTTTTCGTTATTAAATATTAAAAATATATGATTCAAACAACGTAGTACCGAGTTCAAATACCATTTGTCATTTACCGCTAACACATTACCATTGTGCCTTTTTTGTTTTTTTTTACTTTATTAAATGTTTTGAAAAATATTAAACGTTCAGAACTGTTTTAATACAAACATTAGCAATCATAACAGCCTTGGATGGGTATACGAACTGCCGGCACATTGAACTTTGATGAATCTTTTATCTGCCACTATGTTACGATATTATATGTATTAATCGTGCCATTTGTAATGTTTTTACCATACAAAATTTACTATAGTATGTAAGTATATAATATAATAGATTTGATATTTTTCGTGCATCACTCAAAACATTTGTTACCATTTTTTTTTTTCATTGTACATACATCCATGGAATTTATTATAATAATATTGTTGTTGTTGTTATACAAGTTTTCCATAGTTATTTCTCTTCCTTATTCTGAAAGTACACGATGCTTAAAACATCAGACTATGGGCTAATAAAACCAAATTAGTTTACAGTATCGTGTGGAAGATTTTATTTTTTCTGGACAAGGGAAAGGGGGGGGGATAAAATGAATTTTTCACCTTTGTAGTAGTAACAGCTTACGAGTAATAAAAATGGCAGACGTCCAGTATGGTATAGAATTAGAAGAGAACGATTTTAGAAATACATAAAAGTTATAGGTTTGAAATAAAATGTAAATAATTATACGATGTAGATCACTATTTAGTTGAAAATCACCCCTTTAGATGAAAATACAAAATCCACGAGCTGTTGAAAAATAGAGGATATGAAAGTTCTTCGAATAATTTATTGTTTTTGTAAGCATAAACATTAAAAGCGTACAATACTATATGGAACAATGGATAAAATATTTCGGGAACATTAATGAAATCACTAAGTAGTTTAAAATAAAAGTTTAATAATATGTTGATTCACGTCTAGAAGCTAGATTTGAAATGTTTAAAAAGGATATTTACTCGTAGTATAATCGTGATTAAGGTAAATATGTTCGTACACATTTTTCTGTAGAACTACACGTTATCTTTTAAAAGTAAACAGCTTTATTTGGCATCCCGAACGGCACTTTAATAAAAGTTTATTTACAATATTTTAAATGTTTTGTGTTATGATCCAAAAACCGTAAAATCAAAATTCCACTACACTTACTGCTTTTCAAACGACTCACACGAGTATTATTATTAGAATTTTACAATTTTTGCAGATTTTGTACAATAAAACCTCAAATTTTAGTATAGGAATTCGAAATTTTAGCCGTAACCGGAACCTAATCAATTTAAAATTGCCCTCTTTGAAAATCTGTTGTTCAGTACACTTTTGATAAGTTATTTTGTCGTTTTGTGTTTTTGGTCGTAAATCCTTCAAAAACAGTTCAATATAATTGGAATTTCCACACGTATTTGAAATCGTAGAAGTTAAAACGACATACAAAAGTCAACAAAATTACACCATTATTGAGCTAAATACAAACTTATTAAGACACAAAAAACTTTATACAATTTTCTAAGTATAAATTTTTCGATAGGTACGCAGTTATAATAAATATAGTAAATCATTTATATTTTGTCAATTGATTAATTATTATTTTTACATGCATTTAATTAGACAACATTGACTTTACCGGAATTTAAAAAAGTTCTCCTATCTCGCAGTATCAATGAAATCAAATAATATCTTTTTGAAACTATTTTTAGCGCTTATGCATTTATCTATTTTCTCGAGGACTAGTGCTCTGGATCTTCACCTGGTGTACCTGGGTCAAACCATGTATGCCCCTAATTATCAAATAATATAGGCAATATAAATTACATGAACGAGTTTTTACAGTAGGTATATATATACATATATGTTTTTTTAAGATGATTGTAAACGTATCAATTTGATTTGGAAGAGTTATTTAGATATTTTGATATGTTTTGTCAAATTACAAGGACATTTTGTTTATTCTTCAAGTTATGGTCCAAAACCGAATGAACAACGATCGATTTCCTCAAAGTACCACAAAAACCATTTACCACTAAAATATCATAATATTATAAAATTAATTTGTTCTGTAGTTTGTAGAGTTTTTCAGCTCAATTATTATTGTTTTAAAGTTATAAAATTATCTTAAGCCATAATTACAGTTATTCATTATAAAAAAAAATTCAATTTCGTATATAAACACCATTGAAATTGTAACGATCAAAAAATATTTTTTTACGTTGAACCGGCCTCTGTTTAGAATGTTGTTACTCTCGTATGCATTCACAAAGATAAGTTATACCCTCTTAATCGGCAGCAATGACTCCCTTTTGTTTTCCTTTTTTTTATCTCCTCCATAAATTGTTTAAATTTATTCGAAATTTTTCACATTTTTTGAATAGTGGTTGAGTGCTAAATTGCATAAAAATTATACATATCATAGAGGACAAAGTTTGCTTTGCGCAAACAGGTTACATAATTCACAATTATTGTGCGCAGTTGGACTACGTATCGGGAAATTTTACGACGTAAAAGTATTTCATTAAGTCCTAATAGTTAACATAGATTTCCAACCAGACACTAAATCATGATTTCCTTAATCACTAAATCATTATTAACATCAAGTTACCAGTGCCAATGAAGAATACGGGAGAAATGATATAAAACTTATTAAATTTCTATTTTATTTATTAAATCTTTTTATTCAAACTAAACAACCTAATGTCTGATAATTTGATGCTAAAATTCTATCAGACGTCATTTAATTGATTATATTTTAATAAGTTTTCCCGCGATCCTAATTTTAAAAGAATCGAGTTTTAGCAAATTATGTCGAATAAACCGATACAGAGATTGAAGCTATCAAACACTCTCCGAATTTAAATTAAGGATGGCGATAAACCCTCCTGCAACAAAAATATTGACACACTGAAAAATATAACGAGCACTATATATATTCAAGAAATTTACAAGAGTGGACAAAAAACTTAAGAATTTTACTGAAACGAAATTTTAAAAATGTTTATTTATAATGTTTATCACAAAAATTATGACTGAAATTAAATCAATGGTTTTTTCAAAAAATTCGAAATCTCAATTATTGCAGAAAAAGTGTTTGTCGAAATGACAATTGAAATGACGATTTTTTCAAACCCGTCTGTAAAAATTTTATTAGAAAAATAGTTTTCGAGCAATTTCAAAACAGGTTCTGCTACACGGTTTATACGATAATTATTTTGATCTGCCATAGTTTTAATTGTGTGTGTTTTTTTATGCACATAATTATTAAGAAACATAAAAATGAATTTAAAGTTTTTGTATGAAGTGGCGAAACAATCGTGTTTAATTTATGTATAGAGTTGCGAATATGTTAATACGTTTTAATCAAACGACGGATATTGCATAATGTCACATACAACAGAGTTTTTTCTAGTTTTACTTAATTATTATGCAAATCTCAAAATTAGCTCATTGTTCATTTCACTGTAAGTAAGCACACTATTTTTACGAGTATCTTACAAGCTCCCCAAAGAGATATGTATCATTATTCTTGTTCCTGTTCTAATTGTACCTAATTAAAATGATTAGTATTTGCCGATCGTCAAATGACGTACCGAAATTACAAACAAGCGCACCACCACCTTCCATTGAATTCATTCGAAAATTTCAAAGTTCTACACTTGGCTCAAAATGTGTCGATATCTTTTAAAATGTGTATCAGACTTACTATCTTACCAATTTTAATATTATGTAAAAGTTTCAGCTTATTCCGATCATCATTGTGGGTGCTATGGCCACAAATCTAAATCAATCGTGTCAAAAACATGTTAGCCGTAATTTTCAACGTTTTTTCTTTAATTTTTGCCAACCATGCAACCCCATAAACCTATCAGAAAATGCACTGACTTTAAAAATCAGAGCATTATTGGAGGAGTTATTGTGGTTTCATACTTCATAGTGATATAAAAAAAAAAAAATACACTTAAAACCAAATACATTCTTTGCTACACTCAAAATCTAGTACAAACATATAAATTATAAAGTATATCGGTTTTTTTTTTTTTTATTAGACAAAATTAAATTGACTTGAGTAAAGTTAAATTATTTCTTTCGTTAACTTTACCGATTAACTTGAAATTCGCGATAACTTTTTACTCGCTCGTTAAACATTAGTTTAACTTAATGATCAATTCAAGTTTGAAATAGCCCAGTTTTGTTAGATGGGCATAAGAGACGAGGGGTTTTGCAATATTTTACAAGTTCGATAGATGCAAACACAGCACAGGACGGTTCCTCTCCGACGCTGGACCTCGATAACGGATAATATGGTTATTAAGAAACGAGCTTATTTTTAAATGGTATTTTTACTCATTTTACTTATATTCACGCTGGACATTTTTACATTTTTAACTCTAAATACCTTAGAATAAACCTATGTTTTATCTTTCATACCCATTAGATAACTTAACATTCAAATTCTAAATTAAAAACGGATTTAATTGAAAGTGGAATGCATTATGTGCTCCTTGATTAATTGAAATTCATTGAAATTCAAAATGTTATTTTCAAAACATAATTACCTATTAGATTTAAATTCGTCAATTTATTCATTTATCAAACGGTAATCACAAAGTTACACAATACATATTATATCACCTTAAGCTGCTATTTTCATGCTTAAAAATATATAACTAATGACTAACAATTAGTTCCAGTGGGTCAGTATGATTAATTACTGAAGATTACTTTTATAGCACTTTCAAAAATTTGCAACTATTGTGTTCATATCATTCTTTTGTGTTTGAATATGTATGTCAATAATCGATTTAGTTTTACATTGTGTAATTCTGAATACTTGGCCTTCATCCTAGGTTAATATTATTAATTAGTAAATATCGCCAATAATCAAATATGCTAAAAAGTTATGTAACTATAAACAGACCAAGGTTATGGTTAAAATAAAACGTGTTATCAAAATATGAATTTGATACCTTTAAAAATACACACCATTAAGGATGATCTAACAATTATTATTGTAGACACGTCTATTAATACGTCACAGTTTTAATCCTGCTTATATTTACTAATGATGTTTTCCTCTCTATTCTCACTGCAAACAATGCTTTCATAAGCTTTTATAGTTGATCAGCGACTGGATTTGAGACTTTTTGAAGGACACGTTTAACATTAATATTGTAAACCAAATACGTTTTGATCCGTGTTTTTTGGATCAAACTATTATTATCGCCCTTTTCCTAGCAAAATATAAGACGAAAACCACCCGTAATATAGAACTTATTCGTGATGATACAAAATTTTCGAATTTCCAGAAACAAAATCAGATATTGCAGGAGACAACACTCAGTCACTGAATCAAACCAAAAATCATCATTGCAATTTTTTAAAGTACATGCATATATATCATAGTTATCTTGGCCATCTTAGTTAGTTGTCGTATATTAGTTATTACTTACTTTAACGCTAGTGTTTATCGATGTTCATTCGATTTTCAGATAAAACTTAATCGTGTAACTTCGCAGAGATTTTTTAATTTTTTTTTCTAACGGATAACCATTTTTTTTATTAAGACTGCCTAATCATTGTGCAACTATCATAACTAATTCATAAGACGTGATCACCAAGACCATACCGATTTTAATAGGTAGTTGTTCCGAAAATGTACGGCCGTAACTTCATTTTCAAATTGACATTTAAAAAATGACAAATTCAATTTTATCTGGACTATATTTTTTTAAAGGATACATTTGATATATTTTTTTTAAGTTCTACTCGTCTACCTCTTGTGATTCGCATTGATTCAAAACAAAAATCATCGACAAATAATAACCTTGCAGTCCATACAAAATAAAATAATTTACTACGCTAATTAAAGTAGTACACACATTTTTAAAATTCCCCATTATTTTCAATTCAAATTATTGTATGGACCACAATCCGTACACTACGCATCGAATCAATACGAATGGTTATGTTATTTTTCAAAATAAACGTCTGGTCATTTAAACCACATGTGGCGACGTAAACAACGCACCACGAGTGCGTTGTTTACGTACAATATTGTCAGTAAATAAAGGGAAACCCCGTGTTCTAGAGTATACTATAATTATCTCGTTCGGGTAATTTCGAAATTACGAGGCTAAATATAACACGGGGTTTCCCTTTATTTACTGACAAAATTGTAAACAATTTGGGCGACTCGTAGTACACACACCGATAACATAAAATACTAAGTACGACTCGTTCTTTGCGAGAGTTCTTTGCTATCTTACATAGCAATCTTAAAATCAAAACTAATTATTAAACAGGTACCTAAAAATAATGTTTTTTAAAAATAAACGCAGCACAAAATAATATGCCAAAACCGTTTTAAAAATTCGACTTGATCGTATCATAATAATTTTTGATTGCTTGATACGCATATCAATATAAACCTATTATATACTAATTAGCAATTACTATTGAAAAAAATACTAATTTTACTTGTACCGGGTTTGAAGGACGATACGAGCTGGTATGTAATTATTGGTTTGTTGCTCTTGAAAATCTAGATGCTAAAATCAACTCCGGATCAAATCTTCCTATGTATCGTTTATAAACAATTATTTTGAGGGAGATCGATTTTAATCGCGGAGCTGGTAATACTGGGTTAACGCGAGAAAAGGTCAAATTAATGTCAATGTAGAAATAAATGGATATATTAGTATATGAATTATCAAAATTATTTTTTTTTTTTTTTTAGATGACATTCATATAAAAAATATAAGTTGGTTACAAATGTTTTTTTTTTTTTTTTTTGCTTTGTAAAGAACAAAAATTTGAGTCGAACTATAATAGCTCGATAAGAATAGACACAAAGTGGCGATTACTGGAAAATGAATACGTAACACAAATAAAAATTATAAAATACAGTTATTTTGAAACCTAAAGAAAAAATTGTACGTCACTGTACCACCTAAATCTAAATCAAACAACAAATGTTCTTTTACAAACGAAAAACGAGGAACAACGGTTGATACATAACATAATGACAAATATATTTATCATACGAGAAACCTATTGAACATACGAGTAATTTCGACGAAAAACAAATGGACGCATACGACATTTCAACCCGCGAAATTTTAACGCTGTACCACATTTTGTCGCACGTTAATGAATATAATAAAAATACTTACATTTTTTAAAGTAGATTAAATAAACATAAAAAATACATTACGTCGTATAGTAATGATTTTTTTTACTTCCAAACATTTTTCGATAAAAAAAAAAGTATAAAACACATAAATTTGATACTAAATTAGAATTAAATATAAATTTTAAAAACATCAGACTATAAATAACAGTTATAGTGAATCTATTTTTTTTTTTGCACGTCCAAATTAACGTGCGCCAAAAAATGGTGGCGTCCAAATTTCGCGCCTTGAATTGTTGCATGCGGCCATTTGTCATCAGTCAAGATGACCGTTTGTCGCGCGTCAAATTAATGACGGGACATCAAACCTATCATCATATTATTATTTTACTAACCTAACCGATGTCATAAAAAACTATGAAAAATCTGAATAATACCGAAACAAAAAATGAATTGAATTGTGCAACATTCAATATATTTTGTTTATCGATGTTTTATATATTTTTTTTTTTTTTTTGTAGCTAAAGTTCCAAAATATTTCTTCAACACGGTTTCAATACGACACGTTTCACATCTAAAACTTTCAACCTAACCTAACTCCATCAAAACTATGGTGTACGCGTACTTGTATTTTTGTTTTGACACGACGTGTTGTTGAACTTCGTTTAGGGTTTAGACGTGCGCCACTGTGCCCGTAATCCCTTTGAGAAAAAAAAAGTTTGTCCTCGCCGAAAGAAAATTTCGTCTTCTTCTCCTTTACCTTCTCACCGATCATTCGGAGGTCGGTCGTCCTTATCCTAGATCTTCACGCCATCCGTAGTCACGGTCTGTGACTTCACGCACGACGTTTGAATTTTTCAAAAGAGAATGAAATCACACGACTATATTGGATCTGAAATAAACCTAGTTTTGAACGGCACACGACATTCTTAAATTCGTGAAGCTATTTCGTGTAGATATTACACGAGTTTTTTTTATCAAGACCCGAGTGCCGCGCAGACGTAACCTGGGTACTTCGAGGAGAGCCTCCTGCAGACGCGTGGCGGCCATCAGTGTCACTCGAATCGTTTGTGATCCGTTGGAATCAAAAATTTCGCGTATTTTCCGCTAAAAACCGGACTTATTTACGGATAATATCCGTGTAGAATTTTTTTATAATAACATTAAAATATGTTGCTGTATAATTATGAAATAGGTAAATTATTACTTTTGCTTGAAATGCGTACATGCACACGCGTTGACTCAGAACGAAAGTTTAACCAAGAACCGTGGGAAATTCTACACCAATACTTTGAGTCATCGGTGTTCCGGCTCCGTTATATATGGCGCAAGTCATCAGCGCGTAGGAATTTCAAACCCAGCCGCGAACTTGTGGAAATTTTTTGAGGTCAAGGATGCCGCTCGAGCGAATCGCGTCACCGGTAAAACGATGCGATGCGATTATATTACGATACCTACTACTAACGAACGTCAAAAAAATATATTGATACAAAGGCGGGCCAATCCAGTGAACAAAATTAAAGTCTAGTTAAAAATGGAGCGAATTTGAATACGTTTGTTTGAAAGTTGTTTGGCGTAGGGTTTACGCTTTGTAGTGGATCAATTCTTTGGGTACGCCAATGTTTTGAAAGTTTTGGATTAAACTCTTATAGCATAATATCTGAAAGCAACCAGTGCATTCGAAAAAAACGATTCTGAGCGACTTCAGTTATCTAGTATACGTCGTAACTCGTAGGTAAAAACCAAATATAACTAACAAAACATATCAACTGCATGAAACTACCTTTGTTACCTGAAATACGACTTTTTTAGGTTATCGCCACACCACACAACTTCTTGTTGTGTTGTCTTTCTCGTAAGAACGAGACATCGAATTTACTCCATTTTTTTCCTTTCTTCTTTTCTTATTTTTTTCCTTCTTTTGTTTTTTTTTTTTTTATGTAATACTACGTTTACTATGTTGTGCATAAAATGACCGGAGCACTCCGTACGTATTTGTTAATTAGGAAATTTTTTTGGAAAAATAATATAACACATATTATATGAGTAGAGAGAGATACGATCAATTACTGCTAATTTTTAAGTAACAAACAACTAAAAACTAAAAGATGTAGCACGGTATCGGTTTTGATGCCATCAGACCAATAGGTATCGCATCTCCGTCGGGTTGTTTAGTCTAAATTTGCGTGTGTTTTTGGATCAAAATTAGCTAAATACGTAAAATTTTAAAAATTGTTTTGAACAACATCTAATTTCAATCAAATCGCCTCACTTTTTTGTGCCATGAAGTGAATTGACCAGTATGCTCCTACCACTCGCAAAAACACAAATAATAGAATTTAGTAATGTTCCAATTTTCGTCGCTTTCTGCAGATAAATCAGAAAACAATCATAATATCAAAAAATGTTTCAAAAAAAAAATAATTTCAAAACCAAAATCTAAACTTTTTTTTGGTATCAAAACAATCGGATCTACCCCCTAAAACTTACTCGTATTACAAATATCGACATTTCAATCGTTTTTCCGAAAATTATCAACGAAATTTTAGTTATTTTGGTTATAACTCAAAAACAAAACAAAGTTTTATAAAAAGCTTCGAGTAACGTACAATCTACGTCCACATTCTGAATTTTTTAGTACAACGACATTATTTGATTGGACGTCAAAGTGTTTACAGAAAAAATAACGACATCATCATTGTAAAAACAATACGTTCTTGGCAGCGCTCAGAATCTAAATTATTGTGTTATTGTATTATTACTATATACTTCTCATTTCGACCTATTTTCATCGAGTTGATAAAAATGTCAAAATGCACATACCCATAAAATGATGTTCGTCCACACAACTTAAATGATAAGATTTTGCTCTAATAAAACACGTTTTTGTATCGCGTTTTTCCTGTGTTGTTGCGTCACATTAACAACTACCGACCGTTGACTGTATAGCTTAGAATTTAAATTCATTTACATAACTCGAGTTTAATAATTATTATTATACCTCTATGTGACTTCCACATAAGTGCTCATAAGTAAGGAGTGGTCCATTATTTTCATGCAGTATACATTTTTATAATAGGTTGTTGGACCCAGATTTTTTTTCCTATACCTAAACACATTTTTGGCTAGAACAAGTGATCTCATCGATTAATAACGATTTATTACGATATATTGTGTAAGGCAATAAAGTGAATAGAAAAATTAGGGAAATACGTCACATCTCTGAGAGAGCAACTATTCCGAATGGTGCAGTATTTTATTGTAAGCGTTACCAGCAAAGAAAAGAAAGAAATAAAGACAGAAAAGAAGGAAAAATGGAAAGAAGAAAGGAAAGAAGGAAAGTAAATATGTATGAAAAGATAGAAAGAATAGAAGTAAATTCAAAGTGAGGTGAAAAGTCGTTTGGCGTAGCGACTTCGCTATGGAGTGGGTCACTACCTTGTTTTTAAAAAAACTTACAACCAATAGTTCATTTATCAGTGTACGCGTTAATTAAACTTTTAACATAAATTAATAACACTTTTTTTTATGTTTGAAAGTGTTGATAAGTAAATTCAAACGATCGATAGGTAGTTTTTGCGCGGTTCGTTTCACCAATACATGTTATTTTTATGTTATGAATTTGAATCTAAAAAAGTCGTTATTTTAGGTAGTACAAGTACTTGAACGTATTTCTGATATTTTATGTTACATTCGTTTTTTTTCTCATCACGTAGCTCGCTCAGAATGTTTTTTTTTTTTTTCTGATTATACGTTTGAATCACAACTTCCGAGACATTGTCCTATCCAAAGAATTGATCCACTCCAAAGCGTAGCCGTTATACCAAACAACTTCTCTTTCGATTTTGAAGTTGCTCTTTTTCTTTCTTCCCTTGATGAAATTTCATCCCTATCTTTCCTTCCTTTCTAATTATAACGACTATAATAAATAGATTCTAATAAAAATTGCTATTTATACAGCTAAATAACTATAGGTAAACCGAACTCACTAAGAGTTGTTATTTTCGTAAGAAATTTACATTGCTTTTTAATTGTAGAGCTGTCTTATTTAGAGATTGGCAATCTGAAACGGAAAATTTGTTTTTCTTTTATTTTTGAAATATTAACAACGTACCTCTACATACTTATTTTAACAATGTAGTTTTTAAACTTTACCAAATTGCTTGATTGCTACGTAACTTTCTAAATGATTCACCGATGCATATAATAAAAACATTACGTAAAAACAGGTTCAAAACGAATTTTTTTTTATAATATTTGTGTTAAAATTTTTAATTATTTATCGTTTCCGTATTATTAGAGATTTTTTTATCGCTTCTATTCGTTATTTTAGTTGCTCAATCAATCTAATTAATTCATTAAATGTAAACTGTCCAAAAACCCAAAAACATCAACTAGATAATACTTAATTACCTTGTATGAAAAATTTTTCCGTGTTACTTTTTTTTTTTTAAACTGGATTACCCTGGCGAAAAAAAAAAATCCAAGCGGTGTAATATTCTTTTATAAAAACTAAATAACACTCAATAACATAATTGTACATACCTAATATTATACAGTGCGTCTCACCGTGTGTGACCAAGGCAATAATTCTTTAATCAATCAAATATTTTAAAATCCGTTTCTAGAAAATTTTAACTATTTTAACAAGTCTAATAAAATATTTTTTTTTTCCCAATAAAAATAATGTTTGTTTCTCAGTAATTCGTTAATTAAAAATATCCATTTTATATAGGCGTGATTTTTCTTAACATTTTCATATCCAAAACTTTCATATACAGGCACAATTCAATGAATAACTAGTTTTCTGAAAATTTGGCAAAATTAACTTAAATATCTATACAATTTTGTTGTAGAACTGTGTAGTCAACAAACCCATCAAGTATTAACCACTGCAGTTATCTTACAAACGCGGTAATTACCACGATTATACATACAGGTTGGAAAACGGGAACTATTTTTTTGGTCACTTTACGCATTGATGTATGCAACAAAAATGCCATTGAGATATATATAAAAATTCTTATGGATCTCGATGATCAATGCCTATCAGTGGCGGGGTATGGGGGCAGGTTCAGTAGGGGTCCAGGCGATATCTAGTGGTGTACAATTTAGAATTACAAGAAATAATTGAAATTTTGAATAAAACTACTCAAAGCGTAATTTTGAATAATGTCTGCGAATTAAAATATTAAACGAACGTGGTATTTATATAATTACATCGTTGCTAATTAGAAACTGACCAATAGATGGCAATCCTGGGTCCCTTTTCTCCCCGTACCCCGTCACTCATAGACGTAGAGTGGCAATATTTTATCTGTACAATTCTCTACTCGTTATCCAACCTGTATGTATAATCGTGGTAACTACCATCGCCATATCTATTAAAACTATGGATATAATCGTGTTGGTATATCGATTGTAGAGTATGGTCAGTAATAATTATTGTAGCTGTTATCACGAGGAAAACAATACGTAGAAATACACATCGATGGTGAAAACGTTTTTTAATCCAGCGTTCTATTTAAAACCAAAATTTTGGATAATTTTCATTATGCGTGTAACTTTGTACTCGACTAACTAATCTTTTTGGATCGGCATTTTGAATATTCACGTGATCATTAAACGGCATTTGAATGGACAACATTGACTTGTGGGTTTGACCCATTAAAATTGATCATTTCGATCGAAACTAAGCGTCGTTGAAAATTCGAGTTATAATGGGACTTAAATGCGACTCGTGAATTAATGTTTTCGAAAGAAAATCATATTCTAATTGTTTGATTCTACGAGGTATAGGAGAACTTTTCCCGTAGAACGCGTTTTCGGTGAAAATCAGTCCGCTAAACGTTCGACGCAGCCTCGATCGGAACCATAATTTATCGAGCCTGAGTATACTCTCACTGTAAGTCCGTTCGTATAAAGTGACTAGAACGCGAAGAAAACTCACTCGAATTCGCCAGGCGGAGACCGCCACGCCGCCGTCGAGGTCGAGGTCGAGACCCCCCACAAGAATAAAAACAATTATTCCGTTATTACATTACACTTCAATGTTGTATATGAACATTTCAATTGTGTTAATATTTTTACCTACGCTTTTTCTTAAAATTAAGTAAACGAAAAAAAAAAAAAACTCGTCGTGGATAATTGTTATTGTATAATTTAAGTAATAAAATTTAGCAAATTAGCCGATTGTTTAATATTGTGCTCTGTACTCCAGATCTTAGATGAGAGTCCCACACTCATCTAAGAGGGAAAGGGAGTAAAAATGCTCCGCCACACCTGAAAAAAACTACTTGTGCGCCACACTACTGAACACAATTCTGAAGTACGTAGATGATCCTCAGACAATGGATGGTATCCTGTGTCGTAGGAATAGTATTTTTTTTTTGTTAATTAGGTACTCTGTTCGCATATATCGTAGCTGGAACAAACGTGTCCTAGATACCTATGCGAGTGTTTTCGACGGCGACGGCCTGCACCTACACGCTTGTATGCGTAAATCAGAACATTAATTATACATAATGTCGTACGGTCGAAATCGTTTTAGTTGTGCAATACCTATTTTGTTTCCATGTGTTTTTTATCCGAACGATGGTCGTGAATTTGTGAAACTTACCTCGGACAATGGCGCGCAGTCGTCGGCGAGCGCGCGAATCCGTTTTTGGACGCTTAATGGTTGTGAAACGCGTCGTCGATGATTAGTCACGTTTCGGTTTTACACCGATACCGCATCGAACGCGACTGCACGCCTGCGAGAGACGGACAGCTGCGGTTCAGGGAGATTCCCTGATTTCTGACGAGGTTCGAAAAGTCAAAAAAGGAACTTTTAGTTTGCGCGAAATCCGAGGGTTTTTCGAGGAGATCCGAGAGGTTTTCGATTAATATTAACAGATAAGGAGATTCGCAGAGAGAGAGAGAGAGAGAGTCGAGGAGTGAATCGAAACTTTTTAAATAAAAATTTTCGTCCATTCGTAAGTCTGGCGACCCTGGAGACGACGTGTTTTTAGTGCGGTTCGTAAAAAAACACGCTGGTTTTTTTCGTTTTTTTTTTTCTGTTTTGTTTTTAAATACCAGTTTTAAGTTTTATAATCTAGGTAAGCCACTATAGAGTTTTTTTAAACTCGTGCTAATAATTTTAAACAAGTAAATTTTCTTTGGCAGCCGATACAAGTCAACACGAACACAATGATTGTTTTATTTTTTTTTTCTTCAAAAAAGTGTGTCGTTTTTTCATTAATTTGAGCATGATTTTTCCCAGTCAACTCAAAACTAATTGCAAAACAAAATTCTCAACTAATAAATGTATTGATTATATATGTAATTATATACTGCGTCTTGATGTCATAATGTCACAATTACTCAAAATAATTCAATTCATATCTTTAGTGCTCTCATTTCGAAATTTTACAAAAAGAGTTCTCGATGTATTGTTTTTCTAAACAGTTGTTATAGCGTTTTATTTTATATTTAACGATTTTTATCATTGGTGTACACATTTATTTTGTTTCGCGGCATTAGGAATATAAATGAAAATTATCGAATTTAGCTAACTGTTTAAGAATGCTAAATTAATGCTTTTCGGTTGTAGTAAGTAAAACACGCGAATGCAGTTTATTTTTTTCGATTATTCGTTATTTGACTTTGTCGCTTATTTCGTGTTCGTATGACGCTTGATTCATACTTACATTTAATAAACGTAACGCTAAACAAGCATAGCCAATAAATCACAAAACAAAAACAAATAAACGAAATAACTACTATTTTCTTGTTAACGGCTATAATATGTGTCCAGCAATCTTATACGCCATTTATGACTGAAAGTCGTACAAACGTACGTAGTTGCATGGTTATAAATTATAATGTATATAGTACTATAAAACAAAAAAAATCTGTAGAGAAAATAGTACCGCTTCAAATTATATATCCACGAACAAATTCACTGAAATAAAAATAAAACAAATAACTTAAATTCGTTTTAAAAAAAATTGTCCATTCAAATATATAATTTATGTCTAATCCAGTCACGACAAGATTGTTTTATGCACAGACACAATTTGCAGTACAATACAGTAAGTTCCCGTTACAACGAACTCCGAGGGGCCGAATTTTTTTTTCGTTATAACGGAAACTTCGAAGATTCGGTAGGGAAATTCTATGACTTTCGCTACAACGGGATTTTTCGTTGTATCGATGTATTCGTTGTAAAGGGAACTAACTGTATAGTCAAGTATAATACCTATTATAAATGTATAAGCGACATCAGTTACCACAACTAAAATATTAAACTTAAGTGTTTTTACGGCTTTATTTTAATTTGACATCAATCATTCAACATTTGGCCGTGACAGTAACCGTGCGCATCACAGACATTGTTCTCCTGCTATACTTGAAAAAAAATATACAAACCTGAAACACCAAACAATGGAAAACTACATTAATCAAATGAGAAACAGCCAATTAATTATGATTTAATTATTTTGGAATTGAAGGTTCTGCGTTACTCACATTGCGCAATTTATTTTACAAAAAAAATACTGTTTGAATCTTATATGTACATTGTACAACCATCGTTCACGTACTTTAATTTACATATTATAAACTATTTTGTATATTCGGTGTTAACAAAGTCATTCACTAGTAATAACCTTAGAAATCAAGGTTATTGTTTTTCTAGTTTAAGTGCATGTAAAAGTCAAAATTTTATTTATCTAATGTGCGATGAGTTAATGAGCAAATCGAAAGATCATCTAAAATCTAAAAATTTTAAATTAAATAAATAGGTACCTAACAAAAAAATACTGCTTTTTAAAATTATCAAATGATATACATAAATATTATTATAATATATAAAGTTTTTTTTTTTCTATTTACACGCTTGTTATTAAGTTAGTAAATGAGCTACTTTTAAAAAATGTGTAAATAAATAATTTGTTAAAATGTTATATTTTATTGTTTAATTTGTTTATTGGAAAAGATTTAAGTCTTTTTAATTTTTATTAAAGATTTGACAAAACTACATATTTTTTGAGAATTTGACATTGTTATATGTATACTATGTATAATATTTTAATAATTTTTCCATATCAGTATCGATTTATTTGTTCAATTCCTACTATTGAAAGAGTCAGTTTATACATTATTTTAAAATTCATACATTTGATAACGTATTTTAAATGTTTATTCTTAACTTAACCTTAACTTTTAACATTAATTTGAATCATACTTTTATATGTAACAAAAAAAAACAATGCACATTATAACACCATAGTTTTGTACAACATAACATTGTTTTTAAAAACAAAATAACCTTTCTAAACAAATATCACATATAAATAATTATAATAAATTACCCTCTTTTTTATATAATTAGCAAGTCATGTTGTAATACATAAGTTTAAAAATCATATTTTATTTACAATACATCTGCAATCATCATAACTACATACTTATAATAATTTTACACTTTGAAGTTCTTTTTGGTGACAAATAATTATTATTTAATAAAACGGGAAATTAAAAAAAAACATCAATAAATAACATTATCTACCTTGGTATTGTACCTATAATAACGCAAAAACACACAATAATTTGGTAATAAAAAATTAAACAAGAAATATTAGTTGGATACAAGTAGCATAATGATATAGTTACTCATAGTTATCTTAGCGCGTATTGTTTCTTTTTCGAAAACTAATTTAAACTTTAAAAAAAAAGTTATCGGTAAAAAGCCCGTTCCATAATTTAAATAGAGTTGTCAGTGCGGCTAAGACATGGACTGTTATTGATAAACAGGATCACTAATCGTACAACAATAAAATAATTGGCTTCAAAAACCAGTAACGATATTTACATAAACGATTGAATTAAATAAAAATAATAAAAGATTGTCGCGCATAAGAGAATTCACAAAAACTGATAAAATAAAAAAATGATTTACGTTTTACTACAATTACGAGAATATAAAAATAAAACAATAGTTTTCTTAAAAAAATACTTGAAAATTTATTTTTATAAAACGGTTAAAGATTTGGATCGAAATTGTTGACACTTTTGCTTAAAATATGAGTTATAATTAATACGTTGCTAAAACGGTCAAATTTTCGAAAGCGTTGAAAATAATTAGTAGAAATTAGTACTTATTTATTATTGATTTCCATTGGTAATCAGGTACGAGTTTGCGTCAAATCGAATTTTTGAACATTTGCCTACCAAGGTGGATGAGTTGTATTTTGTCCGCGATCCGACGTAGTCGGATTGCCAACTAGGGTGGCCGAGTTGCACTTACTGCAGCGAGGACACCCAAAAGTACTTGAGCAATCACAATTTTTTTTTAAGTATATTCATTTTTAACGGGCAACAAAGTGCGCGGGATCAGCTAATATGTACATGTTGCGTCGCAGTTCGTGATTTCTAGAAAAAAATTAATAAATAAGACAAATCGTAGGTGCTTCCGGTGTAATTAATATCTGACGTTTGTACATTCGAAATAAAATTAGCAACACATCATTTTTTAACTTTCAAACGTAGCAATATATTGTATTTTAATAAGCTATCATAGTTAAATTTTACTTTTTACTTTATCATATAAATTAGACGTAGATATTTATTCGTTTTATCATATACATCGGAGATTAGATTTTGCACATAGAGATTAACATGTCATACGCGTTTCAAAAAACAATTTAGTCCAAAGCTCGCTCAGAATCGTAAAATTTGTAACAACCAGTTTGAAGTTTTCAAATCAAACTTTAACAACCATTTACCCAGCTAAAGCTGCGACTTATTCCAATACGTTTTTTACTCCACTAGTCACTTTGAATTTATTTAGTTTAATTCAAAAAAATGTTTGTTTCGTGTTATTTTAATATTGCATAGCGACCCTAATATTTTATTGATTCAGGAAAAAATCAAGAGAAAGGTAACTTCCCCGACTTGCCTCCCTTTGTAGACGACCTTGACGATCATTTTATTACGCATTGTATCAAAATAACACCATTCTGGCAATACTTTTTTATATGCTTTTTGAAATCTTATAAATAATAAAATTGTAATAGTTATAAATTTTTTTTTTTTTAAAGAAATCGCAAATTTTACCAATTTTACCTAATCTTTAAAATTTAAACGACTGTAAACAAAATTATGACTTCAAAATCATATTCTTAAGTTAGTATTACATTTTGAAAACTTTTGCTGGAAAATTAAAATGTTTATTGAATTAAACATAAGAAATTCAAAATTTTTAAAATTTTTTAAGTACTATAAAATGCTCAAAACTAGTTAGAAAACTTTGGAAAATGTACCAAACTTGTATTATACTAAGATTCATTTTTGGATGTAAAAAAGTTTTCATTTTAGGCGTTTTGGTTAGTACGTTAAAAGAGAAATCACATAAATAAAAATTTTAATTTGTAAAAACTATCGTAAAATTCTCTTTTTTTACCCATTTTATGAGTAAGTTTATTGACTGTTACTTTTTGAGTTTTGAAAATTTTTCAAAAAACAACATTCAACGTATCCATCTAACAAGAGTTATTATTTAAAAAAAAAAAACACCTATCATGTTAAAACCGCTGTTATAATAAACATTTCAAATAGATTTTATTGAAAACCGCAAAACTATAATATTTTTTTCTTGGTATTCTTTCATGAAACGAATATTATGAGAGCTTCAAAAATTTTTTAAAATTAATTAATTAGTGTATATGATAAAATTAGACGAAAGTTATAAAAACCTGATTTGTGGATGAAAATTTTACCATTTGTGTCGTCACTTACAATCGATATCTAATACTCTGTACACTGAACAGAAAAAGCCAACCACTGACTTACGTAAAACATAAATAGGTACCTATATAAAAAAAAAACACACATCGTATCAATTCCAGTTTGTTTTTTACTCAACTTATATTTTAAAATAACTTGGCAAATTAAAGCAATGTCTTTAATTCGTTCAAGTTGACATTGACCATAATAGTCCTATAACCCCAAATTCGTCATTTAAAAATAAAATAACGAGTATTCAAATTACAATACTTAAAAAGAATATTAAATATCTAAATATGTTAATGTTAACATATTTCATATTAATATGTTAATCTCTAAACGCAGCTAAAAATTTGATTAACATAACATATTATTCCATTACATAACACAACATTATAAATAACTAATAATAATAAAATGGTAATAAAGAGCCATTTGACTAGGTATATTATTTTCAGTGAAAGTATTCACTGAAAATATTCAAGGCAAATGTTTGGCAATGAAAGCACAAAAAAAATTGTTTATCCATTTCACATTTACATGAAAATGATTAAAAAAGACATAGGGCGAATATTTACCATATTTTAGGTTTTGAGCTGGAACGTCGTAACAAATTTCAAATCATATTCAAATATAGAGCTTTTACTGGGGTAACATCACGGTAAATTTGTTTGTTCGGTAAAACATGCAGTTTTCATATTTGAGAATCAAAACAATAAAGCAAACTTCAAAATATGATTTCCTATGTGTTGGTAAAAAATGTTATACGACGGTTAAATTTTGTTTCTACACATTTTTACATCATTCATTTGGTTGTTTATTTATTTTGTTATAATTTTTTTATTTTTGTTTTTTTGACATTGTCGCTTTTAAAAATTTTAATAAGAATCTCAAATCGGCTTACTACAAATAAATATTTTAAACAGTTTTTTATTCAAATGTTAGAGTTTTGAAATTTTTAGTTTGTAAAGTATTTGACCGATTGAGCTCGCTTGGAATCATAATTTTCGGAAGCAATGCATTTTCATTCCCTAGAGATGTAATTTAAAACGTTAAAATAAACATTCTAAAAACGATCCACCTAGAGCCGTGACATATTCCAACCGCAGCTCGTTACTCTCCAGGAGCGCCCTTCGAAATTTTGCTCAGCGGGTGCAAGGATGGCCACCTCGAAAGTTCGGGGCTCTGCACCTATGCATGGACGCGATTCGAGGGGGCTTAACCCCTGGTGACTCTGAAGCCCTCTCCCGATGTTTTAAAAAACTTCTTAGAATGGCCTATACCAGAGGAAATAAATTCAAATTAGCCCCACAACAATTTTAATTTTAGCTCTCCAAATCGCCTCTATGATCCAATTTAAAATTTGAATAAATTATTTATAAACTATAAGTCAAAAGGTTTAAAAACAAAACATAATTAATCTTTAAAAATTACAAAGTGTTGAGGCGTAATGAATATTAAAATTGAGATGTAAACATAATTTTTAAGTAAAAAACTTCTCCCTCACCCAACCATTATCTAAACTATTGTTTTTAACTGTATTTAAGTTATTTGGTTATGTTTACCGCTTACGTGCTAGCTACCAATTTATTTGTAATATTAATTTAAATATTATAATAAATTATTTTACAATAAATAGTAAAAACTTTCTAAGACTAATAACTGTACAATATACACATAGGTAAACAAATTTTAAATAGTTAATTTTAATTTTAGATTCTGAGCGAAGCGCTTAGTACTCGTCATGCGGAACTTATCAGTTAGTGCAGCAAAAAGGTTTATTATAAATATTGATTTTTTTTTTCTTTAATTAACAACAATAATTAGGTGGTTTATAAGCGGTTACAAGTACAACATAAAAAACAGCATTACATTTAACAATACGTGATCTAACGAGGTGTAACGACAAACGTAATATAATGTTTTTTAATTTATTTATTTATTTTTATTTTTTTACAAAATTTAATTTTACTTATTTATCCAAATAAGGAAGGGCTGGCAAACGTTCAAGACATCAATACTAACTAAATATCATGAAGAACTTGAAAACGAATTTAATGGGGCCAGTTAAAAATTGATTTACCTGTACATATTTCAAAACTAGTTCAACTTGTATTGTACTTACTTCTGAAATAATATTTGTATAGTATAATATTAATTAATAATATGATAGCCAAAACTTTATTTAATTTTTTTTTTTTGGTAGCAAGCCCCTATTTATTGATTTGGTATATTAAAACGTTTCAATAAAAAAATTTTAAATTCTGAGCGTCAGCGAAATATGTATTGTATTTACAATGATGGATTTTTTTTTTTTTTTTTTGTTTCTCTGTGAAAACTTTTTTTGGTATGAAGAATGCTCCAACTTTAACGTATGATACCTTAAAAGATAGATAATTGATCCGAAATGATTCTTAATTTGAAGCGTTTTTTGAAATTTTGATTAGTTTTTAAGTTCTGAGGAAAAAACGAAAACAACCGATTTTCAATTCGATTTCCGTTCGACTTGAAATTTATATACGTCATTAAAATGGGTATTATGAGTGTACTATTGTATACTATTGTATACTAGTATTATTGTAAATTAAACCTACAATCTTAAATTTATGTAAATGTCGTAACAAATTGTATAACTACAAAGTTTCTATAAAATAAAAAAAAAAAAAAAAAATGAGTGTACCGCTGAAATTTCAATCGGTTTTGATCATTTTTAAGGGAATTATAGAACTGTGAAATATTTGTTATTTCGGGCGGCCGTGTATTTTTTATGGGTGGGGCAAATAATTAAGCGGAACGTGTTTTTTACACGTCGATTTAGATATTTTTTTTTTTGATCACTATTCCAAGTAGAAAAAATACTCCAATTTTAACGTATGGTATCTCAAAACATAAGTACCTAATTGATACGAGATGGTTCTTTATTTGAAGCGTTTTTTGAAATTTTGATTATTTTTTTGAAGTTATGTGCATTAACGAAAACGGTCAAATCTCCGAAAGTGCTCCGTTCGACTTGAAATTTATACATGTCATTAAAAAGGGTTAAACAAGTTTACTGTTGAAATTTCAATCGATTTTGATCATTTTTAAGGGAGTTGTGGAATTTTTTGAATTTTTGAACTTTACGCAGTTATTATTCCATAAAACCTCTAGTTTTTATGTTTAAGTCTCGAAACTTTAATACAATCTAATCAAAACAGTTTTACACGTGTGGTTAAAAACTTTAGAAAACTGGTTAACACAATTATGGTTTTAGCCGATTTTAAGTTGTTATTTTGTCTTAAAACATGTCATTCCGGGCGGCCGTGTATTTCTTATGGGGGGAGGGGGTCGAATAACTACGGGGAACGTGTTTTTTACACATCGATTTAGATTTTTTTTAACCATAACATCCAAAATAAAAATCGGACCAAGCTGAAACTTTTACATAATACTAAAATAGGAAAGATACAGAATTTGATAAAAGTTTTCATTGTAAAATTTGTTTTTACCAGGACGTAAACTAGACAACTGAGCTCGCTCAGAATCGTATTTTCGAAGGCAATGATTTATCGTTGCTTTCAGTTATAAAATAATGCGTTCAAACTACAACTTCTAAACTAGTGACCCATCCAAAGCGTAGTCGCTACCCCGTCAAACTCCCCTACGCGACCCCTACAGTGATCCCGGCTTTTTTCAATTTATATTACGAATTGTTTTTTCTTTGCTATCCATACGTATTGTTGACACAACTTTAGTATTTTTTTTTTAGTAAATCGCCAAAGCGCACACGCAGAATATTTTTTTACATATACCTTCAACAAATAAAATATGTATTTTTAAAAACAACGAAAAATAATATAATCAGCTCATTAAAAACCAAATGTTTGTCAGATGAACTTTGAATTTTGTAAAATATTTTTATCGATGTTCCGCACTTGTAATTTTAGTTTTTCGATAGTTTATATTGTAGTCGAAAATTCGAGAAAAGTCGGACGAAATACCCGCACATGACTTGACTTGATCTTGGCCACGTGCGCTCGATGCCGTTGTTTTGCTCCGTTAACACGAAAATATGTTACACTTTTCATTTTTTTTTTTGTTTTTTGTTTTATTCTTTTGAAGTGCACATATAACCATTTATCATCTTGTGAAACTTAGGACAGTTCAAACCTAAACAGTACCTAAACACGTGCCACGCCTAACACGGCATATGGTTTTACCTAGTAAAACATCTAATATACGCATCATTCCCCGTTATAACGTGGGTACCTATTCTTGAAATTTCAAAGTCAGTGTCATCATCGCCTGAATTTATGACACTGACGGTAACGTATTTATCGTTTTCGCATGGAATTATGCCCAAACAGCGTAATTGTTCGAAAAATAAACGATACATGAAAAAAGAAAAAAAATGTCAACCAAAGTATTATACTTCAGACCCATCACTGCTGTCTTAACAGATACTTATCACGATTGTGTAAAGATCTGAGCGATCCGAAAAGTTGAAAAGAAAATATCGTCGACAGAGATATAACACATTTACGTTCAGAATCTAAAAACATATAAATAAATTAATATTTTGTCATTACAAAAAAATTATTCGTTCGATCACAGAACGATAAGACTTTTCTATAAGAAAAAAAAACACAGCGAAAATGTTTCGTATCCTTTTCAGTCTTGCCCGAACTAGATAAAAATAATTTTTACTATTTCATCTCTCATCTAGACAAATAGTACGACTGTTTGAGGAAAATTCTCCCTGTAAAAAAAAAAAATTATTCAATTCTAAATAGTATTTTTAAAATTATTTCTTTTTTTTGCCAAATTGGCAACGTTTCCGTGCGAGTCAAAATGTACGACGATAGCGTGCCGATACACATAAATAATGTAATATAACACACCCGTAAAATTTGAGTTTGTGGTGATTGAAGAAATTTTCCGTTTTTATCCGGACAAAAGAGTGTTTTTATCCAACGTCATAACGGGGAAAAAATGTATTTTATACGCACTTGTCATCTTATCTGAATCGCTCCATTTGATTTTTACCGATTATTTTCTCTTCAGATTTACTTCGGCTGGTCCAGCCGGTACAGGGAACGTTCGTAACTAGATAATACACGTTTAAATTACCCCTTTGAATTTTTTTTTTTTCTCGTTTCGAGCATCGTGGCGCACGGTCGTCGAATTATCTCGTTCGGAGCTGTCTTCGCACGGCCGTCGTCCGTGATAACCGCGCGCACACGCCACGGGAGCAAACTGTAAATAAAACATACGTGCGTTATCGTATTATTGAATCGTGCCGGACGATCACGTGTAGTGTATATATATATATGTATATATCCGTGCAGAATGAAGACTCGTTATGTCGGTATATTTTTGTACTGTGTGTGTACAGTCGAACATTGTATTGCAAAATTATCGTATAAATACTGTGGTGGAAGTTGGCTCAATGTCACATGGCTAGCCGGTCACAGCGAGTAGCGTTCGCGTGCAGTAGTACGCTAAAGGTACGCGGCCGAGTGTTCCGCGCCGAAGACGCGAAAAAATTACAATAATAATTGCATTATTTCATACGTTTTTTAATTTTTTTCCGACTAGGCCCGAATTCGTTCGACACGCTAGTTTGTGGCTAGAAAACTCGCGCGACGGTTTCAAAATATCGTTTGGTCGTTATTATTAAGTATTGTTATTCCGTGCAGACGACGTGAGGATCAAAAGTTCTCGTCGTGATATTTTAACGTGCATTTAAGTTCGTTTCACGTCAGTTTTTTAGCCAGTCGATCCGTTGTTCGGTGCGTCGCGTGCGGGGTGTTTTCGCGTTTTTTATGTGTGCGACGTGTTATCCAAAAATCACATAGGTGAGTGATCACATGGCTTATCAGACAAAACAACAACGCGGTCGTCTTCCACCGAAACTTTTTTTTCTCAACCCGATCGCAAAAACATCATATTTTCAGTAAAACAATCATCGGTCATTGCTGCTGTTAGTGTTAGTACCTTATAGTATTGCGAAGAAAAAAAAAAAATTGAAAAATTCGTTACGTTTTAATATTAAGTACGTCATATAATAAGGTGTTTTTTTAAAAAAAAAAACCATACACAATAGAAAAAAAGTTGATGAGAAAACGGACTGAAAAAAACGGCCAATGCAAAATCGAACTAACTCGCGATAAATACTGAGAAAAAAACAACTCAAAAGTTAATCCAGTACCTATCCTTTTATTTAAAAACGATTATATTTTAAAATTTTAAAGTACGTTGTCCGTAAAAACGTCAATTTTTGGTTATTGTTTATTTTTTCGTCCGTTTTTGCACTGAATCGTGTCGTCCTAATCATTTGCATTTCAATCATTTGCCAAAACACGTGTTTCTAACTCGTATTATATACTCGTGCGACGGACACAAACATACGCCACATTATAATAGTATACGAATCGTATAAAATGTAAATATTTTTATAGAGATTTCGTAGACCAAAATAGTTTAAAACGTTTTAACATGATCTGACGCTTCGTGTCAAAAAGATTAGGCGCGGCGATTTCACCGTCTCCGTCTCTCACGGCGTATAAATAGTAATATTTTTGTACGTACCAATCGATCTAGCGAAATTGAAGATTATAAAAACCGAAATAAATTTGTCATGCTTTCAAACGTATTTTCGATGTTTTCCCTCTAAGCCTCCTACCCTTAAATTACCTTAAACAATTGATATTTTCGGTAGGTAATCAAGCGTTTTGAACGGAAAAATTTTAAAAATTCTCATCAGGAAATTTTCAATCCACTAGATCAATTGGTGCAAAAAACGTGACGACAGTTTCAAACAGAGTTTCGACCGTTATTGATCTACAGTACAGGAATTTACAATTTTTCATTTTTTTACTTTTTTTTTACTGCTCTCTCGGTATCCTTATTTTCGTAAATAATATCATTTACAAATGTACAATATGAAACGATTTTTTTCAAAAACAGTGAAAAGTTAGTTTACTTCTAATATTTTTTTTATTAAAAAACATCTAAAATTCCCACTTGTGCAAGCGACGATAACGGCAGAAAATCATCGCTTTAAATCCCCTTAAGCATCTTGACCTCAGAATAACTGTACCTTTTGAAAAAAAAAAAAAAAGATATTAAATGACACGCGCTTACTACCACACTATTATAAAACTGGTTTGATTATTTTTACTTCTTTTTAATAGTATTAACAACGTTGTCATTTTAAAAAGTATAGTATAGACACGTTTGGTTTCAAAGTGAACATTCCCGTTTTTTTTTTACGAAAAAAGCTTGAAATTCCTTTTTTACCTTTTATCAATTTTGACTTAATTTCAGCCCCCCCCCCCCTCCCACGCTACAAAAGCAAATTCGCTGCCGTCGCTGCGTACATTCCTAATAATTTGATTTTACATATTAATTTATTTTTCTGACGCAATAAATTTGTATCATTTTTCGGTTCGTATGAATATATACGATAAACCGCGAGTTTTTAATATGTTCATTGTCACGGGGACATGTTATTGTTAATAGTATAATATATTGTTTCAAAACATAAAATCAATAATCCACACACTCACGATCAGTTCAATATTATATTTTGTACGTATGCCAGTAAATAAACGCTTAAGAATACAGAACTCGTATTTAAACGTTATAAAATTTACGAAACTTAAACACGGCGATTTGAAAAAGGCACGTACCTCGATTTTTTTTTTTTTTAATAATAAATCAACTGTTTGAAACTATTGTCACATATCTATGGTCTATGCGGCTAATTTCAATCACAGACGCGTGGACGCTTGTGACGACGTTGTTTATATCATAGTAGTAGATGAAAATGAAATGAAAATACTGCACAGTAAGATAGTAAATAATTGAATTTTAAATTTTCCGTAATACGTTAATTACTAACGTATATTGTTTTTCTACGGTTTTAAAACTGTATGATTCGAATGTTTTTATTTCTCTATTTATTTCAGTATTTAGCTAGATCTCCAGAAAAATAACGAACGTTTAACATACGTGTAAATATATTACGATATAAAAAGTTTGTAGCTATGATTTGCTGTTCTCAAGAATGCAGGGTGCACCTCAATTTTTTATCGGCACATCGATTGTCCGCAAAACAGCGAATAAAATGTCGACCGAAAAAACGATCGACGTCTGTAAATATTTTCTGAATCATCTCCTGAACTGGCGTGCTTAATTGAAAAAAATAAAACATTTCTTACGGAATCACAACGCGTTTCAACCAATTTATAATTGGCACCTTTTATTAAATCTTTACATCTAATGGTTATCTAATTGTATCCATTTTCAATCCTAAAAGTTTTTCGTTTCGCCTACTTATTATGAGACTGTCCCGAAAACCGTAACAACTGTAAACGTAGATCACATAAACCTAAACTGCAGAAAAATAACACGAATGAACTTTTGTTAATTCCTATTTTTTTTTTTTTTTTTTTTTTTTTTACTGTTTGAAATAAATAAGCAAAGCAATCGTACAATAATTACTACTGAAAAATAAATTACTAATAACTACATATAACTAGTGTATTTGAGAACAATTCATTAACAATTGTCCATCCAAATACGATCAAAATAATCACTTATCCTAAATTTAATATTGTCATAGAAGCAACTCATAGAGGATTTTATTGTTTTAAAAAGTAACATTGAACGCTACGGCATAAAACGAATGTCATTATAAATGTATGTTTTTTCACATTATATTCTTGACCTGATTAGCAACGTGGGTAGAATTGTGGTCTCTGATTTTGTTTTCTTCCGGAATCAAATTATAATACAGTATTCAATAATATATCTCAGTGATATTTAATACCTTGTCAGTTTTTACATACAATATCAATGTAGACGCACATTTAAATTTGGTTGACAATTATTAATCGTAGACAAATTTAATTCAACTACTCAAAAAAGACTGTTATTAGACTGATCGAACCCAATAATTGTAAATTTGTTTTGAGAATAACGAATTTAGATTTCAGTAAAGAAAAATTCAAATGTTTTTATTGAATATTCGGTTGTAATAATTGGAATGAGTACTCAATGTGAAGCAACAACATGTTGGTATTAATTTTGCAATAACATTTATCAACAATTTATCAACATTTATAAACAAATTTTTATATGATAAACACAAAACTTAATCATTATAATATATGTATATTATAAGTCACGGATGATTACGACAGCAAATATTAAAATTTAAACATTTTTAGATTCTTAATAGTTTTTGTAACACACATTTAATGCTACGATATATTATTATTTATTTTCCTTGTTCTCACTGTTTCCTAAATACTATTGATTATAAAATATTTTACTTTTTGAATAATTTATTATGTAACTCTGTGACTCATCTTAAATCCTCGTTTTAATTATTGTTTTAGATTCTGAGCGAAGCGAGAAAGCTATTGATTTTACAAAGATGTGTTTTGTTTTTTTTTTTTTGTTTTTTTGTGTCTGTGGCACGTGTAGCTCCTAGGGAATTTCTCAGATCTTTAACAACAGTACCTCTTTTCGGTAGAGAATTTTATATCCTTGGTGCATTATTGATCGTGTTTTTCGAAATTTTCAATTCCAAAAAAGTTCTTCAGGAAAAACAAAAAAAAAATTTAAGAAAAAACGGAAAAAAGTACGGAAAACCCGTTTTTGACTAAATCAATTTTATTAATTCGTCATAACTCCCAAAATAATGATTGGAAAGACTTGATATTTTCACACAATATTAACATTGGTAATGTACAGGTGTGAGACAAATTTCAAAACATTTCACAAACTTTTGAGTTAGATATAGAACTTTGAAATTTTCAAAAATTTCCAATTTTATTGCCATTTAATTTCAATAAAAACTTAAATTTTCCAGAAAAAGTTTTAAAATTTAATACAACGTTAACAACATATATAACTGTTCGTAACTAAAAAATTTTAAAAATCGTTATTCACAATATTCTTTTATAGAAGTTTTAATTCTGAAAATTGGCCGAAATTTGTTATTTTAGTGATTAATTTTTTGAAAAAAATTTTAACTTACACAATTTTATTATTTAAGAATTAAAAATTTAATATTTTATGTATAACAAAAATTGCTATAAGTATACAAAAATTTCAAAGAAATCGGCCCAGTAGTTTTTTTCTTATAACAATTACATTATATCTCATTGTACGATCAAATTCTAAAAATGAAATCTAAAAAATTTATCACATTATAATAGTTATTATACTTGGGCTTGGTTAAATGTTAATTTATTATTTATAAAAAAAAAAAAGATTTAATCGGATTCCACGTTATCATTGGATGTATAATTACGAAGTGTATTTTATTAGGTAACAGCTAATATTATTTCTTTTTATTTAACAGTTCGACATATAATTAACTCAAACAAAATTTATAATTTTTATACAAAGAAAAAAAAAATTCAATCCGACGTAAATGTATTTTTACAGTAGAACCATAAGTATAAACACATTTTTAAAACAAGTAAATAAACCGGAATTTTCGCTACGTTATTCTTATTGTTAAGAACACAATGAAAAAAACTATATAAACATCTAAGTATTGAAAATTCCGAAAACAATAAATTATTCATTATTCAGGTTTTATTACAATTGTTTGTGTGTGTACTTAAAAATAAATTTAAATAAATTAAATTGTGAAGTTGAAGTAACAAAAATCCAAGTATTTCAACTAGGTATCTGGTATGTGCACATTCCTAATTAAGCACATAGAGCTTCGCTGTGAGTCAGAAATCGAAAATTTTTAAGTTCTATATAAATAGCTCAATGTTGGTCAACATTTTTAAAATTATTTTTGAACTTATAAACTTTATATATTCTAAAAAGTGCGAAAAATTCAATACATTTGAACAAATGTCGGAAAATTAACTGACAAAACAGAAAAAATAAAAATAACAAATTAATAACGGTGTAAAAAAAAGTCTGTCGACAAGTGTTGTGTAAAATCTATATAAATCTTCAAGACTTTAAATTGAAAATAAAAGATTTTATGAAACAATAAATGTGAAAATTACCAATTCAGAAGCTTATATATTTTATAGTATTATAACTTCTATAACTTGCTTAAAATTTGACGACATTGGTTAAAGCGGACAACGATTTTTTTGCTATTTAAACCCATTTTATTTACCAGGAAAATTCCCAAGTAAATTGACGCTTTATAGAAAAAATTTACTTATTGGTTTTTGTTTTTTTTTTTTATTAAAACTAAAAAAAAACAAACAAATATCTAAAATTTCTTGAAATAAAATACCCTTTAAAGTCAATTGCTTAAATTTTGAGGAATATATTGCAGAAATCCTACAACTGTTACAGTGGCGTGTCCAGGGCAGGCTCAGTGGGCCGCAGCCCCTTCCAAAATTTCAGAAAATCTTAAATTATTGTTTAATTAATTAAATAATATAATATACATAGGCGCCATACAGAAATACGACATACGTTGTTTCCATAACCAAACTATAATATTTTTTTAATCACTTATTTTGCAGTTGTTATGTTTTTTTTTTTGTAATTGATCAGCCCCCCAAAAAAAAAAAAAAAATTCCAGGATACGCCACTGAACCATAATAAAAGGAATCGCCAACAAAAACTTAACAATAGTACAACCACACATAATATTACATCAGTAATGTGTAAGTGAGATGTATACATTATTTGTTTGTTTCACTTACCACAAACTCATTCATCATTGCATATTAATTATTATATTCGCTGATTTATATAAAATTGACTGGTCAATCAATACGAAAAAAAGATTAATTTTCTAAATGCATTGATTAAAATCAATACGACTACTCATGTTCATTTTGTTAACTGGTTTGACGCATTATATTTTTAAACAACTATTATTTAATAATTGATTTATGCCTACGGGCAATACGTACTAAGTATAATATTGCGTTTCGTTAATTTTTTATTTTTTATAACTATATTTTTTTTTTTTTTTTTTAATTATCTTGGCAATAACGGAGCTTGTTTGGCAGCTTTTTGGGGTGGAAAAATTCTATAACTGGCCTTGAGGTTAATGTTACATAATTATCTCTTTTATTTTAGATGTATTTAAGCCAAAAATTGTTCAACTACATTAAATCTAGGCTTCGTGTGTCTTATGAAAATGATAAAAATTATTGAATCGTATACTGATGAATACTATATGAAGTGTACAGCCATCATTGGCCATCGTTTACTTTCAATAAATTAATGTTGTACATCAACTGTTTCACTATTGTTTATGACTTTAAGACAAATTTCCAAAATCAACATTTCATCACTTAAATTTTTTTTTTTTTTCGTGTATAGTGTCATTTTTTCTTTAAACTATCTAAAAACTGGGCTTCTATATCCTCTTTGAGTACGGAGAACCCAAACTAAGCATACCTATACCAATCCACTCATCTTCCAAACATTAAATACAAAATACAGATTATATTTTTATTTTGTCGTATCCAAAAATCAGTTAAAAATAGGTATGCGATACGGTATAATCCACACGCATTTAATGCCATTTCAAACACATTATATCGATTACTGCAGTGAATAACGTCCTTGTTCAGTAAGCGAACTTGAACAAATTAAGATTATGCTCGTATAGTTTCCTGTATAGACCTCTGTTCCTCACCCGACCAGAACTGTAACCGGTTACTGGTCAACTATGTTTTGACTTAAGTGTATTAAAAAAGCATAGATACGGAGTACAATCGAGTTTGAGTCCGTCTAAAATCCAGTTTTTTAACAGTTTACGGCATCAATAGGAACCTACCTATACATAATATTATTATTACAGCACATTACAACTGATAGTAAGCTGATGTGCAAAAATATTTTGTTGAAAAATTCAATTTTAAATTGTATATAAAATACGAGTTTAAATTGTTTATAAAATACGCGTTTCTCCGTGAATAACCGTCAAGAGAGTTAGAAACGGGGAATTGGATGCCTACTCAATGTCACAGTATTGTGGTCAGAAGTTTTAAATAGAATTGTAATTATATAATTGATATATTTTGTATCCTTTTTTCGACCGCCCAAAAAATCTATATAAAATGACGTCGACCGCTACAAAAATAGACTCTGCATTTACCATACAAAATATAAAAATAACTAACATAATCATTGATTGCGAAATGAAAGATTCACAGACAGTTTAGTGGACAGCGTGTCAAATACTCAACAAGTTTTACATTTCAAATGTCTTTATTTAGTTTAAAAATAGTCGCGATTGTTTAAATGTTTAACTTGTTTAAATAATGCGTAAACGTTTCAACCAATTTGAACTAATTTTGGAGGAGTTAGTATGAAATTTAAATTGCATGCGTTTTAATAATACGTAAAAAATTTTAAAATTTTTGGAGAATTCATCATGAAATAAAAAAATTGTAAACAAAATAAATTGATACGAAAATGTCTAAAAAAACCAAAATCGATTCATCAATTTTCGAAAAAATAAAATAAGTAGTTTAACTTGTATTTAAGGTTTTATGAAACAAAAACTGTAAAAACTAACTGATTCAAAAATTTCGAAGTTAATACTGCAAATCGCGCAAAAATTTTAAATGTTTATTTAGATTTCAAATATAAATGCATTTAACCTTATCTAATTATGTGTGACAATTTAAAGTAATTTAAAGCAACCTCAATTGTTTTGACTTTTTGGTTTTTGGGTCATAAAATTAAAAATAAACAAAATATCAAAATACACTTCAATTAAAATTTGATTACGTATTTTTGAAGATATAAAAAAATATATAAAAATAGTGAAGTGATTCTACTACCTGAAAAAAATATGAAAATATCTATCTTTATCAGAATCTAAAACTAGATTAACATAACACACATAACTTTTACACAACACTATTAATTTACATAAATATAAAGTAGAAATTGTAAAACATAATATGAACGTACCAACAACAGTATAACCATAGATCATTTTTAGATTAAAAACTTAAGGAAAAAAATAATGTTTATCAAATCTCTGAACGCGCAACTGGCTCGTTATCATTATTTTTGACATAAATGAAAAATTGATAAAATAAATATAAGTCGCAAGCTTTTATCTTTTCAAAAATAAAGCATTTTTGTAAACGTTTTTTGATTACTTTTTTGTTCAATATTCGTATTCTTTTCCACTTACTTTTCTATTTATATTTTTAAATACATTTGTAAATTTGCAAGTATCATACACGATATATTCAATCAGTAACGCACTATTATTTGTTGGTGGTTTGCAATCAAAAAAGCAAATAACTTTTTACTTCTTATAAGTTATATTTATCAAAGACTATGGGAATTCACTCTGAAAGTTGATTTAAATCAAACGGAGGTTTTTTTTTATTTTTTTTAGACTAAAATAAGTTGAAAACTGGCTCCTCGAGTATTTCAACTAATCCTTCACATATTGTATGTAGTCGAATGGTACAAAAAAAACAAAATTTTAACTGGTTCACCTATATAAATTGGACTTAACTTGAAGATAATTTCATCAAAGTAATTATAAAAAATGTTGCACTGTTTTATAAACTAGTTTATTTTTTACTTACTAATAAAACAACTAATTGAAAAAAATCACTTTTTTTTGTGTGTGTCGGTTGTGACAGTGGCAATGTGTTCATTTCAGTGTAATCGATAACTAGTGCATCAATTCTTACACGCCGACCATTTGGTATCCATCGAAATAATATACTTCTTGGACGGCTAAAAAAACTTAATAATTAAAACGATGCAAAAACGTCTATAAACCAAAATCGCGTTGAACGTTTTCGACATTTTAAGCACACGTATAGGAGGCAGGTAAATCGTAAATAATATGTTGTATGGATCGTTTATATTCTCAAGACCCTATAAAAAAATACGTTCAACACTTCTTAATGATGTTGTATGAAAATTCAAAGTCATTCGGAGCAATTTCGAAGACTTTGACTTTTTCGTTTTTGGATCATAACTGAAAAAACTCTACGGTCTAAATACCATTTAGAGCCACAATCACATATCTTCATTGAGGAGGTATCTTGCGTACAAATAGGAGCACTCCTATTAATTGTAAAATCAATGACAAAATCTAAAACTGGTTGAGCTGAGCATGCCCAAGGCCCCACTAGTTGCACTTCTACTTTCATAGTTACATATAACGCCAAAAAATATTTTCTAAAACAATAATTTTAAAACTACACTACTTTCTTGATTTGTTAATTTCCTGGGGGTTTTAGAATTGTTTCCGCCAAGGCACGGTGATCACATTGGTTACGCTATAAATATTTTTTTGAGCAATGTTAATTGTATAACGCTATATGCTGTTATTACTACCGAGTTTGTGTCATTGAAATTTTACTATTAACGCAACATTTAATGATCGTTTATTTAAACTCTTGCATACCGTCTTATGATGGATGTATTTCAGTTGATTAATTTAAGCGATTTATCGACAAAATGATTGTCCAACAAACGGTACAAGTTTAAAATGTGCCTTTTGAGTGTCGTCTCATTTTCCTATTGTACATTTTTATTTAGCACTTACTAATTTTTATGAGAACAAGCATAATTCGGGTGTTTTGATTAATTTCGATTATTTCATCGTTTATAAAGCCAAGGTGGAAAATCCAATTATACCTAAGACGTATCTTATAATTTTTTTATTTAAAAAAATATAAGTTCACTGGTTTTAAGCGCCTACGCCTGTTGTGCGACCGAAGGCAACATCGTATTGATTGTTCGAAAATAATATGGTTACCTTAATATATAAGTACACACTTCCGGGTCGATAATAACGATAATACCATACATAATGACATACATTCACGCTGTTCAAAATACGTATATTATAACCGACTTTTTGACGAAAAAAACAATAGTGAAGTAAAAAAAAAAAATGTATAACGGTGGCGCAGTCTGAAAACGATGACAAAAAAAATGTTGTTCTAACTAGGGCACGGGTTCATGTAGGCGAAAACACCTATCGCCGTCATCTCTTTAACCTCGAACAATGATGTGTCCATACGATTTAGCTCGTGATACCGACGTTGAACCGCACATATATATGAGTAATGAGACAAACGAGCAATGTGACAGGCGAACTATAGGTCGGTGAAATTCAAAATATAACTTTCAACGCGAACGACGAATTCACTGACGGTTTTAAACCAAGCCCCGTGAGACAAGGACTAGAATTATTGTGCAAGTACAACACGCACTCTGTGTAACACTAAATGTTAAGTGTACAAAAAGTGTCAAAAACTGTGTAATGTGATACGCACCGTTTAGCGTTTCGATGTACCTTTACTGTATTCTTAATTCAAAAATTTTAATAACTTTAGCGTTGGATTCGTGGTAAAAAAAAAACTTAACCAAACGAAGATTTACCGGTTTTGGATTTTTTTTTTTTTAATTTTTTAGTTCAAACCAAAAAAATTAGGCAAAAAAATTCTCATTAAGTATCACTTTTCAATCTTTTGGCACCTCTTTAGTGAAAAATGAAACATTTTTACTACCCTTCTGGCCAGAAAACAACATTTTCGATTTTGATCTAAGAGTCTAAAGAGAGAGATTTTCGATGGCATTTCATATTTAATATCTGTATGTATCGAAGAGGGGTAGGAGAAGGCTCCCGTGTTAAATCAATGTTATTATATAAAGTGCGTAGTACAAAAAAATTAATGTTTTAGTCTCCGCCGTGAGACGATCGTGTGTCGTATTGTGAAACCGACACTACCCATAACCAAAATTTCAAATGATGCTACAGGTATAAGCATATTAAACAACTGGTCCAATACTTAGTAAAAATTCTAAATTTTGTACCGTACAATCATAAATTAAAACAACTACAGTTTACACTGTAAAAAAATGTTTTTTCGTAATACTAACAGATATTCTTTTATATTTTTCTATTTTATGCACTCGTATAAAAAAAGTGTTTTTCAAATTTTAAAAATAAGTTATTCATTAAAAATGTTCATAATAATAAATTTAATAGTAAAAAACAAAAACTGATCTCATATTTTCCTAGACCGTCTGTTTTGACCACCACTACATTACGGACGATTTGTACGCGGAGAAATAATTGTTGATCACAAAAATGTTGTTTGTATGTCGTTTGAATGCATAATGAACCGCTACTATGTCGCGCTCTGAATTTCGTGTTCTTTATTTTAAACAATAGGTGTTTTTAAAAATTCATCGTACGTACCTCGTACGTTACGTGTGCGATATTAAATTTCATTTTCCATACGAATCGCGTCAAAAAGTTATACATCCATGTCATCATCGTTCGTCAATAATATCGTAAAAGAATATAAAACAAACTTACAATCACATTCATTGCTATTCCGTTAGTGTTTTAGCTGTAGATACCACCACGGTATAGGAGCCTTGGTTATGACACAACGATATTGTAATAACATTTTTTAGTTATTGTAAGTAATAGAAAAAAAACGCTGTTTTGGGGTTTATGTTTTCAAATATAAACCATAATTGAATATTATTAAACTGTTTTAATTTGTAGATTTTCGATAATCGATCTCACATTTTCATAGTAGTAGTAGTATTCATTCCTAAGATATTATCTTCACCACTGTTAACTGTAAGTGTATTTGAATTTGTATGTTGATAATGTGATGTAGATATAATGTTAGAATTTATAAAATAATGTTTTATAGGATTAAACTTAAAATTCGCCCGATAATACCAGACTCTTACAGACTTTGGAATATGGGAAAGCAAAAAGAAAAAGTAGCAATCATTTAGTTAGAATCGATATTAGTTTAACTGCACCAGTACTGGCGTAGCCAGAAAATTGTAAAAAAAGAATATAAATGAATTAAATTTAGCAAAAACTACACACCCAAATCGCATGTCTAGCAAAATGTATGAGTAAGTATTATTAATTGATTGGTATATTATATCATTTTATACAGTACGATTTCCAATTATATTTTTAAAATTTTAAATATGCCTATAAAAAAAAATGAACAGATTTTTCAAAAAATGTATTTTTATGTTCAACCATGAAAATGGTAGTAAAAGTGCTTAAATCTTTAAAAAAAAAAATTAGCGATAATATGCAGATTGTAGATACTCTCTATTTACTTGTTTTTATAAAATAATAAATCAGTTATTATGAAAACAATGATTCTGAACGAGCTAGGTGAATCTATTGCTCGCCAAATTGTTAATTTCAGAGTTCAATAATTGGCTCAAAAATTATTGCCATTTTTTTTCAAATTTTTATGATTCCTTTGAACTTCAAACATTCCAATTTCGCGTAAATATTACAATAACATTTTGCAAACTTATCAAATCATGAAATTTACGAATTAATATGATGTGGGTATGGAAAATACCGAAAAAAAAAATTAAACTTCAATAAAATTTGTCATTTCAGGCCAATTAAGTAGAGAAATTTTTTTAAAAAGACCAGAGCAATTATATTACCTGAAATAGAGATTTATTTTTAAAAAATCAATTCAAAATGTATACATAATTTGCACATGAGAGGAAACATCCAAATTTCTTATACTGGCTCGCTCCTGTGCTGCACATCATTGTTGTTTATTTGATTTTTATTTAAAGTGATTTAATTGCAATTATAATATAATTCATATATAATATATATCTCAAATATCGCATAATCTGGAAACTGTTTACACGCCTACATGTCGATACGTCTTGTAGTACTTGCATTTGTACTTAGTAGTGAACAAAAATGCTTCCATTTTGTATTTAGTACGAATATTGTAAACCGGTAGCAATAAATCATTCACAGATCGACATGCACATGCTGTACAATGTTCTTTTGGTGTTTTTTTGTTTTTTCATCTTGGTTTAAATCTTGATTCATTGATCACGTCACGATTTACATCACGCCTCAACGTTTTTCTTGTTAATATTTTTAAAGTAGGAGTTTTTCTTTTAAATTTTTTTTTTTTTTTTGTGCATTGTGATTATTTCAAAATCTATAATATTACGTTTCTATAACCGCTTAAACGTGTATTGACATTAATTGAAAGTATGAAAAATAAATACACAAACTGCATCTATATACCATAACTATAAATTCCTACATAAATATCATCCAATGTAGACTAATACTAATTTCAATACATTAAACTAAAAAAAAATATCATGTCAAATTTTACTAAAATTTTAAAATGGGTTATTTATTTAAATATTAAAAACTACTTCACTTGGAAATCTGGCAAGGCCTTCTGTTTACCAGAAATTGTACGTATAACATCCAAAATAATATAACCTATAATAAACGGGTCAATAGAAACAACAAATAACCGGTCTCGTTGCAAAAAATTAACGTACTCCAGTATAATGTACTGCAACAACTGTAACAGTAATACAAAACATTTTAGGAGCCGATCAATATATAATATCATATTAATTAGTTATCTCCCTACTGTTTTAACAAGTATAAGAAATCGATTTTGCAACGGTGACACCATATTTGAAGCATTTTAGATTCTGAGTGTGGCAAATAATGTATTGGTTTTAACACGATGTATGTTGGTTTATTTTAATCATTATAAAACCAAAATTACTTTTCAAAAATGCTATTTTTAGATGATAACAATTTAATTTTCCAGTAAAAGTTTTTAAAACTTAATACGACTTACAAAATAGCCAACGTCATATTAAAGATTCAGGTATTGGTAAAAAATTTCGAAGTTTGTTAATAACAATTTTTTTTTTTTTTTTTTGTCATTTTAAGTTGGAAAATTATATACTATTTTCTAATCATTTTAAATTTTGCAACTGACGAACTTTTAATTTTTTCCTGAGATTTAAACATTTCAACTTTTTGAGTATCGGCTTGACTCACTGAGTTTTCTCAAAATCGTATACATAATTTAATAGTTTATCGTTGCTTTCAATTTGTATATTAAACATGTATACTGTACCATCCGAAACACTGATCCACCCAAAGCCATGACCTACTCCCAACTTTTTTTTTTTTTGTTACACGTACATATCTCGTTGTTCTACTTGCTATATAGGTAAAAAAAAGTCCGTTATACCTATATTCTTTTCTTTTCTCTTTCATACGTATTGAATCCCCCACATTTTTATAATATGACATGCATGGTTTTGATACTAAGATTAATTTTTATTGTCAATCGAAAGGGTGGAAAGAAAACGTTTCAGGTTTGCCTCGTGTCTGCTGATATTAATCTAAATAAGGACGTATTATTGTGCGTGTATTAATACAATGTACTATATAAAATATAATATAAAATTAATTATATAATTAAATAATTATATTTTTTTTAATTATTTAATTAAATAATTAAATATTAATTATAATTAATAATTAATTAATATAAAATTTGTATTTAGGTTCAAACGAGTATTAATTCTATGCAATGTTAACAAATTATTATTTAAATAAAAATTCTAACCGTGAAAAAAATATTCAGAAAAAGTTCAGACACAATGCAGTCTACGCAAATGCAACTCTAAATAAATATGCGATAATAAGCAAACATTTAATTCTAAACATTTTATATGCATATATATTTTACTTTGAATTGTATAATAAATAAGTAACATTCAAGTAAATTAATGCAGCAGAGGTAAAGTTCTATAATACAACATATATCTATACCCTCATTACGTGTACCTAACCTAACCAAACTAGACTTTGTCTGTCACAAGTCATATTTAAATTTAAACATTAATTCGTAAATAATTCTCAAGGCTCAGTAAATTTTTTGAACGTAAAATAACTTACTATGAGCCACCCTGAGATCGGTCAGTCAAGGTAATGGACCGGGAGGAGTTGAATAAATCAAATATAATATTTATCGATTCAATTGGGTATAATTTTAGAATTTACGAGAAAACAGTAGTTTTACAGTATTTTACTATGAAAAAAATAATGGTTTGACTTCACAGTCAATAAGTACGCGTTTACATATGATATTATATAATATAATATATAATATATATGATAATATAAGTAGAACAAATTTATAGAAAAGACAAAAACATTCTGAGCGTTTAGAAATATTTTTCGGAAATCCGTCAAAGTGCTCGCCGTTAGTAATCATACTAACGGTCTATCAAGACCAGTTTTGAACAGCCTATCGTTCTGGTCCCTCTCAGCTCTCTTATAGTGCTTTTGTGGGGTCCAGTTTAGGTATGGGATCGTACAGTCTGTGGTTGACTAGTGTCAGATAAAAGAATTTTACAGAAACAAATGCATGTTTCTTGGCCTCGTATAAAAATGTTTAAAAAAATTTTTTCGCACAACTATTATAGCGCACGTGCGATATTCAAGGTAAAAGAACAGTATCCCCCCGGTGCTTAATTGTTGGAAGAATAATGGTTGGGTTAGGGTACGTCTTTGCATTAATTATCATGGTTTCACTGAGGAAAAAAAAAAACTAATTATTTGTAGCTATTATAGTCATAATTCATTATTAAACCTGTCGATAAATTTTCAAAAGGCGATAAATAAAATAATGACAAAACTTGACAAATTCATTTTTGGCAATATTTTGTGACGATATTTTATAGCGTAAGTAGTTTTTTATCTGTGAGCATCTAACCTTGTCTCAGCAATAGTCATCGAGAAGTTTATTAAAATGTGTAACCGATTACTAGCGTTAATATCGCCAATATCTACTACCTGTATTTAAAATGTGAAAGATCGGGTTCATACTGTTTTCAAAATCTGCACACAACGTACATATTATGCTAAAAAATTTGTAGGTAAAAGATTTCAATTTTGCCCGTATCTGCAAGGTATCAACATTGTCGTTTCTATAGTTTTCCACATATCCGGGTACTCTTCAAATACTTCAAATATACTTCTTAAATACAACAATGCTGTGTTTTATAAATACTTTTAACAATTATTGTATTTCTCTCGAAAAAAAAAAAATACCTACTACTTATATTTTGATTTATTATTTTTCGCAAGGCTGGATTCAGTAAAAATCGTAAAGTTTATTATAAAAATACTTGTATCTCTACTTACAATATATTTGATTAATTAATCATAATTTGTATTCAATTAGCATTAGACAATATATCAATTGATTGCCGGTAACTAATTACCTATTTGTACATAAATTTTAAATCAGTAGTCATATTAGATCATAATATTATTACATCATCGATAACGGAATATTGATTGTAATATAAATAAGTAGGTAATATTGTTTGTATTATTAATGTTAATATTGAACCATTAAGTCATACGTGTATATTGTAATTAGATATTGAGATTCGTTGAAATATAAATAATTTAACTACATCAGCAACAGCTATGTGTATTAATTATAATCGTCAGTCAGTATTTTATAGAACTTTAAAGTTTTCGAAAATTTCCATTTTTTTTGCAGTTTTTGCAGTTTTTGTTCGATAAAAATTTAATTTTCCACAAAAAACTTTGAAACACTTTAATATAAGGTTGTAAACATGTGTAAATACATACGCTACTATAAAAAAAATTACGCACTGTTGTGCAATCAGTATGATAACTTTTCAAACGATGGTCCAAATGGTTTGAAATGTTCACACGCTATTGAAATTAGCATTCTCTGAACGTGGATATAATTTTCGGACCGTTTTTAGAGAGAAAAAAATCTAACACAAAAAGTATTGATAAAACGGTGTTTTGTACCACGATTCTAATGGCGCCATTGAACATGCGTTTTCGATTTTTTTTTTTTCGCGGATTTGTTCTACATACTGTCCCATAGCGTCATTCGTTTTTCAATTTTCGACCAAAAATGAATGGGGAGGAGGCCCCTCCATTGTAATTGAACGTACCACGATTCTGGGGAAACTCCGAAGCACGTCCAAAGAGGATTTCGCCCGAGCGACGTCAAGAAACACTGAAAATCGCTTGATCACACGCAAAAATAATTATAAAAAATAAACTCGCTAAACGACGCTTGGGTCGGGACGGCTCTACAATAGTATAATATGATTTGCGCCTTTTGCGGTGATGTGTTGGCAGTGATTGTGGAATTGTTGTCCTTGTCGTGTTTTCCGACAAAAATTAGTACCTGCACAATATTGTTTCAATGACGACAAAATTTTAACGTGACATACGGATAGTAGTGTAGTAACTGTACGATTATAATAAGGGTGATGCAACGAATTGAAATCTAAGAACAAATTGAAATTCACGCGCTTGAAAATTTTTAAAAAAAAACTCAGACTTTCATTTTTTTTTTTTTTTTTTTTACCTATTGCTGTTCGGGTGACAAAAATATAGACCAGAAGCGCATAACAATAGGTACAATATATTTTATAGCGTTTGGCGTTTACGGCGTGTACTCGCGCATGGGCGTCGTTTGACGAGTTCAAGACTTCTGGTAGGCATTTTTTTTTTGTAACTTTTTCTTTGATGACGTACTTTTCTTTGTTACAACACTGGCGGAATACATCGGTTCGGGAAAACCGGTTCGAGCGCTGTACAGTTTATTTTTCAATAAAAAATTCGCGAACCTAACTTATGAGCAGCAGGCACACGGTAAAATAATTAGTGAGCGTCGGCGAAAACAAAAAAAAAAATTCTGCATTATAAATACGTACTTTTAAAAGGGGAAATTCGATTATTTTTCGTACCGTTGTGTACAATATAAAATTCACCGTGTCGCTTCACAGTGGTATTATTGTTCGATGTTCGGCGCGTCAACATTTCCGCCACGAAAATCACGAGTCAAACACGATCGCAGTAGGTGCACTTAAGTCATTGTTAAAATACCAAAACATATAAAACAAAACTACTCAAAAAAAAAAAACTACGTATTTGTCGATCGTGCGTGTGTAATACGTGCGCACCGACTCGGTTTGTTGTTTTGCCACCTCGACCTTAACCACCTCGGAACCCTCGAACAGTATGTATACCTAATATTTTCCGCAGGTCTCCGATGTGGAAGTTATGGGTGATTGCACTTGTGTTCGCGGCGCCCTCTGTCAACCCGCAGGAACGCAACACGGAATACCCGCCGCTTTTCCAGGACGTCATGCACTATTTTTACAACGGTCTGGAGTACGTAAACCGTCAGACGCGAGATGAGGGTCCCGGCACCGTAGAGTTCGATTTCATCGTGGTCGGCGCCGGTTCTGCCGGGGCAGTGGTGGCCAGCCGACTGACCGAAGTAAGTGCAAACATACCCCTAACATACGTACACTGTACGTCGTCATACATCGTGTAGCCCCGGGGGGGTCGAAGGACGGGAAAATCGACGTGGTTTCACAGCGTATATGAAGCGACCTCCCCCTTAAGACGTTTTTCCACATCGTACAATATCCGAGGAACTCGAGGGACACGGTGGCGAACACGGGGTGGTTTTTTGGCTCGAAATTTTATTCGAAGAGTTTTTCGATACTTTTACTTACTACTTACTTACTAAATTAATTTTATGCGTTATAAAAGATTGAAAAAAAATTTTGCTAGGTGGTTTTAAATAATTTTCAAAGTCTATTTTTCGTTAAATACGGTTTTTACCAGAACGTACGCTAGATAGTTATCTACTGGGCTCGCTCGTTTTTTTCGAAAGCGACGAATTCGGATGATACGTTTGAATCGAAAATTCCGAACCCGCCCAAAGCGTAGTCGCTACTCCGTCTAACTGCCCGTGCGACCTGGAGCGACCCCGGCTTATTTATATTTGCTATTCTTTAAACTCTACCCTAAACACAGTTAGCAAAACTTTATGAAAAAATAATTAAGCACGTCGCTACGTATAACTAGCTATACATACATAGGTAGATACATCAAATGTGTTTTCACGGTTTGTAAAAAAAAAATTTTATTCGTACCCGATTCGGTGGTCGATAAACCGATCGCAATGTCACGCGGCGGTCATGCAAACGTCGAAACACTGCGTGAGAAAAAATGATGACGCGTCGACTAGTAACTCGTTATTCCTGGTGTTTAAATTCTAAGATAGCATAATATACCTAACCAAGTTTATACTCGAATAGTTCAGCGCAGCGAAGAATTAATTGTTTATATTTTTTTTCTGTAAACATTTTTTACGGGTAGAAAAAACGCTCCGATATTTTTATATACCGGCAAACAAAAAAATAATTCGCCCGAGATTATACTTTTTTTGAAAGTTTTGTTTTTTTGTCAAAAGGCAAACAAATTTTAAAAATGCTCCGAACGACTAATGAAATTTCCACGCGACGATGAGGATGGGTAAAATTATCATACAAAAGTAGTTGTAATTATTTCTCTAGTTGGCAAATTGTTGGAAATGAAAAATTAAATCGTCATAAAAATTTTAAAACTTAAAAATTTAGAAATTGTTGAGTAGTATTTGGCTCACTCGGTCGCTCCACAAAATCCTAATTTCCGTTAGCAATCCATTTAAGCTTATACAAATATGTTACATCAAATCAGATGCTCACCCAAAGCTGTGATCCACTCCTAACTCCAAAGCCAAGTCGCTGTTCCAACAAGCTATTACCCCATCCGACCCGATATTCGTCATACTATTTTACTATATCCTATTTACACATACATAATATAAAATATATTTTACTATAGAACCACAAAACAAATAATATTCTATAATACTTTATTATTTACGAAATTTATATTTCGGATTCTCTATCGTACGTTTCTTTACATAATTTATTTATTTAAGGTCCAATTTATACAAAAATTTGTTTACATTATAATTTCTTAGTTTAATTTCTACATCGTTCGACGTTTGTACAAAATATGTTGATTACCCTAGTAGGTAGGTGGTATTCATTTGAATTTCAATTGTTTTGCTAGATTTTTAACTCCAAAACCACCCCCCGATGAAAAGTTTATACACCGTTATGTACCCATGTATGATGGACATTTTTTGTGCCCATGATTTCTCAAAAACGTATTTGAACCGATTTGATTTCTGATTTCGACAAAATAAAGCTATAATATAATAAATTAATAATTGACGTTGTGCGTAGTGTCATTATTTTTATCAACATCGGTCAAGTGGTTTTCGAGAAAATCAAGTTCAAAGTGATCACCGATTGGAATTGTGTAGAATGGCGAGTTCTGTCGATTCAACAGAGCAAAAACAGTTGAACCGATTTGATTTTTGTTTTTTGAAAATTAAATTTGTTTACTTGAAGCTATTTCAATTGTAAAATGTTTTCGAAACCAACGGAGTAGTTTTTGAACAGACAAAGTTTATTATTAGCAACGCTATCGCCGATTAGTATTGTGTGCGGTGGCGGTGGACCTACCTAACACATTGGTTGAACCGACTTCTGTTTTTGGATTAATAAAACTGCGTATTGTTATTTGAAGTGATGCGCTTATTTTTACATTCGCAGAGTGTAAGATAATTTCGTCGAAAATTTTCGTGTTGTGCAGCAAAAAATCTACCAATTCTGGCCCTGCCAACGGTGTTTTTTTCACTCGTCGTACATTTTGATGTACATTCGGGTATTATTTACAACAACAGGTTAGGTTTTAGCAAAGTCCGAAAAAAATCTCTTTTGCATAAACAGTAAGTAGCTGGTAATCAGAACGTAGCTATACATGTGTAATTTTATATTTATCGTTGAACGGAGAGAACAATAATTGTGCATGCGCAGTACCGCATAAACGTTTCGTTTGAGAAGTTTTTCTATAAAATTATGACGTAGATATAAATATTTTAATAAACGGTTCAACACTTCCGCGTTTGTCGATCGCATGGGTGGACGGAATACCAGCTATAGCCGGAGAACTCGTTTGCTAATTCACCGCGGGTTAAGAGATAGTAAAAAAAAATTGTATAAAACAAATGTTGGTGCCCAGCTGTATTACTATCGTTCGTACACGCGGAAGGATTTACAACGCGTGTTGTAATAAACCGTAAAATCGGGATACTATTTTAGACGAGATTTCGTGTTTAAACAAACACTGTTACTATAAGTGACTTTAATAATTGTGATACAAAATACGTACAATTGATATCATCATATAGGTAAGAACAATGAACGACATTTTTTTGAAAGTTTTCGATTTTTATTTATTCAATAAACAGCGGGTGGTGTTTGTTGCGTGTGTGTGTGAATGTGTTGAGTTACTTTGCACCATTGACGAAAATACATTTAGAGTAACGTAGATGTTTAATCATAGTGCAAAACTACACCGTATAGTATCAGTGTTATCTTAAAACCATAAAAATGTTGTATTTAAAAAAAAAAAATGGTAAAAAAGCTAAATAAAGAAAACTAATAAGAATGTAAATGTATGTATAAATTATACCAATTTTTTTTTTTTTTAGCATATTTTATTGACTTTTTTCGTCACGGTACTATCACAGATAATATAAAACCAGATATTCCACTATTCAGATTATTGA